>CM040922.1:20914109-21259109 GCA_023029165.1 Gobiocypris rarus
CAAGCTTTGTGACATGGTGCATTATCCTGCTGGAAGTAGCCATCAGAGGATGGGTACATGGTGGTCATAAAGGGACAGACATGGTCAGAAACAATGCTCAGGTAGGCAGTGGCATTTAAACGATGCCCAATTGGCACTAAGGGGCCTAAAGTGTGCCAAGAAAACATCCCCCACACCATTACACCACCACCACCAGCCTGTACAGTGGTAACAAGGCATGATGGATCCATGTTCTCATTCTGTTTACAAATTCTGACTGACCATCTGAATGTCTCAACAGAAATCGAGATTCATCAGACCAGGCAACATTTATCCAGTCTTGAACGGTCCAATTTTGGTGAGCTTGTGTAAATTGTAGCCTCTTTTTCCTATTTGAAGTGGAGATGAGTGGTACCCGGTGGGGTCTTCTGCTGTTGTAGCCCATCCGCCTCAAGGTTGAGTGTGTTTTGGCTTCACAAATGCTTTGCTGCATACCTTGGTTGTAACGAGTGGTTATTTCAGTCAAAGTTGTGTTTAGAGCTAATTCACGAGTTCACACTTACATATAATTCATGGAGTAAATTTAATGCGTATTTGGCGTGCTGTCCGGGGGGAGGGCTTCGAGCTCGGACTTTGGCCCAGAGTACCCCGTATGTAAGTGGTTAGAACTAAAAGAGCAGAAACGTGGAGAAGGGGTGGTGGAGGGATGCTGATGAACTGTCAACAAAATGGAGGTGAGACGGCTGCGTATATATACACCTCTTTGTTGATTAGCTGAGTACTCTCCACCTGTGTCAATTATCTGAACATGCTCCTCCACCTGTGTCAATTATCTGAACGTGCTTCTCCCGAACTTTGTTAATAAAACATCATTTCACGAGTTCACACTTACATATAATTCATGGAGTAAATTTAATGCGTATTTGGCGTGCTGTCCGGGGGGAGGGCTTCGAGCTCGGACTTTGGCCCACAGAGTACCCCCAAAGTGTAAGAGCATTGGACAGCCGCCTGCTAAATACCCCAAGAAGTGCCAAGCTTGGCGGGCTGGCATCTGAGATGGAGATGGAGTCTGGTTGATAAGCTGGGAGGGCAGGCCCTGTTGGTTTACGAACTGGAGCTGCCAGTTTGTTTTTTTTTTTTTTTTTTTTTTTTTTTTGAGGCAGTGTGCGACCTTGTTCATAGGAGACCACCTGAAAGAGAAAAGCGTGAAAGAAAAATGTTAAACATTGATTAAGAGATTTTGTGGGGCTTACCCCTTCTTTGCTGCGTGGGAACATCCTTGCCATGATGAACCTAAAGAACTGTGGAAAATTACCATCCACTATCTTACTGCGTGGTTAACTATCCGCCGATTCACTGTGTGGAAACTTTCCATTAACAAACTGCGAGGAAACTTTCCGGTGACTTACTGCAAGGAAACTTTCCGTGGGGAAACTTTCCGCTGATTTGCTGTGTGGAAAATTATAGTTGACTTACTGGCCCACTACGGGGAAACTTTCCACTGGCCCGCTGCGGGGAAACTTTCCACTGGCTCACTGCGGGGAAACTTTCCACTGGCCCACTGCGGGGAAACTTTCCACTGGCCCACTGCGGGGAAACTTTCCGCTTCTCCTGGAGAGGATAAAAATAGAAAGCGTGAGTTTTTTTTTTTTTTTTTTTTTTTTTTTTTTTTTTTCCAGTCAATGAGGGTTTGGTGGGCTTTTTTGATATGGAACCGGTTGGTCCTGATGTAGCTCTGAAAAGCATCTGAGGACCATCTCCCAAGAGCTTGGATCTGCTGTTGGGAGAGACCTTTGAGCTGCTGAGGTTGCGGCCCGATGCGGAAGGAGTGGCTTGAGAAGTTCTCAGCTGAAACGCCTGACTGTTGGAGAACAGATTTGAGATGTTTCTGGAACCAAAAGCGTGTCACTGGTTTGTTGGATTCATCCATGAAGAGGGTTCAGGAGATTTGGTTTGAGAACTTCTCCATTGGAGATATGCCAGAACTGATTGGTATGGTTGAATAGGTGATACGAGTTTAAAAATGTAGATGAAGTGACCTTTTTTGATTTTGTCAGTCTTGCTTTGTTTAATCAGATAAGAAACTGTTTCATCGTCTATTACTGCCAGGTCTGAGATGGTGGGGTGGATTTTTGGATTAAATTTTGATGTGATGGCGAGTTCGGAGCATCTAAGAAAACCGAAAAGGCTAGAATGAACATGGCGTCGAGGGTTCGGGCGGTGTTGGGAGGCTGGTACTTTGTGCGGAGGGTATGAATGCATTTTGTGAGGATGTCTAACGTTATTGGTTGTCTAGTGTCGGGACGGGTGGGCTGGGATCTTTGAATCCCTTTGATCAGGAGAGAAGTTTGTGAATTGTTTATCTCAGGAGGAGTGCCGTACATCAGTTTGTGAAAAAACTGGATGCCACTCAAGTACCCTTTGATGGACCCAACTTGGAGGCCCTTTACGATATTGAGGTAGGAAACAAATGAGGTTATCGAAAGGAGAGAAAAATCGGGAAATGGCATGTTGTAAGAGATGTGGAACGCTCTAAAGTTTCTCCAGGCAGTTATGTAGGATTGTAGGGTCCTGGGAGAAACTGCTTGGAGGATGGTGTCAGCGATGCGTCAAGGAGGGTTTCAATGGGTGGTTTCACGGGAATATCAGTTCCGAATAGCGAGGTACTGGCGTTGGGAATTGATCCGCCTCTGGAGACAGCGTCCTGAATTTCTGAAACAAAAAACGAGACAGGGAGTCAGCGATTTGGTTTCCCGATCCAGGGACGTGTTTAGCTCTCATGATAAATTGGTCACAAGCTGAAATCCAAGTTAGGCGCCTTAGAAGTGGCATCATAGCGGTGCATGGGCGACCTTTATTAATGCAATGTACTGTTGCCGTTGTCGCAGTGCACTAAAATGCTGCTAGTGGCCCATTCTTTCCCCCATAAAAATGCCGCTACTACGAGGGGGTAAAGCTCGAATAGCGCTGAGGACTGAGTTGTGTCCTGGAGCTGCGGTGGCCATGGAGAAGCGAACCAACGACCCTGGTAAAATCCCCCAAAACCAATTGAGGGAGCGCGTCTGTGAACAGTTGGATATCGATAGGGGATGAAACAAGATTGCTATAGAAAAAAGATAGCCCGTTCCATTGGTTTAAGAACGTTAGCCATAATCCAAGTTCGTCGCGACATGCTTGAGTTATCGAAATTAGGTCCTCTAGCGAGTGGACGGAGGGGCCTTGGCGAGAGGAGATGCGATATGAAGGCGGCCCTGCGGAATGATGCGCATTGCGAAGTTTAAATGGCGAGCAGGGATAGAAGTTCACGTTTTGAGCAATTGGATTTCTCGAGGAGAGTAGATGAGACTACAATTATCCGGTCGATTTTCTCTTTGGGCAGGGATGCCTGGAATTTGTCTGAATCCAAATTAATGCCTAGGAACTCTAGGGATGTGGCAGGCCCCATGGATTTCTCCTGAGCGATTGGGATTCGAGTTCAGCGAAAACTTTTGAACTGTGAGAAAATGTGCGGCTGGGATGGCGTCCGGCGAAATTATTAGGAAATCGTCTAGCAAGTGAATGAGGTGAGGATGGCATAATTGTTCGACAAAATCCAGCAAACAGCTTCTGATAGCATGTCGAATATTTTGGGGCTGCTTTTGCACCCGAAGGTTAATCGCACTGCAAAGTAATATTTTCCGCCAGCGGACTCCGAAAAGGTGCCATGAATCCGGATGGATAGGCATTATTTTGAAAGCAGATGTGATGTCGATTTTGGCGAGCCATGCGCGACCTGCAATTTTGATCATGTCGATTGCCTGATCTATGTCATGGTATTTAAGTGAAAATTCATCGAGAGAGGATCAAGCTGTTTATGCTTGGGAGTGGGGAATTATGCGGGGCTGACAGATCGATTATTAGCCGTTTTTGCGGAGAATTTTCTTGTAGCTACTCAATGGGGCTTATACGGAACCGTTAAGCGGGGATTAGTCAAGCGGGCGATCATGAAGCCTGACTCAACTTCTTTTGATCAGGTTATCTCGACTTCGGGTTCTATGAGGGCAGACTGAAGATTGTTACAGATGGTGTTTTGTGAGTGGGCATTCTCGCCGGGTTTAAAACCGTTTTGAGGCGGATAGTAGATAATTAGTAAATCTAGTGTCGGATGGCGCTTTAGTTCAAAGTCTAGGCGTGAAATATTTACAGGAGTCGATAAATAATTTTTAGATTTTTATTGACAGCTTTGTACAGGACACACAATACGGGCATGAGCGCCACCACAAAATGTACATATATGCATGAACCGGCAGTGCTGTCTGATACATTTACGGAATTAAAATGTCTGCAAGGCTGCTTGCTCTCTTCAAAGAGAGACTCTCCTTTCGACTTCGGGTTTGCGCTAACTGATGCTGCGTGGCACGTAGCTGGTGGACCGAGCCGTGCTTGTTTCTGGGTAGGAAATGGGAGCGGATTAACCTGCGGGCATGACTGAGTTGAGTGAGCCACTGACCTGCAGACCGCGCAGGAAATGTTTTACAGCCTAAAAACACCCTGCTGTGGAGATCAGTGTCGAGTGCGCCCCAGTATGTGCATTGGTTCCACTGCGCGACTCGCCACGGCACATTTAGCGGAGAAAAGCTTGTGGTAAGTGTAGAAATGCCCTCCCCATAGGACAGCGCGAGCTCGCTATGATTGCCAGATAATCATTTAATTCGCGCGCCTGTGGGGAAAGCAGAACAGATAACTTCTGTAAAGCGTGAGAAAGCAATAGAAAACTCAGAAAATGAAAGAAGCGGGATGAATGGGTGTTTGTGTTTTTAGGTGTGGAGAAATTCCCACAGTCTACTCGGCGGTCGGTTCGGCCGGGAGCAGAGAAAGAAGAGAAGAGAGGTCTACATCCGCACCTGACAGGATCTGGGCGCGGATGTTTTGGGCTACTGGTGGTGGATCCATGGCGACGGCGTTGGATGGCACGGGCATCTGTGCTGCAGAAAATAGAGTGATGGGATTTAGTTAGCGTGAAAGAACTGGGAGATTACAAGCCTGGGCTGCGGATGTCGGCGGCCTCGCGCTTGGGCGCCCTCTGGTGCTTGAAAAGAAAGTTAGTTGGGGATAGGAAGGGAATGGAGGGTGATGGTATGAGGTGTGCGCTTGAACTGCAAGCGGCGTGCCACACTTGTTTGCCCCACTGGAGCTGTGGGCCACTGAACCTGGGCGGGGTTACCTGTGGGATAGAACTGTTGGAATGTTTGAGCCTGTGCGGCTAGCGGATGCATCACCGCGCTAGCGTTCGCACAGGAGCTGGAGGCCACTGGAAAGAAGAGGGGTTATTGAGAACAGGAGCATGGAACTGAAATCCTGTGGGGTGGCCGCTGGGCCCGGCTGCATACGGCGCTGTGGCGGCAGCAAGCAGCGGTAAAAGGTTGAGCCGTGTCGGGAGGTTGGAGAGGGCCTGCCTCGGCTGCATCCGGTCGCGGCCCAGGCTCGCTGATGGCCTGTTGCGGCGGCTCGAATGGCGGGGCCCGCCGGATCTTATGCGGGAAGGCAGACGGTGGTGCCTGGATTGGCGAGCTTAGGGCTCTGCTCTGCCTGTGGGCCGCCGGGGTTGGTGAGAGCTTAGGAGAGAGGTTAGTCGTTTGAATAGACACATACAGATTATACAGCTCTGCTTTGTTCATTTTCTAGATGCCTGTATGTCTCGTTACCCAGCGCTTGCCTCAGACCGCTACGGTCCACTTCCCGATAGGTGGGACCGTCGGGCGGCAGAGCGTAAGAGGAGGCCGGGAGATAGATGGAAGTCTTGCGGGTGGTGGTGAAGACTGGGCGGCGTCTTGGCGGCGAGCCCAGGCCCGTTCTAGCGGGCGTGCGGCCGCGTGAGGAAGCCTGGGTCTCTGCTGTGATGTCGGGCATCAGATGGGTGGCACTGAGGTCGGCAGATCGCGATGGCGGATCCCTAGGGATGTCTGCTTCATCGCTAGATGAGGAGCTTAGTCGTTGAGACATGACGAGCCAAATGCTGATGAACTGTCAACAAAATGGAGGTGAGACGGCTGCGTATATATACACCTCTTTGTTGATTAGCTGAGTACTCTCCACCTGTGTCAATTATCTGAACATGCTCCTCCAACTGTGTCAATTATCTGAACGTGCTTCTCCCGAACTTTGTTAATAAAACATCATTTAGTTGATTCAGATGATTAGGTTAATAGCTTGTTTAGAGAACCTTTTCATGATATGCTAATTTTTTTAGGATAGGAATTTTGGGTTTTCATGAGCTGTATGCCAAAATCATCAGTATTAAAACAATAAAAGACCTGAAATATTTCAGTTGGTGTGCGATGAATCTAAAATATATGAAAGTTTAATTTTTATCATTACATTATGGAAAATAATGAACTTTTATCACAATATGCTAAATATAAATACAGTCCCTGACAAAAGTCGTGTCGCTTATCTATTTTGTAGAAACACCTGCTATTAACCTGATTTTTAATTCATCAATTTGTGTTAGAAATAGCTCATATGAAAAGCTAAAACCCTCCCAAATGATATTTAATGCACTGAAATAAATTAGTTTCACTGAAAAAAGATTTATAATTTCATCAAAACAGAAAGGTCAAATTTTGCCAAGACAAAAGTTTTGTCGCCTATACAGAAATTTAACAAATTTACTGCAAATACAAATATATCTCAGCAAATTAAGTAGTGGTGCTGTGAGATCCACATTTAATATCTTGTATGACTTCCATGAGCTTGAAGGACTGCATCCATGCGGTGTGGCAAGAACTCATACAATTTATTGATGAAGTCATCAGGAATAGCAAAGAAAGCAGTCTTGCATGCCTCCCAGAGTTCATCAATATTTTTTGGTTTCGTCTTCCATGCTTCCTCTTTTATCCTACCCCACATAAGCTCAATGATGTTCATGTCTGATGACTGGGCTGGCCAATCCTGGAGCATCTTGATCTTCTGATGGAAGAATGCGATGGAGCACCATCCTGCTGCAGAATGTGGCCTCTTTTATGGTTGGGAATATAAGAGGTATAAGATTTCTTGGTATTTTAGACTATTGAAGTTGCCTTCCACCCTGCAGATCTCTCGCACACCCCCATACTGGATGTAACCCAAGACCATGAATTTTCCGCCACCAAACTTCACTGTTTTCTGGGTGAATCTCGGATCCATGCGGGCTCCAGTATTTCTCCTGCAATATTTGCGGCGACTGTGGTGTAATTCAACAGAAGATTCATCTGAAAAATCCACTTTCTGCCACTTTTCCAGCGTCCATTCTTTTAGCAGGCAGTGGGCTTTGGCAAATGCCACACGGTTTTTCAATTGTCTTTTGTTTAGTGCTGGCTTCTGGGCACTGATTCGACCATGGAGGCCATTTCGAGACAGAATCCGACAAACTGTTCTGGTTGACACAGGGACTTCAGGTGACCAGGTCTCGTGGAGCTCTGCTGCAGTGGAAAATGGGCTGGCCTTGGACAAACGGTCCTCTCGAGCAGTTGTCTTGCAGGGTCTGCCTGACCTGGGTTTGTCATAAACGTCTCCAGTCTCTTCAAATCTTTTTTTTATTCTCTGTACTTGACGCTGAGACACTTTGAAGGTGTCTGCCTCATCAGCAGTGGACCTGGTCTTCAGCCTCTTGATAATCAAAACTTTAGTCTCAGGGTGAATCTTAGGCATGTTTGCAGAGGTCTAGTTGCAGTTGGTGTGAAGGTCTAGTGCACTGGGGTTCTTTTTATACACACCTGAGACCTAATTGATCCATTATTAGTCACAGGTGAAACTCATACAGTATTGTTCAAAATAATAGCAGTACAATGTGACTAACCAGAATAATCAAGGTTTTTAGTATATTTTTTATTGCTACGTGGCAAACAAGTTACCAGTAGGTTCAGTAGATTCTCAGAAAACAAACAAGACCCAGCATTCATGATATGCACGCTCTTAAGGCTGTGCAATTGGGGTATTAGTTGAAAGGGGTGTGTTCAAAAAAATAGCAGTGTCTACCTTTGACTGTACAAACTCAAAACTATTTTGTACAAACATTTTTTTTCTGGGATTTAGCAATCCTGTGAATCACTAAACTAATATTTAGTTGTATGACCACAGTTTTTAAAACTGCTTGACATCTGTGTGGCATGGAGTCAACCAACTTGTGGCACCTCTCAGCTGTTATTCCACTCCATGATTCTTTAACAACATTCCACAATTCATTCACATTTCTTGGTTTTGCTTCAGAAACAGCATTTTTGATATCACCCCACAAGTTCTCAATTGGATTAAGGTCTGGAGATTGGGCTGGCCTCTCCATAACATTAATTTTGTTGGTTTGGAACCAAGACTTTGCCCGTTTACTAGTGTGTTTTGGGTCATTGTCTTGTTGAAACAACCATTTCAAGGGCATGTCCTCTTCAGCATAGGGCAACATGACCTCTTCAAGTATTTTAACATATGCAAACTGATCCATGATCCCTGGTATGCAATAAATAGGCCCAACACCATAGTAGGAGAAACATGCCCATATCATGATGCTTGCACCTCTATGCTTCACTGTCTTCACTGTGTACTGTGGCTTGAATTCAGAGTTTGGGGGTCGTCTCACAAACTGCCGGTGGCCCTTGGACCCAAAAAGAACAATTTTACTCTCATCAGTCCACAAAATGTTCCTCCATTTCTCTTTAGGCCAGTTGATGTGTTCTTTGGTAAATTGTAACCTCTTCTGCACATGCCTTTTTTTTTAACAGAGGGACTTTGCGGGGGATTCTTGAAAATAGATTAGCTTGACACAGACGTCTTCTAACTATCACAGTACTTACAGGTAACTCCTGACTGTCTTTGATCATCCTGGAGGTGATCATTAGCTGAGCCTTTGCCATTCTGGTTATTCTTCTATCCATTTTGATGGTTGTCTTCCGTTTTCTTCCACGTCTCTCTGATTTTGCTCTCCATTTTAAGGCATTGGAGATCATTTTAGCTGAACAGCCTATCATTTTTTGCACCTCTTTATAGGTTTTCCACTCTACAATCAACTTTTTAATCAAAGTACGCTATTCTTCTGAACAATGTCTTGAACGACCCATTTTCCTCAGCTTTCAAATGCATGTTCAACAAGTGTTGGCTTCATCCTTAAATAGGGGCCACCTGATTCACACCTGTTTCTTCACAAAATTGATGACCTCAGTGATTGAATGCCACACTGCTATTTTTTTTAACACACCCCTTTCAACTAATTCAACTAATTGCCCAATTGCACAGCCTTAAGAGCGTGCATATCATGAATGCTGGGTCTTGTTTGTTTTCTGAGAATCTACTGAACCTACTGGTAACTTGTTTGCCACGTAGCAATAAAAAATATTCTAAAAACCTTGATTATTCTGGTTAGTCACATTGTACTGCTATTATTTTGAACAATACTGTATGACAAGGCGACAACACTTATGTCTTTGCAAAAATTCACGCAATGGGCTTTACCAAGCTGTGAATATTAGAATATTTTTTGACAGTTTCATTTTGCACTGAAACATTATTACAAAAGCTGTTGGGGTTAAAATGAGCCATTTCTTGTAAAAAAAAAAATCTTGATAAGAAATATATTTCACTTCAGTTCAATTTGTACACCAGCGACAAGACTTTTGTCAGGGACTGTATGTATATATATTAGTGGTGGGCCATTATCGGCGTTAACGTGCTGCGTTAACGTGAGACTCTTATTGGGCGATTAAAAAAATCGCCGTTAATCTATTCTCAAAATTGGGTTGGGAGCTGGGTCTATACTACGCAAGCTATGATGACTTTCACAGTGATATTTTAGCGCGGATGTATTCCTAGCCCAATTGCACTGTAGGAAGCGAGAACGAGTCTTCGAACCTGCGTGTATGCATACTGTGAAATTACCACATCAAGCGTGAACGCTGGCATCCGAACTCGAGTCCTGACGAGCGTGACTGACGTACTGTAAGCAATCTCATTTCTGCTCGTCGTCAGCGTTCTTTAGAGCATTTGCAATACATTCCCGGCAGGTAGACGCAAGTGTCATTACATACTGAATCTTTGGTTACAAAACCAACGGTTCAAAAACAAAAATATGAAAAGTTAGGTGAACAACGCTATTCATTTTGCCACCTTCTCGCTGCTTTTGTTGCCAATCAACGGGGTAAACAGCTGCTGCTCTGATGACGCAACCGCACCCCAGTTCAGACCCAAATAATATAATATGAACACATTCCAGCAGGGGGGAGCAATCGAACCAAGTGTGCATCTCCAAAACTGCAGCTCTTGTGGGGTGTTCCCGGTCTGCAGTGGTCAGTTTCTATCAAAAGTAGTCCAAGGAAGGAACAGTGGTGAACTGGCGACAGGGTCATGGGTTTGCCAAGGCTCATTGATGCATGTGGGAAGCAAAGGCTGGCCCGTGTGGTCCGATCTAACAGACAAGCTACTCTAAAGCAGTAGGTCAAATTGCTCAAGAGTTTAATGCTGGTTCTGATAGAAAGGTGTCAGAATACACGGTGCATCGCCGTTTGTTGCGTATGGTGCTCATGTTGGCCTCTTTCAGCAGGATTAATGCGCCCTGCCGCAAAGCCAAAACGGTTCAGGAATGGTTTGAGGAGCACAACAAGTTTGAGGTGTTGACTTGGCCTCCAAATACACACGCACGCACGCACGCACGCACGCACGCACGCACGCACGCACACACACGCACAGTTTAAATTTCATTAAAAATTATAGTAATATAAAGATAGACTACACAAATGAAAATGATTTCATTATAAAATATTACACATTCCAAAATGAACAGGCTCGCTGGCGGTCTTAGATATTTGGACTGTATTTCAATTGAAAAAAAATAGAAATGAGCTGCATTTCATTTGAAAAAAATAGAAATGGGATGTTAAAACATCAACATAGCTGCTGACTTGTGATGCAGCCTGGAATTAAACCACACCATGTTGTTTAAAGCTGCTTAGATGCAATCTGTATTGTATGAAGCGCTATATAAATAAAGGTGACTTGACTAAAAACATGTCACCAGTGGCCGGTAGCCAAAAAGTTCCCAATATGAGAACAATCAAGCTTCATTTAACTTCAGCATAATGCATAAATACACCTTACGTAATCATTACACTTTGGAACAGTGGTGGCCCTATTACTTTACATTACCATTTAATGTGCTCAATAAGTCAGTCCATTAAAAAATAATAATTTACAAAAAGCATTGTTCTGAACTGGGGAGCAGAGCAGAGATGAGTGATATATGGAGATGGAGAGGCTCTGTCTGACAGCAACACTTCCGTGGTATAATTATGTAATTGTTCTGGAGAGTCTCCTTAAAGCCATTTAAAAGCTCTTAAGGTGAAATTTTCTGTCTAAATATTGAAATGAGCTGCCAAACACATCACAGCAGATAATTAATAATACCTGGTAATTACTTGGAAATAATGAACATAAAACAAGGAGCTAAAGCCACATGAGTGGGTGCACACAAGAGCTTTAGCTAGTGACAACACTGAAATTAGCAGTAGCCAGATGCATCAAAACCCTCAAGGAAAGAAAACCATTAGTTAGATTTGTACAAGTATTCTTTCTCAAAGGGATTCGATTCAAAATGAGAATGATTGAGAGGTGCAAGTGGGAAACTGTCATAATTCATTGTCTCTCATGTCGTTCCAAAGCTTTTTATCCTTCGGTGGAACACGAAAAGAATTAACAGATGACGACCAATGAATGTTGAGCTCAAAATAGGCCCAAAAATGCTATATTCCAAGTCATCTACAGCCATACAACAGATTTTTATGTATGAAAACTATAGAATACAAGCAGCTAATGAGATTTACGGTTTTGGGACTGTTTGTTCCTTTAAAAAGAGTATTGATATTCAAAACAGATCCTGTTTTTGTGATTACCTGTGAATAGAGGGCATTGTAAGACTCTGATTACGTAATGTAAAACAGTGAAATCTTTAAAAACTCGTTGTTAAACCACATAAACAAGCACATAAACTTTGAACAGTCAAATCATTTTGGTTTTTGGCTTTTCCTGCCTCTATCCCTGGATTTCCAATGAGCTCAGAACCAAAGAACTACGTTTGTTAACAAAAAACAATCTGCAACTGAACTGAAAAGCAAAAACAGTATCGGCTGTGCAGCACTCGTGATATTTTACTTGGACTAATATTAAGCCAGTAGGTTTTATTCATGTCTTCAGAAGTTTGAAAAACAGCGCAGGAGCTTCACTGCGGCCCGCTGCTCTGTCAGTCACAGCCAAATCTCTTCAAAGGACCCCTAAAACCTCAAAGAATAAGGCCTGGGGCCCCTCTGGCTCCGATTCTGCTTTAAAATTACCACGTCACACCACAGACAGGTGCACAGCCTGACCAAATAATAGCGGTTTTGGGTGATAAATTTGGGTTGTGTCCACACGATCAACCGCAGCATGACAGACAAAACACAACTGAACGATTTAGAAACAATCAGTACTTTAATAAAAATGCAGATGATCACAAAATCTAAACAGATTTAGACATAAAACTCCAAACAAGGATCAAGACCATATTACACTACACAGAGTGGATAATGTAAAGGCCCATTCTCACTGCACCGACAGACACTGACCAACACAGACAACCACCAGATTACAGTAAGTCACTTCTCAGACATTCCACGACCCGGCATGCGCAGATTCGGCATGTTCAATCAGTGAAAACAAGCTCCGACATCTGTTGGTGCAGTGTGAATTGGCCTTAAAGGGATAGATCACCCAAAAATGAATTTTCTGTCATTAATTACTCACCCTTATGTCGTTCCAAACCCTTAAAGGGATAGTTCACCCAAAAATTAAAAGTAGCCCATGATTTACGCCCCCTCAAGTCATCCTAGGTGTAGATGATATTCTTCTTTCAGACGAATAAAAGTTGAGTTATATTAAAAACGTCCTGGCTCTTCCAAGCTTTATAATGGCACTGGCTGTTGCTCTGTTTCTGAAGTCGATAAAAATGCATCTGCCCGTCAAATAACGTGCTCCACACGGCTTTTAAATCCATATTTAAAACTTTATTAAGTAAAGTTTCGGCCGATTGCCTTACCGTATTCAGTTTATGGAAAAAGTGTTGAAAGTGCTCCTGAAGTTCAAAGGCTTACGCTACCATGTCTGCTCGTCAGTAAGCATCTTGAACTCCGAGAAGGCACTTTCAACATTTTTCCACGAAAGGCGATCAGCCGGAACTTTAATTCAAAAAGTTTTAAATATGGATATTTTTCTTACACAAACAACAATTTGCTTCAGAAGGCTTTTATTAACCCCCCGGAGCCGTGTGGAGCAAGTTATTGACTTCAAAAACAGCAACAGTCAATGCCATTATAAAGCTTGGAAGAGTCAGGACTTTTTTAATATAACTCAACTTTTAATCGTCTGAAAGAAGAATATCATATACACCTAGGGTGACTTGAGGGTGAGTAAATCCTGGGCTAATTTTCATTTTTGGGTGAACTATCCCTTCAAGACTTTCAAACACAATTGAAGATCTTTTTGATGAAATCAGAGATTTCTGTTCCTCCACTGACACTTTGATGCTCTAAAAAGTTGATAGAGATCGTAATCCATATGAATCCATATGAATTGAAATTTTCTGAAGAGACACAATCAATTTATCTGCTTATTACTATGATAAACAGATTGAATTTAGGCTTTTATTCACATATAAACATTGATCAGCGAACATAAACAGAAGCTCAATCTAACCTCTTGCAGAAGCACAAATGTGATGCATAACACGAGAATGAACCTCATTGGTTCTTGTTGAAGCTCAAGCGTGACGCGTAACACATGAGAATGAACCTCACTGGTTCTCACACCACAAGCAAACATGATTTACCATGGTTAATTTGTGCATTGATGAATGTTTATATGTGAATAAAAGCCTAAATTCAATCTGTTCATTATATAAAGCGATTGTGTCTCTTCAGAAAATTTTTACTAAACCTCTCAATACGTATGGATTAGTTTTACGATCTCTTTATGAACTTTTTAAAGCGTCAAAGTGGGGCAGAAAGCTCTCAGATTTCATCAAAACGATCTTGATTTGTGTTCCGAAGATGAACGACATGAGGGTGAGTAATTAATTTCATCTTTGGGCGAACTATCCCTTTAATAATGCATCTTTTAAAACTTGTTAGCAGCCAGTGAACTTTAACCTGCAAGTATGAAATCATAACATTATCAAACAAAGAAAAGAAAGTTTCTAGAGTTTCCCGGCCTCTTTGAACCTGAGGAGCAGAGCATCATCAGCCCGCAGTGGGAACGCCAGGCTACGGTTGTGATAGTAACTGGAATCTGCCTGCAAGTTCTGAATGACATCGGAAAGCAGGTGGGCTCGTTCCACTCCACAACCTGGAGCGTCGTACTCCAGCGAGGTGAAATGGACGTGGAGGTGATAGTACGACGGCTGATAGTGGAGATAAACGCGCAGTTTGCTCGGAGGGACGCCGTACTGCCGCTGAATGGTGTCCTGTGGATAAAGACAAGATTTGAATTTCAATTTGATTTGCTAGCCCATGCCACATCTCTCAAATGTACTTAGGGAAACCTGGTGTTGTATTTTTATATGCTGATATGTGATTTTGAGATTGTGATATGTTGCAGGCTGGAATCAAACCGTTATCTTCCACAGGATCACCACAGATCAACATATCTAGAACATTTTTTTTTTATGAATACTTTTATTCTGCAAGGATGCATTACATTGAATAAAACTGACCATAAAAGACATTTATAATGATGCTAAATTTTCCTATTTTAAATAAATGCTGTTCTTATGAATACTTTATATTCATCAAAGATTCATGAAAATAATAATAAGAATGTTTCTTGAATAGAAAATCTGTATATTCAAATGATTTTTGAAGGATCATGTGACACTGAAGACAAATTTAGCTTTGCATCACAGGAATAAATTACATTTTTAAATGTTTTACAATAGAAAACCGTTACATTAAATAATATAATAAATACAGTTGCAAGAAAAAGTATGTGGACCATTTGCAGAATCTGTGAAAACGTGAATAATTTTAACAAAATGAAAGCGATCCTACAAAATGTGTAATTTTTTATTTAGTGCTGTCCTGAATAAGATATTTTACATAATTTTTTTCACATATAGTCCACAAGACAAAAAATAAATAACTGAATTTATCAAAAATGACCCGTTCAAAATATTATGAATCATTGATTCTCAATTCTGTGTGTCGTTCCCTGGATGATCCACAACTGATTTTTTTTTTTTGTGAAGGTTGTTCATGAGTCCTTTGTCCTTAGCAGTTAAAGGTGCAGTATGTAACATTTTTGCAGTAAAATATCAAAAAACCACCAGGTCGGTGTTATATATTTTGTTCAGTTGAGTACTTACAATATCCCAAATGTTTCCAACTATTTGTAAATCGTGAGAAAATTTCTATTTTAACTAATGAACCGGGACATGTGAGTGAGTCGCCTGTTAATTGCGTCATATTTGCGTTAACCTCGGTTTGCGGTTTTATTTTGCAGAAACGCTTTACTCTCACTGGAGTGTGAACAAGTGTCACAGCAGCCGTCGAGCGAATGCACAGAGTAACGTCATAACATCATTTTCAACACACTCAGATGTATCGAATATGATAAACAGAGCTGCGTAACATCATACTCGTGACCTGAAAAGCGGAAATGGCGCCGGCGACTGTGGCATAATAAAAGTCCTGCTGCTCGCGAGGTGTGTTGCATTCATCTTATTAACAATCGCTCCGGTGGCCTTGCTCAGCTCCCACAACAATCTGTCCTGCTCTGCTTCATACTTCAGTTTTCCATCAACTTTTGCATATTTGAACCCTTTCCAGCAGTGACAGTATGATTTTGAGATCCATCTTTTCACACCAAGGACGACTGAGGGACTCAAACGTCCTAGGCTCTTAATGCATCGTGTTTCCTACTGGAGCATCAGTGAATGTTTGAACCGTTTTTAATAGTTATGTTTGAGTCCCTCAATCGTCTGCAGTGTGAAAAGATGGATCTAAAAATCATACAGTTTTAATAAAAAAAAACTTTTTTTTAAAATAAATTCAGCTATTTTTTTGTCTTGTGGACTATTTGTAAAAATGTTTTAGGTAAAATATCTTATTCAGGCAGCACCAAATAAAAGATAACTTTTTTGTATGATCTCTCTAATTTAGTTAATTATTCACATTTTCACAGATTCTGCAAGCGGTTCACATACTTTTTCTTGCAACCGTTATATTATAAATATGTATTTATTTATTTATTTATTTATGTATGATTTAAATTTTTTAGATATTATTATTTGCAATAATTTAACAATTTTGTCTAAAAAAAATAAAAATAAAAATCAATATACAAAATCAGACAAATACCAATAACAACAACAGCAGTAATAATAACAATTACATAGAAGCTTTCAATTTAATATTTGATAGAAATTCTAAAATTATTCCAGGACAAACCTTTGAAAAATGTCCATTAATTTTGTCTAATATCATTTAAAAAAGGACATTCTTTTAAAACTGGTTATACACGCATGACATTCAATTTCTCAGACAAATCACAAAATGTTTTTTTTTGGTTCTATTATAAATAAATAATATTATACTGTATACTTATAATATACTGTAATAATATTTCACAACTAGAGCTTTTTTCTGCAATTTTTATCACATAAATGCGGTCTTGGTGACCATAAAAAAAACATACTGACCCCAAACTTCTTTGTGGGAAACACTGCTTTTAAAAAGCAAGTACACATTTAGATGTAATTATTTAGCAGAAGCTTTTGTCAAAAATGACTTACAAATGAGAACAATAGTCTGTGTCAAGTCCCAGTTAGTCTAGCAAAGTGCACTTTTTTCTTTTTCTTTAATGAATAAACAAGTAAGTGCTAAAATGATTGGGTCAAATACACAGTGAAGAAGCAGAAAGAGTGTTGGGTAAGGTTTACATGTTCAGTTTAACAGTGACATCTAGTGGACAACAGAATCACAGTTCCACTTTCTTCATTGTAAACGAAAATCATTTGTAGATTCATTTGACACATGAATCCATATCGCTCACCTCTCCTTTCCTGCGAATGTTTGTGAGTAATGGCAGGTGCTCTGATGTAAGATCCCTCAAACTTTTAACATCCCTCCGGTGGATGATGGCAATCAAATACAGGTCTTGTAACTGGAGAGTTAAGGAAACAATCATTGATTTCACTGGCCTTTTATTCACTCCGTATGAAATATTACACGTGAAATATTCCCGGCAAATTCACCTGCTTTTGGTCCCACTTAAAATCGGGCAACAAAACAAAACCAGTATCAGGGTCTGGGTCCTCGAAAACAATCCGATCAGCCTCAGCTTTCTTCTCCAATATATTGTGTACCCACTGAAATGAAAATTAAACATGGGCAACACAGTTATAAGCTGTACGTATGCAAGTGTGTGTGGTTCATGAATTTAAGGGTCAGAGGTCACTGAAGCCTCACCTGCACACTGAAGCTCTGCCCGCTGATGTACGGTAGGGTGAGGTTACGATAATCCTCCCCTGATTCTTCAACTAGAAAAACCTCCTGATGCAAATACTTCTTAACATGCTTCTCTGTAGCAGGGCACACAACTGTTGTTTTGATTTCTGTCAAGAAAAATGTAATGGTCATAAATGAAACAATTTGTTTTTTTGTACATTGCATGTAATGGAGCCTTGGACTTTCATGAAAACATATTTGTCTCTAAAATCATATTAAGGGACATACAAGTTCGTAATTAAAGAATCACACATAAATGAGATAAATACACAAATTACTAAATGACAAATGGAAATCAAGTAATAAATGATAAACAGCATATACTGTGTATATACAGTATATCTCATCAGGCATAGCATTATGACCACTGACAGGTGAAGTGAATAACACTGATTATCTCTTCTTCACGGCACCTGTTAGTGGGTGGGATATATTAGACAGCAAGTGAACATTTTATCCTCAAAGTTGAAGTGTTAGAAGCAGGAAAAATGGACAAGCATAAGGATTTGAGTGAATTTGAAGAGGGACAAATTTTGATGGCTAGACAACTGGATCAGAGCATCTCCAAAACTGCAGCTCCTGTGGGGTGTTCCCGGTCTGCAGTGGTCAGTATCTATCAAAAGTGCTCCAAGGAAGGAACAGTGGTGAACTGGCGACAAGGCTGGCCCGTGTGGTCTAATCAAACAGACGAGCTACTGTAGATCAAATTGCTCAAGAGGTTAATGCTGGTTCAGATAGAAAGGTGTCAGAATACACAGTGCATCGCAGTTTGTTGCGTATGGGGCTGCATAGCCGCAGACCAGTCAGGGTGCCCATACTGACCCCTGTCCACCGCCGGAAGTGCCAACAGTGGTGAGCATCAGAACTGGACCACGGAGCAATGGAAGATCACGTTTTCTTTTACATCACGTGGATGGCCGGGTGCGTGTGCACATGGCACCAGGATGCAATATGGAAAGAAGGCAAGTACGCGGAGGCAGTGTGATGCTTTGTGCAATGTTCTGCTGGGAAACCTTGGGTCCTGCCATCCATGTGGATTGTACTTTGACACGTACCACCTACCTTAGCATTGTTGGAGACCATGTACACCCTTTCATGGAAACGGTATTCCCTGGTGGCTGTGGCCTCTTTCAGCAGGATAATGCGCCCTGCCACAAAGCAAAGATGGTGTGGCTTAAGGAGCACAACAATGAGTTTGAGCTGTTGACTTGGCCTCCAAATTCCCCAGATCTCAATCCAATCGAGCATCTGTGGGATGAGCTGAACAAACAAGTCTGATTCATGGAGGCACCACCTCGCAACTTACAGGACTTAAAGGATCTGCTGCTAAAATCTTGGTGCCAGATACCACAGCACACCTTCAGTGGAGTCCAAGCCTTGACAGGTCAGGGCTGTTTTGGCAGCAAAAGGGGGACCAACACAATATTAGGAAGGTGTTCATAATGTTATGCCTGATCATATATATATATTAGGGCCGGGACTTTAACGCGTTAATTAAGATTAATTAATTGCGTGACTTTAACGCGTTAATTAAGATTAATTACGCAAAAAATAGATTCAATTTTTAACTTATTTTTGCACCGCGGAACGTTTTTTAATGAATGATTTTCGACGGACCGATTATACTGGAACACCAACTAGCGTTCTTGACTTCTGAACACAACAAACCACAGTGAACATGAACGGAGAAGCTGACGAGACTGCTTTGCTTGGCCCCGTGGACGGGACATTTTGTTTTAAAAAACGAAAGGATGGAAGCGTCGACAAGAGCATGGTTGTGTGGAAGCTATGCAACAAGGAGTTTGCGTATTGAGCCTCAAATATCACCTCAACGCAAAATGCTGGACACAAATAAATAAACGAAATTTTGTTGATTAAGCTTATGTATTCAGTCATTATTCAATGTTATACTAGAAATCCATGTGAAAAAAATTACTTCTCACTGTTCTCAGGTCAAATATTTATATGCAATTAAAATGCGATTAATTTCAATTAATTAATTACAAAGCCTCTAATTAATTAGATTAATTTTTTTAATCGAGTCCCGGCCCTAATATATATATATATATATATATATATATATATATATATATATATATATATATATATATATATATATATATATATATATTATTGCTATTCAGGATATTATTTCTAATCATGTGACACTGAAGACTGGACTAATGACAGGAATAAAGAACATTCATATATTTACTTTGAAACAATATGTATTGTAAAATGTGATGTACAAATAAATGCGGATTGAATTTTGAAATAGAATAGAAAACAGTTATTTTAAATTGTAATAATATTTCACAATATTGAATTTGAATTAAAAAAAGCCCTGTTGGGTAGTGAGAGGCTTCTTTAAAAAAAATAATAATAATTTTCCGAGCCCAAACTTGAATGGTAGCATACATGTAACGGTACAGTGACTATATCAGAAGACGTTCCATATTTAAGCACCATGGAATTTTATGAAACCAAACAACACATGATGGTAAATGTCTAAAAGCCAATGGTAGTACAAGCAAGCCCCTCATTCTGTATTTCTGAACAGATGTAATACAAACAGAGACTGGTGAAAACATGTTGTATTCCTACCATTCAGGTGTGCCGGTGCCTGCAGCTGGTATGTGCTGTACACGTCATTCTTCATATCCAGCTTGAGCTGGCTGCTCTTCAGTAACTCGGACAGCGTGTCCTGTCTTATGGGAGTTTTCTCCAGGATCACAACAGCATCTTGATCCTTCACCTAGGAAACACAACATATGTGACCCTGGACCACAATAAGTCACACAGGTATATTTGTGGCAATAGCCAACAATACATTGTATGGGTCAAAATGATCATTTTTTTTCTTCCATTCACACATTCAGTAAACTTCCTACCGTAAATATATATTTAAAAAATATATATTAGTAGTAGTGGTAATTTGTGTTGCTAAGAACTTCATTTGGACAACTTTAAAGGTGATATTTCTTAATAGTTTTTTTGCACCCTCAGATTTCAGATTTTCATAGTTGTATGAAAACATTGTCCTATCCTAACATATCATACATAAATGGAAAGCTTAATTATTCAACTTGCAGATGATGTTGATGAGTTCTCAATTTTAAATGGTCCAGGGTCCATGTGTCAAGGATTCCAAGTCATTTAACATATATTTCTTTAAACTAACTAGTTAACATGTTCATGTTATTAGTATTGACTTGCTATCAGTTAATTCCATTAGTACTAGTCATATTAGTCAGGTTTTAAAGTAAGTAATTCTGACTAGTTAGATAACACATTTAGAAAATAAAGTATAAAATATAAATGTTAGATCTAGCATTTGGCTTAGGGTCTGTAAAATACTAGTATTTAACATTAACAACTAGAAAAGTTGCAATAGATACTAGTTACTTAGACATAAATAGCTACCTAGTAGTTAACGTTACTAGTAAATGTGTAATTAGTAACAAAGTAGTAAAAAGATGAGTTAACGATAGTGATTTCTGATGGTAACTGGTTATTTTAAAGAGTGATTTCTTCTCTCTCTCCTGCACACGCACCTTTCCATGAATGAAGATGTTCTTCTCCCGCGCACACTCACGCAGAATGCGGGTGATTTCAAAGTCCGAGACCGGGCTGTCGGACGATGGTTCTCCCACGTCTTCGCGCTCATTGTCCGCATCTGTTTTGGTTCTTTTAGGAGCTCTGCCATTCTCGCTTTCCGCCATGATTCACCCCGCTGAAAATCAACCAATCAAGATTCACTGCGTGAAACACGCGGAAAAAATAAACCTTTGCGCATGTCTCACCGACCGCATCCTGATTGGTTAGCATGGACGTTCCTTGGCGTGTAAACAGTCTCTGATTGGTTGATCATGTGAGACACGTGCTGCTGAATTCCACATCTTTTGTAACGTAGGAAAAGCTGTTACAAAACGCCGAGAGGAGACCTCACGTAACCTGGAAACTCGTAAGTACTGATGTTTTTTCTTCTTCATAGATTAAAAGCTATAAAGTATTTAGTTATACTGCACCATTGACTCAGAGTGTGTGATTGTTTTTTACTGCAGAGACTTTAAACGCAACCGGAGGAAATTAAATGCATATTGCGAAATAGTAAGACGCTCTGTGTACTGGCAAAGTTTTGAATCAGATTAATTTGCATAATAATAATAATAATAATAATACAATAGTCGTCGTAGTAGTGGTAATACTAATAATGTCAACTAAATGAGGCACACGAAATTCGTCAATGTATCTACAACTACATTTTGATTTCTAATAAGATATGTCTTATTAATAATAAGAAGAATAAATGTTTCTTGAGCTGCAATAAGTAATGGGTAACGAGGCTCAAAATTCAGCTTTTACATCACAGGAATACATTTATATTTATATATTTTGCATAATTGGACTTTTGTGTAAAATGACTATTTATACCTGTTTTTCCAGTGTCCTTTTGGCTACCTGTGTGGAGGTCTGTGCATGCCGAGAGCGACCATGAGCCAGAACTCCATCCACTGGTTCCGCAAAGGACTGCGTTTGCACGATAACCCTGCGCTGACCGCTGCCCTGAAAGACTGTAGACACATCTACCCCCTGTTCCTGCTGGACCCCTGGTTTTCCAGTAACACTCACATCGGCATTAACCGATGGAGATTTCTGATGGAAGCTCTCAGAGACCTGGACTCCAGTCTGAAGAAACTCAACTCCAGGTAGTTAGGGAACAAAATAGCGTCATAATTCAAACTGAAGATGGGGTGGAGATCTGAGCTAAGGGTCAAATGTGGACAAATGTGTTTCTCAAGCATGTTTTATGTCATTTCTTGTACCTCTAGGCTCTTTGTTGTTAGTGGGACGCCCACAGAGGTCCTTCCAAAGCTCTTTGAGAAATGGAAGATCACTCGGTTGACTTTTGAGGTTGATACGGAGCCGTACAGTCAGAGCAGAGACAAGGAAGTCATGAAGTTGGCCAAGGAACATGGCGTGGAAGTTATTCCAAAAATTTCTCACACTCTCTACAACATTGACAGGTAATGCGTCATAATTTGTAAATCATATCTTCATAAAGACATGCAGAGAAAACACTCGCCTGCTTTTTCAAACAGAATTATTGACGAGAACAACGGCAAGACTCCCCTGACTTACGTTCGCTTCCAGAGTGTGGTGAAAGCCATCGGACCCCCTAAAAAACCTGTTCCTGCTCCAACCAAAGATGACATGAAAGGTATTCGCCCTGGTCATCTTACTAAATGAGATTAGATTTGTTGCTGGGTTTTTTTCTCCTCTGTAATGCCTCTTTCGCTGGAAGGTGTGTCCACTCCATGTTCTGAGGACCATGAAGAGGAGTTTGGGATTCCAACTCTTGAAGATCTCAGATTGGATACATCATCCTTAGGACCAGATCTGTTCCCGGGGGGTGAACAGGAAGCTCTGCGCAGACTGGATGAGCACATGCAGAGAACGGTACCTATCAGCGCATTTTAATAGCATAAATATATTTCTGCATCCAAAATCGGGTACTGTTTGAATAGGTACTACATTTGAATTTGTATTTACTTCACAACCGTTAAAAAAGTATGCGCTAGGGCTATTTACTATGAATATGGGTAGTATAAATTAAATTCGGACTTACTATAACCATAGTATAATATCATATGACCTACCAGCTTCAGTTGCATCGCTTCACTTCCATTCATAAATCCTCTCCTATGGCCTCATGGGATACTGTTTTCGGCTACAGACATTATACTACTCTTTTGGTGTGCTGTTTTTCGCATAATTTACAGTAAGGAAGTATTCGATTTTGGACACCGACTGTGAACTAGAGACCCGCGCGGGGCGGATTTTACAGTCCCGCTCCCACAGGATTCTTCTCCCACTCCCACCCGCAGCATTCATGTTTTGTCCCGCTCCCGCCCGCAAAAGCCTGCATAAAAGTATAAATAGATTTTTATTTCTCTATGTCCATTAAATAGTTTCAAGTCATTTAATATAAAAGCAAGCACGTGCATGGTTTGGCATGGCAGAATGCGCAGAAAGTGCGCTCCCTTAATAATTCCTAAAAAGCTGACATCTCAGTTCAGCGCGATCTCACAAAGCTGTTATCAATGAAGCTGACTGCACAATGAATCTTTCATAATGTCTACACATTTTCCTATAATCTCAGGATTTGCCAGCATGCAGAATTCAGCACTGAACAAAAACTCACTGAGTGGTGAGTGGATTCCATCTTAAATGCATCTGATTGGCCATTGCGTTCAAGAAATCAACACATGTCTGTGATTGGCTACATTGCTCAACGCTGCAAAAACATGTTATGAATAGAAACTCTGCCCATGTTTGCGCCTGTAAATCATTTTATGTTGTTTTAGTTTTTATTGCATTTGTGCAATAGATGAATAACAATATGTTTGTTTTAGATGTTTATTTTTAGATATTTCAATTTTGCAGGAGTCCTGCTAATCGTTTTATTCTCCCTCAACCTGCACACACACAAGTACCTTACCGCCCCTGCCTAGACTGTGTAAACCCAGCCTGATCAGCTGGCGATTTGATTTCGCCCTGCAGCTCAGGCTGGAAACATGTACAAATTTTTATCCTGCTTCTGTTACAAATTTGCGGGGACCAATCACAAAACCGGCTTATCCACCTAGTGCACTATTGGTGGGTTTAACACAACGGATAAAGAAGCGACACAACGGATAAAGAAGCGATGGATTGTTGGTTTGATTGGTTGAAGGAATATCCAATTTTGTACAGAGTCTTTTGAAATTTGCCCGTTGATCACACCTCTTGTGCAGTAGAAAATACAGAGCAGACTCCCCAGACCAATGTTCAATCTTAAAAGGTTGAGCTTGGTCTGGTGAGACAAGCCCGCTCCCGTACTCCGCCATCAAATCTAATCCCGCACCACACTCTATTGCGTCCCGCGGAGTGCAGATCTCTACTATGAACCCTATAAAAGATGAATAGTCAGATTTTTTTTCTTAAACAAACTGTAAATTTCACCTATTTCAATACTTTAATATTATGTATTTCTAAATATACTTTATTTTATAAATGTATATTCATGTTTTTTTTTTATTTTAATTTTGCTTTGTGATAGTTATATAAATATAACTCATATAAATAATAAATTATGTGTGTGTGTGTGTGTGTGTGTGTGTGTGTGTGTGTGTGTGTGTGTGTGTGTGTGTGTGTGTGTGTGTGTGTGTGTGTGTGTGTGTGTGAGAACTGCCTTAATTCTACATGGCATTGATTCAACAAGGTGCTGAAAGCATTCTTTAGAAATGTTGGCCCATATTGATAGGATAGCATCTTGCAGTTGATGGAGATTTGTGGGATGCACATCCAGGGCAAGAAGCTCCTGTTCCACCACATCCCAAAGATGCTCTACTGGGTTGAGATCTGGTGACTGTGGGGGCCATTTTAGTACAGTCAACTCATTGTCATGTTCAAGAAACCAATCTGAAATGATTCAAGCTTTGTGACATGGTGCATTATCCTGCTGGAAGTAGCCATCAGAGTATGGGAACATGGTGGTCATAAAGGGATGGACATGGTCAGAAACAATGCTCAGGTAGGCCGTGGCATTTAAACAATGCCCAATTGGCACTAAGGGGCCTAACATGTGCCAAGAAAACATCTCCCACACCATTACACCACCACCACCACCAGCCTGCACAGTGGTAACAAGGCATGATGGATCAGCTTGAATCAGTCGGCCCATTCTCCTCTGACCTCTAGCATCAACAAGGCTTTTTTTTTTTTTTTTTGCAGGGTGGGTGTGCAAGTTTGAAAAACCACAGACGTCCCCCAACGCCTTGATCCCCAGCACCACCGTCCTGAGCCCCTATGTCCGATTCGGCTGCTTGTCTGCACGCACCTTCTGGTGGAGGCTCACAGACGTGTATAGAGGGGTACGTCAGATGTCTTACGCATGACCTGAGCCGCTAGCAGTTGTCTAACATTTAAAGATCCTGGTGAGGCTGAACGTGTGGTGTGTCTCTTGCAGAATAAGCACTCTGAACCTCCGGTTTCCCTGCATGGCCAGCTGCTGTGGAGAGAATTTTTCTACACGGCTGCCGTTGGGATCCCAAACTTCAACCGAATGGAAGGCAACTCTAACTGTGTGCAGGTGGACTGGGAAAACAATCCTGAGCACCTCGCTGCATGGAGGGAGGTAAAGTGAGGTTTTGTACTTTTCTGAATGTATTAAAATATATGTATTTTACTCAAATATAATGGAAGACCGCCAAGTATTACATTTTGGACGCAGACTACCAGCTAGAGACCTGCGCAGATTTTTCAGTCCCGTTCCCGCCCGCAAAAGCCTGCATAAAAGTGCAATTTTCTTTCTGTACTTCCATTAAATAGTTTCAAGTCATTTAATATAAAAGCAAGCGCGTGCATGGTTTGGCATGGCAGAATGCATGCCGCAAAGTGCGCTCCCTTAATAATTCCTAAAAAGCTGACATCTCAGTTCAGCGCGATCTCACAAAGCTGTTACCAATAAAGCTGACTGCACAATGAATCTTTCATCTTTCGTTTGTCGTTCTTTAGAAAAAAATTTATATTAAGATAAAAAATTAGAGCCAGGGAAGTTTCCGAAATGTGGTTGATTAATGACCCAATTAATTAAAACTTAATGATAAAGTGATGCACCAAAAGTTTGGCAACACAAAATATTTGACCTTTTTTTTTTTATCATTGACGGGAAACGGCGTCTATTTTGTGCACACAATGTGGATAAGCTACAACAGGTAAAATGTCGGCTGACACGAATCAGTTTGTTGTATTTCATCTATTTCATTTTGATGGACTGCATTCAGTTGATGCGTGAACAATTTTTTTATGAACATTACCATCCAATAATTGTAATAAGCTTTGTGCTATAAAAGTCTCAGCTTGTTGGCTTGATAAACATATTTCTATTTTTACTTATCCTGTTAGTGATGTATTGACAGATTTATTCAAACGTGCATTAAATAATCATGAAAATAACCTTAATACCACTGTTTAAATTTCAACAACCTATTATTTTATCATTAAAAAGCTGATATTAAAACTGCCTTATGTGTGATTTAAATTATATACAGCTCTGATTTTATTTGAGTATTTATTTGATTAATTGATTGATTATTAAATAAACAGATGGTTTCAATTTTCAGATAAATAAAAACATAAAGGCACAATATGTACGATTTTTGGATTGAAATATTCATAAACCACTAGAACAACGTTATATATTTTGACTTTTTACACAAAATTACACAAGTACACAAAATATTTTGTGTACTTACATTATCCCAAACGTTTCCAAGAATGTTTAAATCCAGAGAAATTAGCCATTTTAACCAGGACACGGACCGTGTCAGTGTGTCGCCTATCAATGACATCATACCCTCGTTTCCCTCGATTTACGTTTTATTTTGTAGAAACCGTGGAAACGCCAAAGACGTTTTAATATATTATGTGTTTTATTAGACAGGTTAGCAACTGTTTGGAAACATTCATCAACAGAAAACGAATCATTGTTATACAGCTCAACACAGTTACGGCGCTTTTCCACTACACAGTACCGACTCGACTCGCTTTTGTTTGGTTTTCCACTGTGTAAAAGTTGTACCTGTACCTGCTTCCGGGTACTTTTTTTCGTATCACCTCCGGCGAGGTTTTGAGCGAGCTGAGGCGATACTAAAATGTGACGTGAAAACACAGCAGACTGCTGATTGGACAGAGAGAATCGTCACTATTCACTGCATCATCATTACACGCGCCAGATGGAGTATCCTGAATAACCGTGCCATTTTTAAACAGTTTGGCCAGAGATTGCGTGATATACCCATTACTATTATGGCAACTCGGAAGAATACGCCGTGGTCAAAAGAGGAGGTGCAGACTTTCCTTTGTTTGGTTAGCGGGTGTGTGTCGCAAAGAAGATTACATCACGGCAGTTTCCTGCGGCGTCGCTATAACGACCAGGTACTATTGTGGAGGTACTATCTGCAATGGAAAACGGAGAGAAAAGCCAAGCGAGGCGAGTTGAGCTGGTACTGGTAATGGAAAAGCGCCATTAGTCTTATTGTTTAAATCTGTTTTTCATGATTTACTGCGAGTACCATGTTTTACCATGCCTAATATCGATCTAGCTCACTGCAGTGCAACAAGTGTCTTATAGTAGCCGCCGAGCGAACGCACAGAGTAGCATTAAAACATAATTCACCACACTCAAATGTATGTAATATGATAAAACAGCGCTGCGTTACCCCACATATACACGAGCGGTTTTATCGTCTGCAGCATGATAAAATCTCCACTGCTCTCGAGTCGTGTGTTGCGCTTTTCTCTCATTAGCAATTGCTCCAACGTCCTTGTTCCGCTTCTACCCTGCTTCATAATCTTTAATACATTAGCTCATCTATGAATATGATTTCTGCCCGAGTGCAGTCGGCGTCGGATTCTTTTCCACCGGCTGTAGAGGTGAAGACAACAACTCCCATGATTCCCATGAAAAGCTACGCATTTGTTTTGAATAAGCGACCTCTAGTGGCGAAAATTACAAATCGTGCCTTTAATTTCAGTTTTGGTAAAAATGTAATTTTAGTGGATCAGTACAGAAGATGTGTATGTGTGATTTCAGGCTCGGACCGGTTTCCCGTTCATTGATGCCATCATGACGCAGTTGCGTCAGGAGGGCTGGATCCATCATCTGGCCCGTCATGCGGTCGCCTGTTTCCTGACCCGAGGAGACCTGTGGATAAGCTGGGAGGAGGGCCAAAAGGTTTGTGTTGTGCCCATGACCAGCTATGTTATAGAAAAATACAGATAGATGAGAGACATAATCATTAACCTGCTGTGTTTCTGCTGAAGGTGTTTGAGGAGCTGCTGCTGGATGCTGATTGGTCGTTAAATGCAGGAAACTGGCAGTGGCTCTCAGCCAGCGCCTTCTTCCATCAGTACTTCAGGGTTTACTCTCCCATCGCCTTTGGAAAGAAAACCGACAAAAATGGGGATTACATCAAGTTAGTTTCTTATTTATATTCTGTTCTGGTTATCTGTGAAACAACAAATTACTTAATACTAACTCAACTCTACTCACGTCTTCCAGGAAATACCTTCCAGTGCTGAAGAAATTCCCACCCGAGTACATATATGAACCCTGGAAAGCTCCTCGGAGCATTCAGGAGAGAGCAGGGTGCATTGTGGGAAAAGATTACCCTCGTCCTATAGTGGAGCATGAAGTTATCCATAAAAAGAATATTCAGAGAATGAAGGCAGCATATGCCAAGCGCTCTCCAGAGGACAAAACCGCCACTAAAGGTACTTATTTAGACCTAAAATAGTAATATTATTCACATATGCAAGTATAAAAATCTATTATCTTCTGCTGAGTTTCTAGACTCAAGTAGACACTTTGATTCTGAGTTTGATTCTTGTTTTCTGTGTCCAGGTGTAAAACGCAAAGCGCCATCTATCATGGACATGCTTGAGAAGAAGGCAAAGAGATGAAGCTGGTCCCTCTCATCCGGAATATTGTTATACTGTGTTTGTTTATGGGTCAATTATGATTCTTTTATACTCTAACTAACTTTGATACATATGTGTTTAAGATAAAGTACAACTTTCTATTAGAGGTTAGCTGTCATGGTTTTGCACTAAAGAAACCTGTTCATTTTTGCATGCTGTAAATGTGCACTTTAAATGCTAATTGTGAATGTTTGCGATGTTCTGCTTAACCTTAAAGTGTGTGTGCTTGTGTGTGTGTACAGTGCCAGTATTTGTAAAAGTTTGAAAACAATAAAAATGTTTAATGTTTTTGAAAGAAGTCTTTTAAGCTCACCAAGGCTGCATTTATTTGATCAAAAATACAGCAAAAACAGTAATGTTGTGAAATATTCTTACACTTTAAAATAGCCGTTTTCAGTTTTTACATAATTTAAAATTTAATTTATTCCTGTGAGGGCAAAGCTGAATTTTCAGCATCATTACTCGTCTTCAGTGTCACATGATCCTTCAGAAATCATAGTAAAATGCTGATTTTGAGCTTAATTATCATCATTTATTATTATTGGTGCTCAATTATTAGCAATGGTTATGATGTTTATCAATTTAACAATATAAATGTAATTACTGTCTACTGTTTTTTCTATTTATTGCGTCCTTGCAGAATAAAAGTATCATTGAGTATAATGAAAGTGCATCATGCAGCACAACTGTTTATGATAATAATAATAATGAATGTTTCTTGAGCAGCAAATCAGCATATCGGAATGATTTCTGAAGGATCATGTGACACTGAAGACTGGAGTAATGATGCTGAAAATTCAGCTTTGCCGTCATAGAAATATATTACATTTTAAAACATTAAAACAGAAGCAGTCATTTTAAATGGTAATATTTCACAATATTACTACTTTTACTGTATTTTTTGAGCCTTGGTGAGCAGAAGAAACAGTAAGATTTTTTTATGTATTTAGGAAGTCTCTTCTGCTCACCAAGGCTGCATTTGTTATTAAAAATACACAAAAAATGATTTGTTTAAATTATTCAATAAATATTATTAAAATGTAAAATAACAGTTTTCTATTTGAATATATTTTAAAATGTCATTTATTTCTGTGATACAAAGCTGAATTTTCAGCATCACTACTCCAGTCTTCAGTGTCACATGATCCTTCAGAAATCATTCTGATATGCTGATTTACTGCTCATGAAACATTTATGATTATTATCAATGTTGAAAACACTTGTGTAAAACATATTTTTTAGGATTCTTTGATGAATGGAACATTCAAAAGAACAGTATTTATCTGAAATAGAAAGCTTTTGCAACATTGTACTACCGTTCAAAAGTTTTGGGTTGGTAAGAATTGTTTTTGGGAAAGAAATGAATACATTTATACAGCAAGGACGCATTAAATTGATCAAGTGACAGTAGACATGTATAATGTTGCAAAAGCTTTATATTTCAGATAAAGGCTGTTCTTTTGAACTTTCTATTCATTAAATAATCCTGAAAACAAAATTGTACACAATTGATAATAATCAAATGTTTCATGAGCAGCAAATCATCATATCAGAATGATTTCTGAAGTATCATGTGACACTGAAGACTGGAGTAATGATGCTGAATTCAGCTTTGCATCACAGAAATAAATGACATTTTAAAATATATTCAAATAGAAAAAAGTTATTTTAAATTTGAATTTTTTCCTGCATTTTGGATCAAATAAATGCAGGCTTGATGAGCAGAAGTGTCTTTTCAAAAACATTAAAAAGAGTAATGTTTCTAAACTTTTGACTGGTAGAGTATGTGACCCTGGACCACAGAACCAGTCATAAGTCACACGGGTATATTTGTGGCAATAGCCAACAATACATTCGATGGGTCATTCATTTCTTTTATGCCAAAAATCATTAGGATATTAAGTAAAGATCATGTTCCATGAAGATATTTTATAAATGTCCTACCGTAAATATATAAAAAATTTATTATTAGTAGTACTATGCATCGCTAAGGATTTCATTTGGACTACTTTAAATGCGATTTTCTCAATATTCAGGGTTTTTTTGCAACCTCAGATTCCAGATTTTCAAATAGTTGTATCTCAGCCAAATATTGTTCAATCCTAACAAACTATACATCAATGGAAAGCATATGTCAGCTTTCAGATTATGCATAAATATCAATTTAAATTTTTTTTTACCTATTATGGCTGGTTTTGTGGTCATGGGTCATTCATATATATATATATATATATATATATATATATATATATATATATATATATATATATATATATATATATATATATATATATATATATATATATATATATATATATATATATATATATATATTAACTCAGAAATAAAAAAATATCAGCCTTCTTCCACAATATTCACATGTATTCACATCCATATAATACAGATTTATAAAATTCAGTCCATGAGGGCGGATTTACATTTAAGGACAAACTTTTAAAGTTTATGACTTTTTTGGTATTCGTTTATGAAACAGTGTAATAAAAAATATGATATATCATGATCTATGTCATATTTGCAATTACAAATTAATAACTTAATTCCCTGATCACCACCATAAGTAATTTCAAATATTTCTATTTCTTAAACCCCAGCAGCCTTGATCACTCTCATCTTGAATGTCCTAATAATCTGAACTCTTACAATGTTTTGTAACTCCTCCTGAAAAACCGTTCCATTGATCCAGTGGGAGTTCTGTCTGAACCATGATGTGCTTATTGCAATGTTCGTGTTGAGCGACTCCATCCTGAGGACACACACCCTATGTTTTTGCGCTCTTCACACAATGTTGCTCTCCAGTATGGGCTCCTTCCCGAAGATCCGTTTAAGGTCAAAAGCACTGAGGTCAATGGTCTTATAGCCCCCATCCAGAATAAGCTCAGCCATGGCGAGCCCGACCGCAGGAGACTGCTGTAGCCCGTGACCGCTGAAGCCCGTGGCAAAGTACATGTTGGGGACTAGAGGGTGGAGTCCTATAATGCCATTCTGGTCCAAGGTGTTGTAGTCGTAAAATCCAGCCCACGCGCTTGAAACCTGATAAAGATGAAGTGCTTATTTTGGGAACAAACTACGCTACACTTACTAGTAAGCATAAACAAACAGTTCTAAGTAACTTTACCATCAATGACGATAAAGAAAGCTAAAGAAAAGTTCCCCTCACGCAGTTGATAACATGAATAACAAATATATGTAATGAATTTCACCTTCAGTTGTTCAAATGCAGGAATACGATGGGCCAGACGATGCCAGACCTTCTCTTGGAAAAACTCGTGGTCCACATCAAGGTTACTGATGTCTGGTTCTTCTGCCTGCAAAAGGTAGAAATAATATAGGAATGAATGAACAAATGCCTGCAGACTATGAAACGAATACTTTGGAGATCAGATCAAAACATGCCTATACCTCCTCTGGTGACATTCCCGTGATGTAATTTCCTCCCAGTCCCTCTCGCCTGCAGTAAACCCCAGAATAGTCGATCAGAAACGGAGTATCCAACCCTGGTCCATCAGGGCAATGCACCACATACACAAACCTGTGAGAGATACAAGTGATGCAGTTAGTGAGACTCTACAGGTTTATCATTATATATCATTAAAGCATCTTTTTAATTATTTTGAGAATGGTTTGATGAATGAATTACTTATATTGTTTAATCGATATATATTACTTTATTAAAAACGATGTGTGTGTGTGTGTGTGTGTGTGTGTGTGTGTGTGTGTGTGTGTGTGTGTGTGTGTGTGTGTGTGTGTGTGTGTGTGTGTGTGTGTGTGTGTGTGTGTGTGTGTGTGTGTGTGTGTGTGTGTGTAATAGTAATATTTATAGTAATATTTAATTATTAATAATATTTAATTACATAATTATAATTTTTTCTAGATTATAAATATTTTTTAAAGAAAATTTTGCACTGCTCATTTATTTATTTTTTATTAAATACTAATAATAGTATTTATTAATAATTTGTAATTCATATAATATAGTATAATATACAGATACATTCTTTCAACAGTTATTTTAGAATATTTAGAACTCATTCATTTATATTAAAATTAAATATTACATTTGTATTAAATATTAATTATAATAAATATAAATTTTAATTAATATAAATTCTTTCAACCGTTATTTTAGAATATTTAGCACTACTCATTCATTTACATTATAATATTTAGATTTTATTGAACACTAATGATATTTAATATTTAATTCATTTATGAAATAAAAAATATTCTTTCAACAGATATTTTAGAATATTTAGCACTGCTCATTCATTTACAATAAAATGTAATAATATTTATGTTTTATTGAATACTAATGACAATAATTATTATTGTAATATAATATATGAGCACTGCTTATTCATTTAGATTAAAATTATTTATTTTATTGTATACTAATGATATTATCAATTTAATAAAATATAAATTCAACAGTTATTTTAGAATATTTAGCACTGCTCATTTGATTAAATTACAATTAAATGTATATTTTTATGAATACTAATATTTATTTCATTATTAATAATTTTAATTGATATAATGATATAAAAATAAATTCTTTCAGCAGTTATTTTAGAATATTTAGCACTGCTCATTTATTTACCTTTAAATTAAATAATATGTATTCATTAACTTAATTTTTTATTTTAATTAACAGTTATTTTAGAATATTTAGCACTACTCCTTTAATTTAATTACAATTAAATATTTTGTATTGAGTACTAATGATGTTTAATTAATTATTAATAATATTTTAATAATAATATACTACACATTTATTTTACAGTGTATGCCACTGCTCATTCATCCAAGTAGGTAAGAAACCATTGCACATTACCATATAAAAACAGTTCACAAGAAAAATAAAAAAATGTGAACATGCATGAGTCTTGACCTCTTTCTGGGCTCCACAGGAAACTTAACACCAGATATGGATTCTTTGGGGCCTAATCCGATGCCTAGCATGGCGGCGATCTTTCCTGAGTTTGCACCTGCCGCATTTACCACAACGGCACTCTCCACGGGCTGATACTCCAGACTGTTGGGCATCTGCACCTAAAAACACATCCCCTCTATCAGCAATGCTGTAAGTGCAACTATTTCAAGATGATGAAAACGAGTTTGTTATACAGCTGCCGTGTTCTCAGTTGTAGCATACAAACTTACATTGACATATTTTATCCTTTTGACATCAACAAAGTCTCCATCTGTGATTTCTGCAACATTTGACGCGCATCTAAAACCTAAAATCACATTCAAAACAATCACTACAAGCTTCCTTTTGAAAATAACATGGGAATACTTTGACAAAATCCTGACCTGTGACCTCTCCGAAGCACTGATAGACTCCCATAGACACGGCCTTGCGTCTGAGAGCGTTAAGGAGAGACCAGGGATCAAACCAGCCCTCGTTCTCTAGTCCTTGGTGAGGAATATATACGTTACTCAGTAGTGCAGCTCAAATGTGAGATGTTTCAAAAGATTAGGAAAACATTCACCAACCAAGAGAAGCCAGAGCGACGCCCTCCGTGTTCATCCAGGGGAATCGCTCCTTCAGCTGGGACGGTGACAGGAGGGCGACCTTCGCACCAACGGATCTACGAATGAAATCAAAAACATGTTTTATCAATCTTTAACTTTGTATCACGAGTCTCGGTTTATCAGCAGATAGGAAAGGCTGAGTTAACACAAAGTGATATATATAGTATATAAATCAGTATGGTGATCCAACTTGTACTGTCACCTTTGAGTGCTGTAGTTTTCCTCCATAATATGAGCGGATTTTTCGCTGGCGAGAAAGAGATATCCCGAATGATTAAACTGCAGATCAACGGGGTCTTCATTTACCACCCAGAGATGATTCTGTGGCATTTCAGCAGAACAGAAAGACAAAGTTACAAACAGCGTTCTCAAACTCTAAACCTGCACAAATGAGCCTACTAAACACTAGAAACATTTACAGCAAAATATTGATTTAAAGTCTCCAGAAATACAAATACCTAGACTTCATGTAACAATTGATGTATGTTACAGTGCATTTGTAACAAGAATAATGTGTCAGGAAGCTTTTAACAGTGCAATGTGAAAAGTTTTTACATTAATGTTCTTCAAGAAATCAGCCGAAGTCATTGACAGCTGGATGTTTTCTTTCAGGGAGAATTGCTGACGAATTCCACCACATGACAGCACAGTCGACGACTGAGAATACTGCAGAAAGAGGAACAGAAAGACACTGCGATGACTTTTGATATTTTGGTATTCAAATTGTAAAATGGATAAAAAGTCACACACATAAATACATAGAACTAGAGGGCGGAGACTGATATGTCCTTAACATGCAATCTGCAAGCAATCTCATCATTACTGCATAACACAAGCTGCTTGGCCTCTGCTGATCCTGCAGCCAATGAGATTCAGTGTTTGCTGTAGGCTAGTCCTGCAGGGCATTATAAGAGATCCTCTGAAACCCTCCACCTCCCTCAGCTCCACCTGTCTAGATATTATATGAGATTTCATCTCTGTCTATTTGCAGCAGCAAATCCCACATGCTAACAGCAGCGTGCCTGTGTATCCCAAGCGGCAACCTCCCGCGGTCTCTCTTGAAGCCCACACAGAAATGGTTTAAACTGCAATTCATCGACTGGCTAGAATCAGGCTCGAGACAAGCTCCAAAAGGAAGTCAAATCTTCATCTCCCCCATGTTAAAATGCCCAACTTTACAGCAGAAAAAAAAAATATGTTTACTGGTACAAAAAGTTGCTTTGGTCTATTTAGAAAATGTTTCCCTTCATGACAACTGTGAGGGGGTTATAACTTATTCGTTTAAATTATATTAAGCCTTTAATTTCTGCATAATTAAAGGCGTGGCCACTTGAGTGACAGGTGGATTGCTGTTTGTCTGCTGTCTGTTAGTTATGTCACCTCAGCTCCACCCACGTCCCGCCTCTTTGCCCATTTTCGATTATCCAGGAGGGAAGCGTGTTGACGCAGTGCCAAGATGGCCACTTTAGGCTTCAAAAATGCTCATTAGAAACCTTTGGGTGACGTCACGGATACTACGTCCATATTTTTTTACAGTCTACCTTATGGTGTATCCATTATCAGTAGCAAGTGTGTGTATGTGTGTGTGTGTTTGTGTAATGCTTTAATCCATTTAAGCGCGACAAGACAAAAGAGAATGTGCTGTCTGTCTGTGAATGTCCTGACACACACACACACAGAGAAAGATGCGCTCCAGAATAGAGTTCTCTTTTCAGTTTAAAATGTTACCTATTTATACATTTAAAGGTCCGTTCTTGATTCCATCTTTCAAACTTTAGTTAGTGTGTAATGTTGCTGTTAGAGCATAAATAATACCTGTAAAATTATAAAGCTCAAAGTTCAATGCCAAGCGAGATATTTTATTGAACAGAAGTTCCCTTTCAAAGCCTACAGCGAACGGCCGGTTTGGACTACACCCCTGCACTTCCTGCTTTAATGATGTCACTACAACAGTTTGTTGACTAAGCTCCGCCCACAAGAATACGCAAATTAGGGGGCGTGGTCTTGTTGCTCTCCCACGACAAGAGTGTTGTTTTTGAAGAGTGTGTTTGTCCCCATGTCATCGAGGCGCTGTTATTTTCATCCGAGTCAAATCACCTTTGTTTGGCCTTCCCACGGACGCTGTGCGTAGAAATCAATGGTTACAATTTATGTTTAACTCGGTTCGGAAAATTATCACAATTTAAAACTATGTGCAGCACATTTTGCTGAGGACTGCTTCCTCAATCTCAATCAGTTTAATGCCGGATTCGCAGAAAGATTATTCTTAAAAGATGACGCAGTTCCCTCTTTGTCTGGAGAAGGCGTTGTTTATGGACCACAACCGGTAAGTGTATTTTATTATTTAAGTTGGTCCGTTTAACAGTTTATGTAACTCATTACACAAAGTGCAACGCTGTTTAGCTTTGTTAACTAACCTTAGATAATAATTGAAACTAATCCGAAAAACTTAAAAAAAAAGTGAATTCAGACACCATCGATTGATGGTGTTTGTAATGATCAGTTTAAATGATTTGTTTATTATATCTGTTGTTTACCGTTTAACCACATGCTCGTTCAGCTGCAGCCTCGTATAATATAAAAGCATGACAACTACTGAATAGACAGCTTACCATTGTGAAACATCCTGCAAAAGTCTTTCCTGAGCAGGTTGTAATCGATCCGTTTCGATATTCTCCGGGTCTGATTCCGGCTCAAATTGATAAGGCAATACAGACATTTTTGCAATAACATTGAGCGTGCGTATCTTCCCGTTATGGTAAGAGGCGGGACCTTTCCGGGCAGCGTGCGCTAAGCTGCTGTCGAATCACAACACGGGAACCGCTGGCCCAATCAGAACTCGTTACGTATTTCTGAAGGAGGGACTTCATAGAACAAGGAAATCATCAGGCCATTTTCTCATCAGTGAAAACAGCGGTACAGATAAGTCAAATGTGTGAAAAATACTGTTTTTACACACGAAACATGAACACATGTTATATTGCACACTGTTAACACAATCAAAGCTTCGAAAACACGCGAAGAACGGGACCTTTAATATACCATTTTGAAAATGGCAATTTTGGAGTTGAAGAAAAAAAGAGCTGTTCTGTGCGTGGCTCCTTTCATGCAAATGAGCTGCTGCTCCCCACCCGAGAGGGCGGAGCCAACATATCTCATTCACAGCTCATTCACAACAGTAAACACGAAATGAAAACTGAAACATGATATCTGTTTGTTTTCATGATCATCTCTATGGCAGACACGTTCATGTGGCATTGCAGTTCATATTAACATCTGCACGCGTTTTAAAGCCTTATCGCTCTCAACTTAAACACACACACATGCTCCTGTTGCATGCGCACAGAGCTGGATGTCAGCACATCAGTGAGTAGTCTATTAAACTAGACTAGTTCTCTTTCAAACAACAGAAAATAAACAGAAATTCACTCACTGCTCTTGACAGACTGAACTTTAGTAGCTTTAATAAGAACAAATCTCTTACTGGAATGCTGCTGTTAATGCTCTGGCGAGGAGATAAACATGGCGGACTGTGAACAGCTCAGCTACAGCTCTGGGTCTGTGCTGCTAGAATGTCAGTGTCCATCAACATGTGTGGGCGGGGCCTCTGATCGTGCAACGTCACACTACATGAATCTGGAAACAGCTTGTTCTGAGACACTGCTTATGATTTATGGGAATAAAAAAAAAAAGGTGTGGGTGGATTTTTACCATTATAGGGTTGCTGTGTACACACACTGCCAACACACATTTATGTTCAAACACCTTTAAACAAACAATAACACAGAATTATGCCAGAATGTCTGTTTTGTGAATATCCTCATAAGAGCAATGAGTTAAATAACACCTTAAATGAATTTAAAGAAAACGAGATGCTCGTGACAGCACATCAGATCCAGCGTCATGTTCGGCAGCGGCAGATCTTAAAGTAACACCAGCCTAATAAACGATAACTTCATTCAATTTCAGTATATGTCGACAGGTAGTAAGGCCACAGGTAAATATGAGATTTATTATAATGGGTTTATGTAAAGATTGTTTTAAGTTCACTTAAATTAAAAGTAACTTAAGCTTAATAAATGTTGAAATTGATATAGCTTTTAATTATACTGTAATGCTGAATGTCTATCATTAATATTTTAAAAATATATATTTCATACAGACATTAGTAGCAGTATTAGTATCAGTGAGACTGGCCTCCGTTCATAAAAATATGCCATTAAACAAATACTTAAAATATGCTTTAACTGTGAAATTATTACAATATAAAAATATTAAAAAATTTTGATTAATTTGTTAATTTTGTTTAAGCGATTGACAGCACTAATGTTCAGTGTAATCATGTTTAATTCCCAAGAGAAAAAAAAATTGTGTGAAAGGCTTTTCACCGAGTGGATGGGATTGTTTATGGGAAAGCAGGATTTCTCTTTCTTCCAAGGCTTCCAGGCAGAATCCATTCCCTAGCCGATTATTATTTTTTAATTCAGTTTCATTTGAATTGGGTTGCATTGTAAATCTAATTTGGTTTCATAGTATAAATAATTAATGGTGCATTGGAAAAGGTCATAATCAAATATATGTTCTTGAATATATTTAATTTAAAACTTCTGTGCATTTTATGAACTGAGGTTTGTGTTACCATAATTGTGATATTTATCCGAGTTACTATTATTTTGAAATTCATCATCAAACTTTCCTCAGTGTAAACCCAGATTAAATATTTCAAATTGAATTAAATATGGATGCAATTTTTTTAAATTAAATTACATTTTGTTTCCCCTAGACATTGATATGAGCGCTACACAAGAAAGAAAATCTACGGGTTTGACCAACTTGTGGTAAACGATATGATTTTTTTTTCCTTTTTTGATGGTGAACTTTTAAAAAACATTATTATTATTATTATCTCACAGTATATAGTGTGTCTCAAAATCTATTGAGCTGCCTACCTTGACCACCCCTTTGTAGCACCAAAAACATGCTCACTAGTTTGAGACACACTCTTAAGTGCCCTTGGATAAACTCACAGTAGGGTCTTTCTCCACCACCAGCACCCTCAGACCGTCCCTCACGGTCTCCTTCCTCTTCAGCCAGTATGCGATGGACCATCCCACCACTCCCCCACCTACAATCACCACATCAGCCCTCTCAGGGGGCAGGCCAGGGGTCAACTCAAACGGGCTCCAGTCACTGCCGGGCATCGCCGCGGACGCTTTCTCACGAAATGCCCGGAACTGAGCTTCCAGATCTGCAACAAGTTCCATATGACAGTTAACCTACACATTTAGTTTTATTAGCTGAAGACAGAGGTCACATCATTACCTACAATATCTAGAAACCATACTGTGTTTGTACTGTTTTTGGTAAATGTAAACTAAACACATGTAAAAGCAAGAAGAAAAACATCAATTTTTTGGCAATTATCTTCCATCCCTAAAATGCAAGAAAGAGAAACATATACGAACAAACTGACTAGGATTATTTAGGAATGAAGTGTGTTTAAAGAGAATTTAAACAATAATTTGTATTTGTTTATTTCACGTTTTTAACTATAAATACTATCAAAAATGTGGTTTTATTAATGTTTTATTAGTCTGAAAGATATTATTTATGCAGAAGGCATTTACAAATCCTACTATAGTGAACGCAAGACTCATGAATATTTATTATGCACCGTTACGTTCGCCGTCACTGATTTGCTGAAAGGCAAGACCTAAGTGGACTGCGAGCGAGGCTTGGCTCATGAATATTGATCAGATTACGTGTCTTGACGCTCCGAGGAAGTTCACCATCAACGCCAGCATGACCAAATTAATATTAAGAAGCTAACCTTTCGCATAGTAGGATTAGAAAAACGAGAATGTAGGTAGGCAACACATGACGGTTGCCACTAATTACATTTCGCTCTGCAGGGTTAAACGCCTGCCATACTGGTATACATGCATGAAGTAAGTTGATCATTTCACCTTTAAAGAAGTCCTTTTCATCTCTCCTGCTGCTGCTTTTAAAACTCCGACAGGGCGCTTTCGCATCTCTGAAAGCAGGGACGGAGGCGAACAACTTACGCCACATTGCAATTGTCGTCAGACTGTTAGTCTTGATTCAGGAAAATACACTCCAATCACCTTCCCACTGACACGCCGCTCACAGTGGAGCGTAAAGTCATTTGGCCACGTGCGCATGCTCGCAATGACGCCACAGCAAGACCAGCCCACAGATGTGGTTTCAAGAGTGTCCAGTAGAGGGCGTGTAAATAAATAATTTTTATAATTTTTTTCACACTTGTATTGTGTGTGTGATCTGTTTTAAATTTTCCCAGCTGTTACATGAACTGTAAAAATAGGAAATTCAAAGTATAGTGCATTTAAATTAGTCTAAAACTTAATTTTTTTTCTAAAAAATAGAAATAGAGGAAATCTCACATGTCAAATGATCAGTGAGACTGCCCCTCAGCTGACACTGCTTTGAGACAAGTGCAGAGGATTATTTTTAATGTATGCATGGGGAAAAAATCAGTTCTGTTTCAACGCATTAAAATGGACGGCTTGGTTCTCGGACTAACAAATCTTGGTCTATGCGTACTGGGGTTCTGATATTAATTGGGGTCAAGATCTCAATGCATGTGATTTAATTGGTTAAAAAGAAAGACACTAATCAATTTGATCCCAGTTACTCCTTTATTCACCCATTTAAAGACAAATCAAACAGATATCTGGCCAGCTGATTGCAGAAATGACTTCTGAACATTTTTAAACATTTTTTCCTCACCTTTTCAAGTGATCATTTGACACCTTTCTGCCCCGAATACAGACAAAATATCACATTTGAAGATCAAATTTAAAAAAACAAACCAAGAAAAAAAGAAAAATCTCTTTCAGCAATTACAACAAAAGTATAAAAAAGTTTTCAGGCTCTCCTCAGATCATGGGATGGGGGCCGCAGACGTTCAGTGCTGTGTGTTCGAGAGAGGGGGGTGGGATTTTGAGTCTCTGGGTTTTACGTTCTTGAGAGGCCACGGTTGTCAAGGTCTTTGACCTGTGGAGGTAAAGCAGGAGATCATCATTGGAAGTTAAGATGGTTTGGAAGGACAGCAATGGTTGAAGATGCACAGGTGAGTTCAAGTTTACCTTGTATATCCTGACGAGCCAGTGCTCTGTAGTATACGCTTCCTCCAGCACATCAAGCTCAAAGTCCTTGTTGCCAATCTCAGCATTACGAACTCTATCATAACCAGGAGGACGCTCTGGAAAGAAAGGTAAACATATAGGTCTAATCGTCCAGAACTTCTTAAGACTTTTTTGATTAAAACCACAAACTACAGGTAACATGAAACAGCTCTTGCCAGCTATTTTACTTCTGTAATGTAACTTATTTGTTAGTAAAAATATTAATAAAATAATAAGAAATAATAAAATATATGAAGTGGCAAAATAATTATATTTAAAATTATATTAAATAACAAAAATATTCAATATAATAAAATCAGTAATAAAATATTGAATTAAATAAAATAATCAAAGCCAATAAAATACTCGAAATATTAAATAACAATAAAATTATATTCAATAAAATAACATTAAATTAAACAAATATTCACTATAATAGATAATATGAATCAATAAGAAAATAATATTAAACAAATTGATTCATTTTATTTGATTTAATATGAATAAGACAAAACACTCATAATAATATTAACATACATAAATACATACATACATATACATATACATATACATATACATATACATATACATATATATATACATATATATATATATATATATATATATATATATATATATATATACACACATTACACACTCACACACACAGTATATTCAATGAGATACAAAATGAAAGACAGGATCATTAAAAGTGGCCGTCACCATGTTAACTGGAAAAACATCAAACGGATCACAGGAAATACTCACTGGCTTCAGTGTAGACCTGGCCGAAGCGATAGTAGCACATCTTGTACATGAGACAGTTGAGCAGGACCGGGGACCCCTCGCGGTCCACACGGAACTCTCCAGTGGGCGTGTAGTAGTCGTGTTCCTTTATGTGTTTCCCTGTGTCCGTGCTGCCCCCGATACGGACCATCCACAGGAACTTATTGATGTCTAAAAGACATGTAAAATTATTAATATTTACATACATTTAGGTTTCATCCCATCCAGATACTTCAACTCAAATGTTAAGGACAACAATGCTGCTTCTGTGGGTCAAAATGAATCTGGGCCCATACCATCGGATGAATATCCTGTCAATCCACCAAAGATCACCAGGACGTAGCTGACATCCAGTTCTCGCATAATCTCATAGGCTTTCTCCTCTGTGGAGGCCATAGCCTGCAAATATATTAATAAAAAACATTTACAAAAATGCCTAAACTATATCTAATCCACTATATCTCTCATTATAAAAACTGTAAACAGCAAAACTATATTCCATCATCACCTGACCAACTCTGGAGATGTGAGTGTTATTCCAAGTGTTGTTGTCTACTAGAATCGTTCGATTGGCCATCGCTGTTATTTGATACCCATAATCCCACCACGACATGACTTTAGCATCCTGTACACAGACAAAAACAATGTGAGATGAGCAACTGTTCAGAATCGAAAGCAGCTGGAAGTTTATGATGGATCTCACTGACCTCCGGTGTGTTGTGTCTGAGCCAGTAATAAGCCTCTCTGAAGTCATCAAAGATGATGCGGCTGCCGTCACCACCACGAGCGGAGAGCACGATGGAGGGGGAGGAGTATGCCTCGCTGGTCACCCAGGTGGAGTGGAAAGTGTATGTGATGAGGAAGAACGCCATGACCAGAATCATCCCACTCGCCACCTGCGGACCAATCAGAGCAGAGCGTAACTGAGTGAATCAATGACACAAAAAAAACTGAGAAAGATCAAACGGAGCATTGATTGTACCTCATTCTTGATTGGGTAGGTGGCGTCCTGCTGCTTCTTGGATTTCTTGTCCGGTCGGCTGACATCCAGGTTTTTCATGTAGGTGGTGAGGACCTGAGAAACACCAATGCCAGACAGGATGCACATGACGGGGGCCAGGACCAACATGAGACGCACCTGAGCAGAACAGATACAACTAGGGTCAGAGCTTCCATTGGGAAGAGAGAAATGCCAACAAACCACAACATTAAACACTGACCAAAATAAAGTTAGTGTCTTACCATCACAGCGGAGAAATACATGCTGGTGACGCCGTACATGATGATGAAAATTGTGGCATCAGAGAGGTTGTTAAAGCAGTAATAAAGGCCAACTGGGAAAAAAGAGATGAGACAGTTTTAACACATATGATGCAGTGTTTTAAAGGTGCACTATGTAACTTTTCCGTCTGCAAGAGGGCGCCTATTCAAAACAAAGGCGTAGTTTGATGACGCCAAGTTTGAGTGTAGAATCTTGGGACATGTGGTCTTCACCTCACAGCTGGTGGAAAAGAATCAGGATAGGACTCGGGCAGAAATAATGTTCATGAATGCAATTATAAACGTTACTGTAGTATGAAGCAGAGCAGGACCGCTCGAGCTCGGGACTTTTATTATGACAGGACACAGTAGCCGGCACCATTTTCACTTTTCCGGTCATGAGTATGAGGAAACGCAGCTCTGTTTATCATATTAGATGCATTTAGGGGTGTTTAAAAGGATGCTATGACGTTACTGTGCTTTCACTCTGCGGCAAGCAAGGGTAACACAGATATGATGCAATTGACAGGCGACTCTGTCAGACGTCCCGGTTCCTTGGTTAAAATAGAAATTCTCACGATTTACAAATAGTTGGAAACATTTGGGATATTGTAAGTACTCAATTGAACAAAATATATAAACACAGGCCTGGTGGTTTTTGGATGTTTAACTGCAAAAATCCTACAAAGTGCACCTTTAATATATTGTTTTATGCATTCTTTATAAGAAAAAGCATTTGGATATAGTTGGTTAAAGCCTGTTCACACCAGGAACGATAACTATAACCATAACTATATTAACATCCACACCAGCGGACAATATCATTCTGTTTATTCTAAGCACTGAAGTTTTGTTGTCTAGCACTTTAAATGCTTTAAATCAGTCGTCAATGTTTTAAACCTTCATCAGCTGGAAAGAATAAAGACTTCTGAAAGTGATTCCAATAATATTGTTTCTCTGTGCAGTATCGTTATGTATGTGGTGCCATTCTTTTTATATCATGAACGATTTTTCAGACTATATCTTGATCATAAAATTAAAAGTAGCAACAGGGAAAATACAAGTGACAGTAAACAAATACAAAAAATGTAATATAAAATAAAGAAATATTTCAAATCAAGCAGACACAAAGTGTGATATGTGATTGAATGCAATTTGTTAGACATTATTGTGTAATATTCTTACGAAAATGATTTAATAAATGATTTAAGTTTTAGATAACATTAAAAACACTGATCCGATGGATCCATATTAGATCTGCACCATTAATTGTTAAAAGATCCTAATCTCGATAGAATCACCCATGCAGCATTTTTCTTAAATGACAACGAGTCGCCTGTTTATTAAACCCTTGTCAAAATCACACAGGAACATTCAAATCTGTGTTTGCGCTGACCCAGTGACAGCAGTTGTCATGAGTAGGTATGAAACAGCTCCACAACCTGTCTTTTCAACCACTCAGTATCATTATTTGGATGATACAAATAATCACAGAAGTACTGGGATAAAAGTTTATAGTTCAGATGATGTCTACGAGCAAATCCCCTTTTGAAAGTAACTTGACACTTTAAATAACGATTCTATCGATTGCATAGTTACGCCACCAGGTGGTGACAAGTGATTGTTAAAAATGTATTGGTCATTGAATGTAACTGTAAATTTTAGCAGCATCTAGTGGTGATTGTAACCGCTCACCCCACCCTTTTGAGCCCACAGAGAAGCTACGGTGGCCGACACAGGACAAAGATGTCGTCTGAGACAGAAGAGAGTAGCTAGTGCTCTGTAGAGCAGTTTGTCCGTTTAGGGCTACAGTAGAAACATGGCGGCTCACAATATCAACTTCACTGTAAGGTTATCTGCGTTGTATGTAGATACAAATAGCTCATTCTAAGGTAATAACAACATAACGGTTCATTATGTAAGGTCTTTATTCACCACTGAAAACACAGAATGTAGATTATTTTGCATTTCTGTCAATAGATCCTCGTAAATATTACACACTGCACCTTTTAGATATTTCTTTAAAAACCCTGATATATCCATTAATGAAACAAGTATTTACAAGTGAGTCATTGAATCATCCATTCAAACAATAAATTAAATATTTTAAATAGACTGCAGCAATTAACGCTGTCATAACTTCTAGTAAATGACATGTTATTTTGTTTATTTGCCTGTTCAGAATTGTGATCTCTGTTTGAAACCAAAAAATGTGATTCTCAATTTATTCAGAATAGTGCAGCTCTCCATATGCAAAAAGTTATGAATTAAAAATAAAAACACTGAGAAAGGTGATGTACCTGGAAACATGAAGACCAGAAGCTGCAGGTCAAAGTAGTAGGAGGACCAGGTGGTGGGCTGGTGCTCAGACACAGAGGCGATGATGGGGATATTGTTCTTGGCGTATGAAGGATCCAGCAGAGAGTAAAAACGGCCAGTCCAAGGTGAGATTTTCCCTAAAAAAAGAACAAAAACAAACTATTTAAAAAGACTAAAATATTTAAAATACCAAAAATAAATACTTAAAAATATACTTATATTTATTTAATTTTTCTTTAATTACCTGTCAGCATGAGCACACCACCCGCAGAGAGCAGGATGATACCGACCAGCGAAATGACACTCTTGAACAACACTTCAAACTGCTGCGTGTTCAGTTTGCTCCGGAGGTAATCCACAAAAGCGTGAATCTGACACAGGCCAAACACTCCGAATGCAGCCATGTGTTCAGAGGACTGGACGGGCTACAGAAAGAGCAGGAGAGATTACTTCTCAGTTTTGCACTTTATAATGATAGCAGTTACTCATATCTGGTAGCTGATGTTCAGTTCCTCACCTGGAATCCAACAAAAGAGATCTGCATGGAGAGGATGGTGCCCAGGCAGTAGACTGTGCAGTACGCCACATAGATACGATGGGAGAAACGGCCGGTCAGCATCAACACCAGCACGTGCAGCGGAATGAGGTTGATCAGAAACACGTAACCACCCCAGGAGGACACCTGATGCCAACGCACAAAGTTGTTGTTAATTAAATAACTGTGTATTTAAATAACATCATCATAAATAAATACAATATATGATTTGCTCAAAAACAACCCTAATTCAAAGCGTCAATGTCTGAAATTTGGCTCACCATGTAAAAATAAGCCAGCGCACACATGGAAGACCAGTAAATGGAGCCCGACTTCACTGCTTTGATCCACATGTAGTACGTCAGCAGCATGCAGAAAATGGCGATTCCTTTATATCACAAGAAACAAAATTATATTTTATATGAACATGAAAAGTATGAGCATGTACAGCACTCAATACTTTGTTGGGGCTCCTTTTGCCTGAATTACTACAGCCTTTCGCCTTATAATTTTCGGAGATACTGAATTTGGGATTTTCTTTAGTTGTCAGTTATAATCATCAAAATTAAAAGAAATAAACATTTGAAATATATCCGTTTGTGTGTAATGAATGAATATAATATACAAGTTTCACTTTTTGAATGGAATTAGTGAAATAAATCAACTTTTTAAAGATATTCTAATTATATGACCAGCACCTGTAGATAAATCTAGGTCCTTGCTGGGAACAAAAATAAACAATATAAATCAACTCCAAACTTTTGAACAGAATTTTTTTTACATTAATCCTAAAACTTCTTCATGAGGCCTTTTTTAAAAACATCACATATACACAATACCTCTGAAACAAGACTGTACCTTCATTGTCATAAGAGCCTGCCACAGAACGAGAGATGTATCCAGGGACGACTGCAATCATGGCGGCAGCCAGAAGCCCTGCGCCCGCATCCTGGAACATATATTGTTATTTCAGTAAGATTGAGTCAAGTAAAGGCTCCCACATACTACATGATATCCGGGCCAATTTTTGGCCCAATTCTCCCCTTCTGACAAGCCCAGGTAAAGTCTGAATTGTCTTGATGGTTCTTATCAAATTTTAGTGATGTGAGGTGTGTTAAGAGCGTTTGAATCTGCTCTGAAGGACGCCAAGGACAGACCGATCTCAAATAGTAAATATTTAACAATATTTATAATCAGAGATCCTGTCTTTTGGGGGAACCCAGAGGACAAACGCACATGCACACTGTAGATAGTCACGTGGAACAAAATTATACCCAATCAGAAAGACGGAAGCAAAACAACCGCAGTCAGACCAAACACAATTGTCGCAATTTCTTCTTGCCCATCTAACACCATGTTATTTAATCTAAAGTCACATTTGACTGTGAGAAATGTTGTGAGATTTAACAGTCAGGACTCAGGTTGTTTGTGAATGGGATCTGTTAGTGTGTGGTGTGCAGTCTTGATCACACACTATAGAAACAAAACTGTAAAATCTATGATTTGTTTTATTGTCAGGCTATGGTTTCTCACATTTTGAAAATCTGATCATATTTAAAAAATATGTCAGTGAGGTCCAGCCATTAGATAAAATATGAGCAGGTGCCACTGATAAAGGTGTAATGGGTGAGTGCTGTGGTTCACCTCACCTTGAGCTCTTTGGTGAAGTGGTAGGTGACGATAGCGGTGAAGGAGGAGAAGAGAGGGGCGAGGAACACACACACATTGCGGATGTCGATAGTGATGTGGAAGAAGTGCAATACGTGATAAAGAGCCGCAGATGTGATCATCAACCCTGTAGACAAAAAAAGAATCACATGACATTTTATTTGGCAAAAAAAAGAGCTGTGTATTGTGATGTATAGGTTTTAAATTGATGCAAATATCAGCAACAAACCGACAGGGTGTTGCTAGGCAGAAGCTACAGTGTTTCAAGTAGTTTTAGTCTGCTGCTATGATGATGCCAGACTCTTTGGCTGGTTTCTAGGATGTTGCTAGTCAAGAGTCCCTAAATATGGTTCAAGTTTATGAGATCTGTCAGTTTTGTTGTTCATCAGGCAAAAAAAAGTCAAATTAGGGTTGAGCGATGTCTACCAAATTATATTTGTTTGCAATCCGTTATGGAGATATTCAATTTTGATTTTGATTTTTTTTAAACGTTCATTTGTGTAGTTTTACCACTTTACAATATTTCAATAACAGTTATTTTGTAGCCTATGCTGTTTTCTTGTACAGAATTAAATATTTTAAGTTAAATGTACAGTGTAAGACATGTAAAAAAAGACAGAGGCTAACAATGTCAAGATCAATAGCGTAGCCTGCCTGACACAGACTAACACGTCATGTCTCTGGCATAGACTACAGAATTAAAATAGCATACATGCATTAGTGTATTCTCAATTTAATTTACAGAGCAATCCCTGCAAAGTTTTTAGGTTAACAATAGAAGAGACTAGGATTAGTGGCATCATGATGGTTGCTCTCCATTGTGATGTCGATCAGCCATCAGAATGGACGATGATATCGTCCATCGGCACAACCCTACCCACAATTCAGTTTGGCAATACATGACGTCACCCACTCAAATTAAACGAGAAGCATTAACGCATACGCCATGTAAAAGTTATAGTAGAAATCAAAGATGTAATTCTAATTGAAAGCACCACTGATACAATTTTTGGTGTTTAAAGTGGTACTCCAGCGCTGGGAAGATGAATGTGTATTTAAACTGGGTCATTTATGTAGTAGAAATGTGCAGAATGTACTTGCTTCGCTGCCCTAAGAGGCCACTCCCAAAGCCAATGCTACTGGTTCACTTGCCCACCACGGCACCGCCCCTACCGTTGTTTTCATTTTCTCAGTAATAAAACCATTTAGTTCATTTAGAGAACAGACACTACAATTAAAAACTGAACGTGTCTGTTCAATATAATGTGAGTGAGCCGAACGAGTGACACATCACAAACGCAGCCATTCGTCACGAGAGCTGAGATGAGCTGAGGTAAGCACGGGCGTGGCATACAATCACGGCGCGTGTTTAGTCTGGCGCGTTTTGAGATCATGTCTATGGAAGCTTAATTTTCATAGGAATTAATTTGAAAAGTTGAAACACTCACTTTGCTCCGCACCACTTCCTTACATGCCTGCCGAGCCGAGCGCTATGAGTGAGATCCCACCCCCCCATTGGCAGGTTGAAAACATGCGGAACTAGCTCCTTCTACTGGCTGTAGTCTTTAGCCTCTAGCCAAATTTTTTTCCCCAGAAATAAAATACACAATTCTCTCGTCTCAGGTGGCTATGATGGGGAGCATGATCATTCGAATATACTACCGGATTTCTACTGATACTAAGCTTAATCCTAAATCGCTGAAGTAACCCTTTAATACTGCAAAGCTTTTTGCTTTAAATCAATCTATTATATAAAGTGCTAAATAAATAAATGTGACATGACTGAAGTGACAAATTGCAAAGCTCATGCAAACATATGCACATTGCTATGATCAGATGCTTTCTTAACAATAGTTGTTTTCTCAGCGCTGTCATTTGTGTGTTAATTTTGTTATTGAGAGGAAAGCGCACAGTACATATTTATATATTCACCTAGACGCCACTCCGAGCAGTATGGCCTCTGTCATGTTCGCCAACGGTAAACCACTGCAAAGGTATTTCAAACCTCTTTTTACCCCAAAGAAAAGAATGAAAAAGAACTTTGCAGAGAGTATACTGAGGCCTTAAATGGATAGTTCACCCAAAAAGTTACTCACCATCATGTTGTTCCAAACCTGTATGAGTTTTGTCAGAGTCTTCTGTGGAATTTTGACTTCCATAGTAAAAAATAAAAAAAAACTATGGAAGTCAATGGCTACCATCAAATGTTTGATTACCAACATTCAAAATATCTTTTGTGTTCAGCAGAAGAAACGACCAATGTTTGGAACAACTTGAGGGTGAGTAAGTGATGACCATTTTCATTTTTGTGTTAACTATCCCTAAATACAAATGTTAGAGGTTTGGTAACAATGGTTAAAAGTTTTGATGACATCACTGTTTTCTCCAGAGCGGCTGTCCAGCCAAATCAAATTTGTTGCATTATTTTCCTGTTATCACTGTAAAGCTGCTTTGAAACAATCTGTATTGTAAAAAGCGCTATATAAATAAAGATGACTTGACTTGTTTAACATTTGAGCAAAAATAAGGAAGTGCCACAAGCACAGCCAACAAGACTAGTAACATGGCTTCGTCTCTATTGGAAACAATATTTTCCAGGGCAACGTTTCATTGAACATTGCACGACTTTAGCATTCTGGGATTTGGTACTTGGCTCAAGACCCCAATGGATTTGGAAGTGGCTGAAAAACACAGATAACCTTATGTTGCTATAAATTTTAAATTAGTGTCCTTCAGCTGTACCGGGATAGATGGTGCCTCCTATAATCCTTCCAAGTGGATACCAAGCCCGATCATCAAACCAGTTATGGAATTTGTAAAAACCCTCCTCTGTCAAGAAGCGAGTGGTCCGGTAATTGAAATACCTGTTATTAAAACAGAAACAAAACTCAGTTAAACGGGTGCTCGAATGCTGCCAAAATAACTACCCGAGAGCTGTACTTACGGATCAAACTCATGGATGACGCTCTCGAACCGCAACACAGAGAACAATCTGGTGGAGAACGCTGGAAGAAAATGACAAGACAGACAGAATTAGAGGGCAGTTGACATACAGTCAGGTCAGGAAGACTGGTATAAAGGGACATGTATCCACTCACACAGGACGGCTGCCATAGACAGGATGAGCAGCTTCAGCAGGGTGTCCTGTTTCTCATAGGACAGTCGAAGGAAACCCAGCTTGGTCATCTTTACACACAGAGGAGGCAGGACTAACTCTTGAAACCTGACAAATGGGACGATGACAGAATGTTAAATTGTAACATAAAATAGAAGTACACTTCAGGAGAAAACAATTTGAGAGCAGTGTAGGATAGGACTCCTTTAATAACAAACTATGTACATGCAATAAACTAATTTAAACTTCTAAATGATTATGCAATCCTGCAATTTATTTATATGACCTGATTAAAGAGGATTTTCTAAAACCATTAAGCGTCAACTAAGGGTAAAGCACTTTTTTAAAAAATCGATAAATCTGCACATTATATCATCTATTAAATGTCAAATCTCGGTGAAATCAGGAAGAGTCAGTAAGTGCACAATTCCTATACACAATTCTACTAATTTAATACTTAAACACATACGTTCAGGAAGATAAATCCATTCAGAGAGCATAAACATGCACAAGAAAACTGTGTTTTCCTGATAAACTATTCCTGAAAATTAACTATTAAAGTCTTCATTAGCTGATTAGCTGCTAGCTAGTATCACACCTATCTCACACTTTCACAAGCTATTTTACTATATGTAACAGTGTTTTTAATGCACATGAGTAAATATAATGACAACGAACCCGTATAGCTGTGATAAATGAGCTTACAAATTATAAATGTGCACAATTACCAGTCTTATTCATCGGCGGTTCACTCACTCCAGCCCTTCCACACTCTCACACACAACCCTCTCTGCGTTCAAGCCCCACCCATCCACGTATAGAGTGCGCTAATTGGCTCAGCGTCACGATTCCGCGAGAACGGCTGTCACTGATTGGTCTTCGAAATGTCATTCAAGTATGTCAAGACGAGTTCCGCATGGCGCTCTAGATATGACGTGTCCTAATGGGAGAAATACAGTCAGCACTGTGGAGTCCACGCAGCAGTCAACTTTAAAACTTGAACTTTCAAGTTTCAAGTATCATAACATTTTTGTGTTACTCTAATTATTAGATGACATTTCACTTATACGTTCATATTGTCAAGAAGCAAACATTTTCATGAAGCTTTGTATATTTCTAAAGCAAAGTGTTTATTTAGGATAGTTGTCTGCTTTGTCTTGCAACAAAAAGTGACTTGTGTTGTCTGATGTATAAAGACTGATACATGAGATTATACACTGCCATTCAAAATATTTTTTATTGGTAATATTTTTAAGGTTTTTAGAAAAAGTATCTTATACTCACCGAGGCTGCATTTCTTTTATTAAAACTACAACAACAAAAAAATGTAATATTGAGATATTGAAATATTATTAAAATGTAAAATAAATGTAATTTATTCCTGTGATGCAAAACTCAGCATCATTACTCCAGTCTTCAGTGTCACACAATCCTTCAGAAATCATTCTAATATCATTTATGATTATTATCAATGTTGAAAACACTTGTAGACAGAAGAGCAAAAGTCATAGGTTTGGATAGGAGCATCTACCAAATGCATAAATGTAAAATAACCAGTTCACTCTATACAAGTACTGTATACAGACCAAATTTTATTGAAATAAATGTAATACTTTTACAAAATGTCACTCACAAATATCTGTCTGTAGGTGTAACACTATGGACTCCTGACAATAATTACAACCCTTTTTAAAATACGCGCCACCCCCGCACCCACCCCCACAGATACAATGACATCAAAACGGGGGTTTAGTATGTGCTTCAGTTTTAAATGTCAAAACAGGTTTCAGGTACTGAACTCCAGGAACATACACCACAGTAGACATCCACTTGACATGCCAGCATTAATCGGAAATTGGATCCGTGATCATTTAAAGAGCAGTTTCGCGCGCTTCACACAGTTTGGCAGTGTCACCTGACAGCAGCAGAGGAAAAAAACTTGTGCATACTGTTGAGAATCATCCCCGAACCATTACAGATGACACTGAATCATGTTGACATGGTGTAAGGAAAATTAAAACGCATTATAAAAGAAACCAAATAAAAAGCAGCTCCCTTTTGAGTTTTACATTATTACATTAATAGATTATTTCAACCAAAAAACTTCATTTATTCACCCTCATGTCGTGTCAAATGTTGTTTTCCTGTGGAACACAAAACATTTACCAGGCTCTTTTTCATACAAAAAAAGAACATTCTGCAAAATCTCGATTTTTGTGTTCCACAGATGAACGAAACATGAGGCTAAATAAATGATGACAGAATTTTCATTTCTGGCTGAACTTTTCCTTTAAGAAGTCAGTAAACTAATGAGCTTTAAAACGTCTAGCAGATAACATTTTAGGTCAAGAAACATCTCTTGGATAAAAATGCCTTTCAATTTGATCGTTTTTCAGTCTAGTTCAGTGTCCAGTGCAGAAAAATAAACCATCAGGGGAAGTTTCATTGAATAAAGCATGTCATAGAGCTTAGTGTTAACTGATAAACACATTGTCATTTGTCTAGGCCTCAAAAGGCAGAAAAAGTCATTACATACAATAAAAAAAGGCCATAAATAGATAAAATGAGTCGAGATAGAAACTACAGGGCCTAAAAGAAGAGGATGGGCCAGTTCACAGAAAATGTGCATGTTGAGGTCTTTGTGCTGTCTCTACAAATCACCCAAATGGCACATAATGGGTACAAAAATAGTCCAAAAAAAAGAAAAATCACACAGAGAATCATGAACTTGTGTGCATCCAGCCCTGAACACCAGCCAATCACAATACTAACCCATCCGAATCATCCCTCAGAAGAACATCGACACACACTTTCAAACTTGGACGACGCATTTCAAATCGTTTTCGTATGCGCCCGACACACTCAAAGTTAGGAATCCTGAAAGAGGTCACTGTGGGGGTAGAGGTCGCTGGCGCGTCGGGGACACGTGAGGCGAGGGCAGTTTCTCTGTGGACGTGGAGGTTGTGATGGAGCTCTGCAGGTGAACCGTCTTGTGGAACAGCTTGTTACTGATGAGGACGACCAGGGAAAAGAGGCGGAGCTGGAAGTGGCTGCGACGTTGGAAAAAACAATGATGTAGAAAATTTAAAATCACTGCTTTTTCGTAAAACATACGCAAAATGAAACAAGAAAGAAGATACTTACTAGAGTTTGACTGGGGTTTTTGCTTCGTTAGCGCTGATGATGAAAAGCGGGAAGAGTATGGAGAACAAACAGCCGCTGGAGGAAAGAGTGCAAGATTCACTAGTGGCACAGACATTATACATCATCAAAGGTTCCTACACATTTTCCATTTCAAAATTCCAGACATTTCCAGACTCAAATTTGAATTAGAGATCTATGTGTTCAAAATGTGGTTTTCCTTAGGGTAATACCACTAATATCAAGGCCTAATGTCCAATTTTACGCATCCTCTGTGGCAGTGGAGAAATCATGACATGGCTGATCGCACAATACAGCTGCCAAGTTCATGGGTATATAAAAAAGACTTGTGCATTGTCCTATATGCTAAGTTTGATGGTTTCTTGTGCAGACAGCAATGTTGTCAAAATGATCCCATTCACCAGGATTCATTTAAACTGCTGTATTATGCATGCCAGGCCAGCAGATGGCAATGTCACTTTGTAAAGAAACACTAAGCGCCTGACAAGAAATCTGAGGTATATTTTTACAGACTTCCGAAAGCTACAGAAAAAAAGAAGCAAATAGATTGCTGCAATTCACGGAAACAACTGGAATCGCAGTTATCATGCAAGTAATCAGTTTGTGTTAAAAATCATACCCTATATATTGTTTAATTATATACTGTATACGTTTACTTCCAAGTCTCCAGTGCAGCATGCCCATCGAAACCCAGCGTTCAGGAGAAAGCCTCAAAACCAGTGTAGAAAATAGCCTTTTAATTATTCATTATGATGTTTTTGAATGTAAAAACCACACAAACGTCATTAGCTGACCTCAGACAACAAGTATCAATAAATAAAAAAAGCCAGTTCATGACCCCTTTAAATATTTACCATCTTATATTCTGCATAATGTAATGTTTTTAAATAAACACTGACAAAAACTATAAAGGTTTTAGGGCTGGACGGTATATTTATATATATGACATTGATATAAGTGATCACTCGGATTTAGACCTACCTATATCGTATTTATATAAAGCGTTCACAGGCAAATTTGCTTTATATTTCCCGATGCAAAAATCAGGTTCATATAAATGTCAGGAAACATGTCAGGATCCTGGCTGCATGTCAATATCCATGGATCACAGGATGTTGGGTAAGTTGTAAGGAACACTATATGGAGTCCAACATTTAGTTTAAACTGATAAACTTTTTCAGTTTTCCCCTATTAACTCCAGTCATGCAACAGCTCTTCTGCCACTCAGTCCGGCTGAGGGGCCGTGTTCCGGCGGGAAAGTGTAGTGGAAAAATTAATCACGGATGAAGAATGATTAATTATGTAGACGAGTGTTTGAATTCATACAGGAGTAACATGTGTTTCTGCCATGCAGGGCACTTCTGTGGAAAACTACTGAAGGAGTGTTTTGACAACGAGGGTATAAGAGATTGTGACTTCTGTTATGTCTTCCGTTACACTCGATGCAGGCACTGATGACTGTGTTGAATGTGGCTCTTTCGTGCAAGAAATAAATCTTTATAAAAAACAATTGGCTATGGCTTGTCTCTTATTCAATAATGCAACAGAGTTCATTTTAATTGCCATAACAAAAGTTACGTCAGTACATACTCTCTATAGATTGAACATGTAATACACATGCGCATGAAGTCACAGTTTTCACTTGCACTTTGAACCACGTTTTCAGGCCGACAAAAATGCTGTTGTCATACAGCTGTTGTCATTAAAAATGCCAAAACGTATAAAAAGTTTTATAAAGAGTTTTTAATTAAAAATGATGTTGTGTAAATGGCCCAATAGACTGGCAATATGGAGTGGTTGTAATGCAAAGTAAAATAAAACATACAATATACAAGATTAATCATACAGCATTGAAGGACCCCAACAGCAGAGTGAATTTTAATCACAATCAGACCAAAAGATGGTCAGAACGGGTTTAAATGGACTCAATGGATGATTGTACCTTATGATGTATGAAGAGGGCAGCGCAGTCAGCAGTGCCATCGGCAAACCAAAACCAAAATAATACGGCCAGTTTCTCTCAATGTTTGACAGCCTTTGGTGCATTTCAATCCCTTCAGAAGAGATTTAAAAAAAAAAACCATTTCAATCAAGAAATGTTTAGACAGAAATCTGATCTGATGTAACATTGATTAGATGAGCAAGAGCTTACCGTGATTAAACCAGCGATATTCAAAACAGTAAAGCGAGTAGAGCAGAGACATGTGCAGGAGACTGACCAGCTGACCAATAGCATCAATGGGGAAGAGACTCACAATCCATCCCTAAAACAACAACAAGCGCAGGAAGCGTGTTTGAAAAAGGCAGAGAGAGAGAAATGAGCAAGTTGAGTGAATCTCATGATTTCAGAGATCTTCCACCTGTATGAGGAAGAGGGCCTGGAGCAAAAGATTGAAGAGCATGTCTGCAATGATCTTGCTGACGCTGGGAAAAGGCTGAGCTTTACGTCCAGACACTTCAAACGCCAGATCAGCAATGTCCTGCCCAACAAAACATAACATTTCAAATATTATATTGGTTATATTTTTGTATGTATGCATGCGTATGTATGCATGCGTATGTATGCATGCGTATGTATATATGTATATATATATATATATATATATATATATATATATATATATATGTATATATATATATATATATATATATATATATATATATATATATATATATATTAGGCTGCGCATATATCGAAATATCGCAACGTGCATATCGCAACGGCTCGCAATATCTGAATGATTTTAATAGGCTACTTCAACATTATGAAAAAGTATACGTTTTAGGTTGACGCATATAGCAGAGAACAGACTGGCCACACAACTGTTACTTATGTGACTTGCTTGACATTAACAAGAGTTATTAAGTGCAATATCTTGCGAAAAACAACAAAGTCTTGCGCTGTCTGCTGTCTGCCACACACACCGAAACCTGCGCACAAGCGGCCTTTCAGAAAGCGTGTGATCCCTTCAGTTCTGTTCTGGCCTTTTTGCACACTCAAACTGTCAAATACACACACAGTTATGTCAAAATGGCTGTCTTGATGAGTATTCATGTAAACACAGTCGGTTATGCTTTAAGTAAATATCAGTTGGGGAAAGAAACCGAATGTGCGTCAATAGGATCAGTGCATTAGGTCTATTTGTGACATTAACTTTTTGCTAAAACACTGCTGGTCACTTTCAGAAGTTGTAGCGATGCTTTCTTTTCCTAGAAAGAATGTGAAACACATAAATGATATCATTCTCAGTTTTTAAATATTTTTTAAATATAATTTTAAATAGATTTTACACACTAATAGCAATATCGTACCTCATAACGAATATCGCATTATTTAACAAGGTATTCTCATATCGCATTTTTCTGCAATATCGCACAGCCCTAATATAGCCCTATACACATTATATATATGCATATCAGTGAGCATTGATCTATCTATCTATCTATCTAAATACATGGTTCAAAATTGTTGGGTCAGACTTTTTTAAAGAAATGAATACTTAAATTCAGCATGGGCACATTTATAATATTACAAAAGATATATTTCAAATAAATGCTGTTCTTTTGAACTTAATATTAAATCCAAGAATTCTGTAAAACAAAAATGTAAATATTATGCAGCACAACTGTTTTAAACACTGATAATAATAAGAAGAAATGGTTTTGAGCATCAAATCAGCATATAAGAATAATTTCTGAAGGATCATGTGACTCTGAAGTAATGACGCTGAAAAATCTATGGCAATTTTCTGGGATCAACGCTCTGTCTGAAGGGGGTTTAAAAGTCCTGGATGGCCAACTTGCCTCAACCCACCCGTCTGGAAGTTTCTAGTACACCTAGTAAGACCACGATTAGCTGGTTCATGTGTGTTTAATTGGGGCTGGAGCTGAACTCTTCAGGACAGTGGCCCTCTAGGAGCAGGATTGGACACCCCTGATAAAGACATTAGGTGGGCATTTAAGTGATTTTACTATTATAAAATCAGCTCTGCTTCTTGCCTAACCCAATAGCCATGGTAAAATCACTGTAAATAATGTCTGATTGTTGTTGTTTTGCACTAATAAAGTGATTGATTAAATCATTCAAATTTTTACAACATACAGAGTCAAACCTACATGAAAAATAGACTACGTTCACACTGCAAGCCTTATTGCCTCAGATCCAATTTTTTTTGTATACCTGTTCACATAATTGTTTAAATGTGGCCTATATCAGATTCCAGATCGAACAGATCGTTGTCCTGAAATGACCCACATGCGTGATAGAACGATAAAAAGGCATCATGCAGCATGCTGTCATACAGAAGTAAACAGGAGAACATTAATATTTATAGTGTGCTTATTTATAGTGTGCGCTCCTGCAGAAGACACATTTATGCACAAATTACGCAATATAAAAAAACAAAGACAAGCTTGTGGAAGAAAATGAGTTTTTAAACACTTGTGATACGAGCCCTCATGTTTTGCTTGTATATAGAACGGTCACTGTAATACGTATAAGTTCTGACACAACACTGTCCTTCCACTGACTACCTGTCTTGATAACTTGGGGTATGAAAAAATCTTTGAAGTGGCTCCCATGAGTGCAGAATTGTGACGTAGGACGTTAAAGTCACATGAATTCCGATATGACTGTTCAGACTGAGGTCGTATCGAATTTAGGACCACATATGGACAATTGGAACAGGCACAATTGGAACTGAAAAGATCGGATTCCATGTGGTTTGTGCTGAGTCACGTGATATTTGGGCCACATTTGCCTGCAGTCGGAATGTAGCCATAGTCTCACCTGGAACCAAATGGCGTTGACTATCTTGCTAAGCACAAAGAGAGGCAGCACCCAGAGAGCACTGAATACAGATGTCAGAATGAACTCCAGCCAGGACCACACATTACCATGCAGAGAAGGGTCACCTGAAAACAGATCAGTAGGAGAAGCATAAAAACAAAGACATATCTGGAGTATATAGCATGAAACTTCTTTAAAAGAGACATGTACCTATGATTCTAGCAGTGATGGACTGCAGCAGTGGGATAAACACTCGATAAAACAGGAAAAGACTTAGCTGTGATATAAAAGAAATTAGATTAGATTTTGGTAACACTATTTTAAGGTGACATAGTTACTACTTGTACTTACTATAGTAATAGCAGTAAATGATGCATAATTACAATTAGCAAGTAAACCAAACCCTAACTCTATACAGTAGTAAGTCTTTGTAGCTAATTATTATACACTTACCAAAAGGATTATTAGGAACACCATACTAATACTGTGTTTGACGCCTTCAGAACTGCCTTAATTCTACGTGGCATTGATTCAACAAGGTGCTGAAAGCATTCTTTGGAAATGTTGGCCCATATTGATAGGATAGCATCTTGCAGTTGACGGAGATTTGTGGGATGCACATCCAGGGCACAAAGCTCCCATTCCACCACATCCCAAAGATGCTCTATTGGGTTGAGATCTGGTGACTGTGGGGGACATTTTAGTACAGTCAACTCATTGTCATGTTCAAGAAACCAATTTGAAATGATTCAAGCTTTGTGACATGGTGGATTATCCTGCTGGAAGTAGCCATCAAAGGATGGGTACATGGTGGTCATAAAGGGATGGACATGGTCAGAAACAATGCTCAAGTAGGCCGTGGCATTTAAACGATGCCCAATTGGCACTAAGGGGCCTAAAGTGTAACAAGAAAACATTACACCACCACCAGCAGCCTGCACAGTGGTAACAAAGCATGATGGATCCATGTTCTCATTCTGTTTACGCCAAATTCTGACTCTACCATCTGAATGTCTCAACAGAAATCGAGACTCATCAGACCAGGCAAAATTTTTCCAGTCTGCAACTGTCCAATTTTGGTGAGCTCGTGCAAATTATAGCCTCTTTTTCCTATTTGTAGTGGAGATGAGTGGTACCCGGTGGGGTCTTCTGCTGTTGTAGCCCATCCGCCTCAAGGTTGTGCGTGTTGTGGCTTCACAAGTGTTTTGCTGCATACCTCGGTTGTAACGAGTGGTTATTTCAGTCAAAGTTGCTCTTCTATCAGTCGGCCCATTCTCCTCTGACCTCTAGCATCAACAAGGCATTTTCGCCCACAGGACTGCCACATACTGGATGTTTTCCCCTTTTCACACCATTCTTTGTAAACCCTAGAAATGGTTGTGTGTGAAAATCCCATTAACTGAGCAGAGTGTGAAATACTCAGACCGGCCCGTCTGGCACCAACAACCATGCCACGCTCAAAATTGCTTAAATCACCTTTCTTTCCCATTCTGACATTCAGTTTGGAGTTCAGGAGATTGTCTTGACCAGGACCACACTCCTAAATGCATTGAAGCAACTGCCATGTGATTGGTTGATAATTGCATTAATGAGAAATTGAACAGGTGTTCCTAATAATCCTTTAGGTGAGTGTATTACTCAGTACCTAATCTTATTTGATTAAGTGAAATGTAGCTACGTCACCTTAAAATAAAGCATATTTTTTAATATAATAATGAAACACATAGATCAAAACATAGCTGACCAATAAGAGACAGAGAAACATACCCAAAATACACCTCCATTCCAGGCACAGCACTGAAAAATTCGACTTGCTAGTTTCGGTTCACTGATAAAAGGAAAAAGTGGGGAAAAAAAACATTTCATTAGGACCTCAAGTATAAAGCCAAAAGTATACTTCGGTCATCCAAGTCCGGCAACAGTCTGCATGACATTTTGTCATCGAGAGGGTCCGTGTACAATAGCGCATGTGCAAGGTAAATGATAAAGTGGATATATCATGAAAGTCTGACATTTTCCATGTTTAAGTGCTAGAATTGGGTCCCGTGCATCTGCAAACCTAGAAAAAGTGAAAAGGACGACCCATTCATTTTGTTTTGGTAAGCCTTTCTCTGCAAGCACGTAAAAAACGCAGGCGCTCAGATTTCTCTCCCCTTCTGACATAGGAAGGGGATCTTATTATAATATTAGATAAGTGCGCTCAGAAAGCGATCCATTAGAAGTATAGTATATAAAACATATAGCTTTAAAACATGTGGAAATAATACATTTTAATTAATAAATGATGAAAGAAGAATTATGCTATCCATGAGAGTGATCGCGATATAGATGATAATCAAAACCAAGCAGATGTCATGTTATTATTGGGCAGAGAATCCGATTGAGGCAGGAACTGTGTGGAGAGAGGGCGGCACACAGCAGCTCATTTGCATTTAAAGTCCTGTAAATGACACGACTCAGCGCTGCCCTTTGACATCTGGTAGAGTATAAAAAAGCAACTGTATGTGTGCACGTGTTGAACATGTCCATCTGTGCTCATTATTGAGTATACTTTGAGCAAGATGGAGCAGAATGTGGAAAATAAAGTATAGCCTTTAGCGTAGACTGACTGAATGGGGTGAAATGGCACAATTACCTGTCCTGTTTTCGTTCCTCACTCTGAGCCCGTCTCATCGCCAGGGCCCCGCATGTCCTGCGCCTCCTCTGCTCTTCCCTCTTCTGCTGAATCCGAGCATCGAGCTTGGAAATGGTTCCAATGCCCAGGATGGAGTCCTTGATCCCCTGAAATGAAACAAAAAGATCACCACTTAGATTGAAGCCAACTTGTGTGAACAACGTTAAGGGGATTGGTCACCCAAAAATGAAAATTAACCCATGATTTACTCAACCTCAAGTCATCCTAGGTGTTTATGACATTCTTCTTTCAGACAAATACAATCTGAGTTATATTAAAAAATGTCCTGGCTCTTCCAAGCTTTATAATGGCAGTGAACGGCTGTTTCAGTTTTGAAGTCCATAAAAATGCGTTTGCGTAAGAAAAATATCATTATTTAAAATTTGCAAACTGTAATCTCTAACGTCCGCTAACTGTCGTATTCATGTTCACGAGAGACTGGCGTTCCAGCGTATGGCGTAGGACCATAGACTATAAAAAAATATGGACGTAGTGTCAGTGACGTCACCCATAGGATTCTGAAGAGCAGTTTTGAAGAGTAAAGTAGGGACGAGCTGGGCGTTGCCATCTTGGCAGGGTGTAATGGCGCTTCACTCCCGGATAACAGAAAATGGGCAAAGAGGCGGGACGTGGGCGGAGCTGAGATGACGGGATGACTAACAGACAGCGGATAAATGGCTATCCATCTGTCACTCAAAGTGGCCACGGCCTTAATTATGCAGAACTGAAAGGCTTTATATAATGTAAACGAATGAGTTATAAAAAAATTCACCCCCTCACAGTTGTCATGAAGGGCAAAATTAGCCGTTTAGACCAAAACCACCATTTGTACCAGGCTGTAAACATGTTATCATCTGCTGTAAAGTTGGGCATTTTAACATGGGGCTCGATGAGATTCTGCTCCCTTCTGGAGCCTGTCCCTGGCAGCCAGTCGAGGGATTGAAGTATAAGTCACTTCCTTAGTGGCTTCAAGAGAGACCATGGGAGGTTGCCGCTTGCATAGGACGCAGGCATAGCGTAAGTTCTAGTGAAGAACACGGAAGCGCAGAGGATAGGGCAAAACAAAACTTGGTTCTCGCAAGAACTAGCATATTCTCACCGGAGCGTCCCACGTCATGCGCTGAGACGCCAGTCTCTCGTGAACGCGCGTACGACAGTTAGCGCAAGTTAGAGATTACAGTTTGTAAGGTTTTAAATATGGATATTTTTCTTACACAAACGCATCGCTTCACTTCACTTCCTTTATTAACCTCCCTGGAGCCGTGTGGAGTACTTTTATGATGGATAGATGCACTTTTATGGACTTCAAACCTGAAACAGCCGTTCACTGCCATTATACTGTAAAGCTTGGAAGAGCCAGGATATTTTTTAATATAACTCTGATTGTATTAGTCCTGTAATTTATTCCTGTAATAGCAAAGCTGAATTTTCAGCATCATTACTTAGTCTTAAGAGCCACATGATCCTTCTAATATGCTGATCAAGAAACATTTCTGACCATTATCAATGTTGAAAACAACTGTGGAAACAGTGATCATTTTTCAGGATTTTTTGATAAATTGATTTTTTTATATATATACCCAATACTGTAATGTAATTATTTACATTAATATAATCATTTATTGAAAATATTTAATTACATCTTTTCTCATCTGCCTGTTTCTAAATATACATAAAATATTTATTTTATTATATTTGGAATGTAAGATTGTGATTTTTTTTTCTGTTTTGTTGGCCAAAACACTGCTGGTCTAAAAACCATTACAAATTTCTGTTTCTAAAACACATGCAAACTTGTGATGTAGCTGTGATTTCAAGTCATGGGACATTAAATCATAACATTTATTAGATATAAAATTAGATGCTGACCGTCGCAACATTGCGAAGAAACGCTCTGACACTGTCCGTCATCTCCACACCGGCTGCAGAGTCATCAACTGCAGGAGGGACAGCCAGGGGCCAGGCAAGATCTCATGACAGGACTAGGACACGTCTTCAAACTGTACAGAGAAAGAGAACTCTTTATCACTGTGGCTTCATATCATTTTCATGCTTTAATTTTAGTGTAAAATCATTTGATCTAACAATTTGATCCAGCAGCTTTGAAAACACACTGAAAAACAAACTAAAAGAAAGCTATAAAATAAAGTTTCTTTCATTTTTTAATAGATTTAGAGGTCAACATCTGAAATGACATGACATGTATGTTAAAACTATCCCCTGATAGAACTCAACGTGATCAAGATCAAGGGTCACACATATACACTAACAAACATGTTTTTGTAAGATATTTTGATCAGAGCTAAAGCTGGGTGCAAAAAATACACTCCATATCTCTAAAAGACCGCTTGATGTTTCAAGTCAAATCTAATTTTTGTCATTTTGATTATCAGAAAACACTGTCACGAAGAAGTTTTTATGGACCAGATTTCTTGTAAACAACAAAACCAGCAGCATTAGCCAGTAGATCATTAGCTGAGCAGCTAACTACAGCAAAAATCAACATTATCAGACTGTTATCGGACACATATTACCATAGAAAACATATATACAAATCAATTCAGCACATCGTACCTCATGTGCCTATTTAGGCTAAAATCTTCTCTTCACCTGAAGCCTTGAAGTTTCACTCTCTTTTCTCAGGCTCTCAACAAAACAGCATCAGCCCAGTGCTTCTGCGCATGCGCGGTGCGATCTGACACATGACGGGATTTGTAGTTTTTAGACCGCTCTGGATGACTGGAACTACACCGTAAATACCCAAGCGACGCTTTCTGTTTGTTTCCAAGAAACTTGTTGCATAAATGTCACTCCCTTTTACCGGAACGTAGCGGGTACTTTATTGTAGCATTATCATAACTCTTAAATCAAGAAAGCATGGCTGCTTTTAGTATAAGAAACAACCACAAGAAGCGATATGTTATTCTGTTTTTGAGTCTCGCGTGCTTTATTATTTACCGACACTTCAGGTAAGACGAAATTGAATTCAAAACTTATCTTCGAAGTTTAAAAGTCTTTAATGTTAAATATTTTGGTATTTAAAAATCGTTTGCATGCAGTTGCACTGAATGCATATGCATACATTATTCAGTGGTAGTAATTAAATTTAAATTTGACATATGTAGAAGTGTATGTGAACATTTAGTTTTTAACTTTATTTATTCTTTTAACATTTATTTGGTTGTTTGTTCATGTATGTATGCATGTATGTTAAAAAGCTTTAATTATTCAAATGTGAATCATTAATTTCTAAATAATTAACTTTTTATCATATTCTAACTTTCAATATTTGTTTGTTTGTTAAATTATTTAATTAATAAAATGATAATAATAATTTCTTTTGAATTTTTTTCTGCATGTGTTTCTCTTGTGTGTCCAGAGGTCCGACAGGGAGGATAAGGATAAATCGATCAACAGGTCTGAGAGTAAACTCTTCCCAGTTCAGTCTGGGAGGAGAGCCGTTCCGTATTCTGGGCGGCTCTTTACACTACTTCCGCATGCCCAGAGCCTACTGGAAGGATCGGATGGTGAAAATGAAAGCCTGTGGTCTCAACACTCTCACTGTGTAAGTTTGAAATTTGCAATCACAGTCAATGATATTGAGGAGTGTGCAACAATCAGACTGTGTTTATCTTGCAGTGATGTGCCATGGTCTCTCCATCAGCCAGAGAAAGGAGAATTTCACTTCCAGGGAGGCCTTGATATAGAGTAAGAATTCCTCCCTCTCCCTTGAATTCCCACATGTGAGAAAATTAGCACTATATGTGATCTGAATATTTTGATCCTGGAAGGATCTCGCCTCTATTTAATGCCTAGTTAGACTTTCACTTAGTTTGACAAACATCTCAGAGAGCTCCTGTTGCCGGTCCTCTGACAATACCGTCGATCTGCTGTTGCCAGGAGGGAATTAGCTCTTGTTTCATCCTGGTTCATGTCATTATCTGCTCACCACTGGGAATACATCATTAAAGTAGATCCAAGCTCTTCAATAACAACACAACCCTCCAACTAAAGGATGAGACCAATAACATTGCGGAATTCTATGCTTCTTTACGATTTTCTAACTTTCAAGTATTTATTTAGTTTTTATTTATTATTATTGATTTATTCATTATTTATTTTGTATATATTTATTTGAATGATTTTGTTAAATGCTTTAATTAATAAAATAACAATAATTCATTTCCCAAAAAATTAATGTGTTTATTTATTTGAGCTATTTATTCGATGTTTTAGCTACAGTGCCCTCAGTTAATATTGGCACCCTTGGTTAATATGAGCATTGGCAGCTGTGAACATAAATCTGGATTGTTTATTATTCACTAAATTCTAACCTTTCATTGAAGTAAAACAATTTAAATTAAAAAAATCTCTAAAGTATATTAATATTTATCTTTATGTTTGTTTTAGCATACCAGGGTGACTATGAACATGAAGTTGTCCAGCCATGACTTCTTGTTCCACAGGAATATAAATATGAGGAAACACAAAGGCCATATTCCCTTAATCATTCATCACAATGAGTAAAACCAAAGAATATAGTTCTGATGTGAAGCAAGACATTGTTGAGCTTCAAAAATAGAAAGTGGCTATATAAGAAAATAGCTAAAGCATTGAAAATCCCCATTTCCACCATCAGGGCAATAATTAAGAAGTTCCAATCAACTAAAGATGTTATGAATCTGACTGGAAGAGGACGTGTGTCTATATCGTCCTAAAGCACGGCGAAGAGGAGAGTTTGAGTGGACAAAGACTCTCCAAGGATCACAGATGGAGAATTGCAGAGATTAGTTGAGTCTTGGGGTCAGAAAGCCTAAAAAAATATCAAACAGCCCCTCGATCACCACATGTTGCTCGGGAGGGATTGAAGAAAAATCCTCTTCGCTTATCCAAAAACAAACTCCAGCATATTCAGTTGTCAAACACGACTGGAACTTCAGAAGGGACCGGATTCTGGGGTGAAACTAAAACAAAAATCGTTTTTGGTGACAAATCCACCAGGTAGCTTTGGTGCAAACAAGGATAAAAAGTACCCCATGTCTGCTGTTAAATATACCGCTGGATCTTTATACCGCTGGAATGTTGTGTGCTTATTTTTTTGCTGGAGGTCCTGGACATCTTGTTCAGACACATGGTATCATGGATTCTAGCAAATACCAGAAGATAAAAATCTAAACCTGACGGCCTCTGCTAGAAATCTTATAATAGGCCATGGTTGGATCTTCCATCAGGACAATGATCCAAAACAAACACACAAATGTGTCACTGAACACAAAATGAAGCTTCTGCCATGACCATCCAAGTTCCCTGACCTGAACCCTATGGAAAATGTGTAGGGTGAACTGAACATGGATCTGGGAATCTGAAGGATCTGGAGAGATTCTGTATGAAGGAATGCTCTCTGATTCTCCAAACTCATCAGGCATTATAGGAGAAGACTCAGAGCGGTTATCTTGGGAAAAGGATGTTGCAATAATTGGTTGCCAATAATTGTGGCTAACGTGAACTAGAGAAAAACATTTATTTCATAATGAGACCCCCACACACACACACACACACACACACACACACACACACACACACACACACACACACTTTCAATTGTTTTACTTCAATGAAAGGTTCGAATTTTGTGAATTTTTTGAATGAAAGATCAGAAGGATAAACAATGCAGATTTATTTTTACAGCCACCATTTGCTCATATTTACCAAGGGTGCCAATATTAGGGCACTGTATAACTCTCAGTGTGACTTTAGTATGATCCTTTTTAGGTATCTAATTGTTTTGCCCATCTCAGAGCTTTCCTTCACTTGGCTGCAGAGGTTGGACTCTGGGTAATTTTACGCCCAGGACCGTACATAGGCTCTGACCTTGACCTTGGAGGCTTGCCCAGGTAATTTCTGCTTTTAAATATAACAAAAATGCTGTAGAATAGAGAATTCCAGAGAAAATGTGATTAAAGTTGTGAGGCAGCAAGCAAAGGCGGCATTTGGTCACTGACATTATGTGCCACATTTTTTGGTAATATGTGTCATGAGGGCAATGAAAGAACTGCCTTTAAGTTTGGCATTAAAGAAACTAAACCTATAACATGTTGTTCCTGCCACAGACGCATAGAGCTACAGGTAAATAGTCAAGGTCTGAGAAGAGAAAAACTGTTACCATTTTTACCACCCCAAACAAACCACTTCCCGTTCCATCTACAGCTGGCTTTTGCGTGACAGAGAGATGATGCTGAGAACCACTCACCCAGGATTCATAGCGGCTGTGAACGTGTACTTTGACAAGCTCATTCCCAAAGTGGTGTCTTTCCAGGTAGGAATCTTTTTGAAACACAAAAAGTACTCAAACATATTCTGAGTAATCTTTGATGTTGGTTGATGTTGTCAGTTCAAGAAAGGTGGGCCTATTATTGCCGTTCAAGTGGAGAACAAATACGGATCACATTCAAGAGATGGAAACTATATGTCATTTGTCAAAGAGGTATGAGTGAACATTTCACATTCAGATGTCACTCTTTTCCTTGACGCTTATTAAAGTTTACAGACTAATATAATTTCTATCAGGCTCTCCAAGAAAGGGGCATCAGTGAAGTTCTCCTAACATCAGATGACCATGATGGTCTAAAATATGGTGGAATCAATGGAGGTACAAACATAATACAGCAACTGATTTCTAAATGCAAATATGATTTTTGCAGTTTGTAGAATTATGGAGAAGAAGTAGAAGTATGGAGCCCCTAAAGGGACATGGTAAAGGAAAAATATATAGATGGAAAAGGAAAAATGATTTGTCAATGGCTCCGTCTGAAAACTGGGAATTGCTGCCTTCGGAGGACACTTTTCAATGTAGGAAGGCATCTGAATCCAATGTTAGCTTCACTTCCTGCCTCCTGAGAGACCTTAATCTGATCGAGTTTTGAAGGCAGCATAGATGTATCCTTCGTTGCCTTTGATATCCCACAATCCTCTGCATTCCATTCTGTGACAGTTGAGCTAGAAAAAGAAAGATGGCGTCTGAAAGTTGTGGTTGCTGGTCAGTTTGTGTGGAAACGTATGTTTTAGACCAACGTTTTCCACAACTGATATCATTTCCAGCGGAAAAAAAGTGCTACTAGCAATTCAATATTTGTTTAGTTCTCACCAAAGCTCGCCATACTTTACTAGGTAATTAATCTGTTACACTGCCTCGGAAGTCTGTCCGAAATGTTTCGTGAGGTGCCTTCATGCTCAAAAGCTACCTGTAGAGTCATTGCCTGAAAAGGCAACAAGGCAACAAGTCAGCTGCCTAGGTTTTAGGATGCAACCAAAGCTTTTGCGTCCCCCCAAGAAACTTTGCGTCCCCTCGCAAAAACTTTTGCGTTTGATAAACTTTGCAAAGAGCTCAAAAAAAGAGTTTTTGCAGTTTCTGGGGGAACGCAAAACATTTGCGAGAGTCCGCAAAAGCATTTTTCCTTTAGGGCCTCCATAATACACTTGTTTGTTGCTCGATAAACAGTTCTTCTTATTATTTTCAATGTTAAAAACAGTTACTGCTCAATATTTTTGTGTAAACTGTGATCAGAAAGTTGAAAAGAACAGCATTTATTTGAAATAGAAATCTTTTCTAACATAAATTAGGATAAACAATGCCTACTGTCAAACATTCTGTCCTCCATCACAGCTTTAAGAACTCTAAATCTACAGAAAATGAATCATGATGACCTCAAATATCTGGAAGCAGTCCAGGTAAATATTTCAGTCTATTTTTGTAAATGTAAGGGAAATATTTGAAATGACTTTAAATGCATGTGTGTGAAGCCCAACAGTCCTGTGCTGGTGATGGAGCTCTGGACGGGGAGGTGTGATGGATGGGGTGGTTTACACCATAGTTTTCCTGCAGAGGGTAAGATGTTATCATATGGCATACGTTTTTAAAAAGTAGAAATAAACTAATAATAAATTCTATTTTTAATAAAACAATATTCATTTTTTTAATTAAAAAAAAAATGTATTTATTCATTAATTATTTTACTTATTTGCCCTGTGGGTCTTTTGTCAACTCAAATTGTCATTTACCATGAGGTAGTGTTGTAGTCCAGCTAATCCGAGACCATCCAGGGCGAGACTGAGTCAAGAACCTAGGCCAGAGTAGCACTCCTTAAATTCATAGAGATCCACATTACCACCTGAGAAATCACTTATTTTTAATTAATAAATATAATTAGAATAAGACACTATATATTACCAGTCAAAATTCATCTTTGCACTGGTGGTGGTGGTACAGAATTAAGTACAGGTCAAGTACAGGATATTGCTTAATTATATCACGTTATAAAATAAAAATCCAGATATCATACAAATAGTTTTTTGCAACAATATCTTGAATTTTGTGAGCATTTCTATTCATTTTAGTTACATTTTTGACACAATCCCTCATTTCTGATCCGGCAAAATAAATAAATCAAAGTAGAAATAAGTTATTGATTCCATCTAAAGCAGTAAGTTTTACATCCAATCACATTAATGATGTTAATAAATAAATCAGGCAATGCATCTGCAATTTAGTAATATCCCAGCATTGTGGCCTTGAAACAAAATCCTGAGTCCTCTAAATCTGAGCTTTAAGGTACACTATGTAGGATTTTTGCAGTAAAATATCAAAAAACACCAGGCCAGTGTTATATGTTTTGTTCTGTTGAGTTCTTACAATATCCCAAATGTTTCCAACTATTTGTAAATTGTAAGAAAATCTGTATTTTTACCAATGAACCGGGACGTGTGAGCATAACGTCTGAGGGAGTCGCCTGTCAATTCCGTCATATCTGATTTACCCTCGTTTCTGGTTTTATTTAGCAGAAAAAATTTACTCTCACTGGAGTGTGAACAAGTGTCACATCAGCCGCCGAGTAAACCCACAGAGTAACTTCATAACATTATTTTAAACACTTAAATGTATCTACTATAATAAATAGAGCTGCGGTACATCATACTCATGACCGGAAAAGCGGAGATTGTGCCGGCGACTGTGTCCCGCCATAATAAAAGTCCCGTTACTCGCGAGCCGTGTGTTTTGCTTAACAATCGCTCCGGCGGCCTTGCTCAGCTCCCACAGCACTCGCCCCTGCTCTGCTTCATACTACAGTAAAGTTAATAATCGCATCCATGAACATAATTTCTGCCCGAGTCCTATCCCGATTGTTTTCCACTGGCTGTGAGGTGAAGACCACATGTCCCAAGATTCTGCGCTCAGACTTGCCGACATCAAACTACGCCTTTGCTTTGAACAGGCGCCCTCAAGCAGACTGAAAAGCTGCATAGTGTACCTTTAAGCCGGGTACACACTGTGCGGTTTTTGGCCACGATTTGGCCGTTTGAGACAAATTTAGCAAATCCTAAAAGATTCCTCTGATCCTAGGCTAAAATCTGAAGTCTCTGATCGTTAGTTTGACATGTTCACCGGCAGCCGATTAATGACCGCTGTGATCAAATTTGACCTCAGACGAAATTCTGGCAGTGTCAGAAGATTTGGTGCACAGTCCTGCAGTGTGACTTCTCCTTCGACGACCGTCAAATTATCTTTGTTTTTCAAGACAAACCATGACCAAAATGAGCGCTAGAGATTTCTTTGTAGCCATCATTTCAATCCCGCATGTAATGCAGCTCATGTCACCAAACGCGTCATTCATCGATGATATTAAACTATCGTACAGTCTGACATTTATAACAGCTTAGATCTTACAGTGTGACATGGCTTACAGAGGATCATGTTCATACAGTCTGACAAGAAATAATCTTAATGGACTATTATAAGTAGCACAGTGTGTACCCAGCTTTAGACAAGGCCGAGTACAATGTGGTTGAGACCAAGACAAGACCAAGACCTTCAAAAATGGTCTTAAAACCAGTCCCAAGACCGGTCTCGATTGCAACATGAGGAATATGAAGGGCCAAAGCACTGATGTGAAATTTCTTTCTTATGACAGACCTGATTGCCGTGGTGAGAGAGATACTAAGACGAGGAATGTCCATAAACCTGTACATGTTCTTTGGAGGGACAAACTTTGGCTTTATGAATGGAGCACTGGCCAAGCCATCTTACAAAGCTCTGGTCACAAGCTACGGTTCGTGTTACTGTCATCTTAAATGTGACGGCATATGAAACTAGGATAGGAGAAAGAATTTAACATTAAATTTATATCAACTTGAAAGGATTAGTTCACCCTAAAAAAATTAAATTCTGTAATGATTTGCTTACTCTCATCTTGTTTCAAACCTGTATAACTTTTGAAGAATGCTGGAGCCTATTGACTTTATACTTTAGACAAAAATAACACTGATACATTTAGCAAAATAGCTTATTTTTATGTTTCACAGAGGAAAGAAAATCATACAGGTTTGGAACAACATGAGGGTGAGTAAATGAGAGAATTTTCCTTTTTGGGTGAACTGATGATGTACTTCACAATATGGCCAGTGTATGGAGCTATCAAAACCTGAAGTACTAGCATTTCATGTTGAACTGAAAAAGCTGCAGAGCACAGTGGGTGTGTTTAACTCATAGACGGTATAAAACAATGGATGTAGTGTTTCTGAAGAGCATATTTGAAGTCCAAATTGGCCGGAGCGGGCGTCACCATCTTGGCAGCGAGTCACCACCCGTCACTCCTGGATGACCAAAAATGGGAAAAGAGGTGGGACGTGGGTGGAGCTGAGGTGCCTGGTTGCTGAAACCACTCCAGCCTAGCTTGACGGTAGTGACATCACTGGCAATCCACCTGTCACTCAAGTGGCCACGGCCTTAATTATGCAGAACTTTAAGGCTTAATATACAAAATGTTTTTAAATAAAAAATGCACCCCCCTCACATTTGTCATGAAGGGCAAAATTAGCTATATAGACCAAAACTATTTATGCACCAGGCTGTAAACATATTTTCTGCTATAAAGTTGGGCATTTTAACATGGTGGGTCTATGGGATTGACTCCCTTTTGGAGCCTGTCTGTTGTGGCCAGTCTGTGAATTGCAGTTTAAGTCACTTACGTGTTGGATTCAAGAGAGAGACCAGAAGGTTGCCAGTTGCCTGGTTTAACTCCACTTTTAGACTAGCCCTGCATCCCAATGTGCATACTATCCACCCTATCCGCCCTGAATAGTATTGAAATAACTAATGTCACATACTATTTAGGATGGATAGTATGCACATTGAGATGCAGGCATACACTCACGAATTCACACGTCAAGTGGACAGACATTCGACCCCTTGATTTTGACCAGACATAAACCACAATGCAACACAATTGTGACATCACAACAACAGCTTTCAGTGCTCACACTTAATTTAACCACAAGAGATCAAACCTGTCCTGGAGGCACCCCAGCTCTGCACATATTGGCTGCGTCTGAAAACTTAGTTGTGAAAAAAGCAAATTTTGGACGGCATCTTGTTTAGACGCAAACAATGAAGTAAATCCGAGTAAACGAGATGGAGGGAAGTTAGCGAGGGAAGGGCATAAAAAAGTGGACTCAAACGCAGCCAGTGCTTGTATTTGAACCAAGTCTACCGCACTGAAAAGTAAAGCCAAAACATTTTGATAGCCCCACGGTGGCTGGCTGCAGTGTAAGTCATAAAGCCCGCCATCTCCATGTTATCAAATGGGACACAAGCCAAACTAAAAAATCCAATTACTCTTTTTTACAATTGTTCCAAAGAATGTCATTTTAGGTTATTCTTATCACACTTACATATTTTCAAGTGTTACATTTTTTCAAGTTGGGTTTTAGTTTGTTATTGGATTCAATACTAACAGGTGTAATGTCACGATTGTCTGCTGTGCTAGCGATTGGCGGGATCTTGATACCAAGTCTCCACCTCAGGATCACATGCGCAGACTCAGGCTCCAAATGATGTAATCGACAGATGTCAACAGTTATTTCTGAGATATTTTGGCTTCATTTTTTCTATAATGGAAGGAAGTGATTGAACCATAGACTGTCAAAAAGATGGACGATGCACCTTCACTCTCTTCCATTGAGGTAAGTGAAGCCATCAGTGTCCAAATATGGCGTTGACATGTTGGAGTCTGTGCAGTAGTGAGCGCGAAGTGGAGCCACAATATCAAGGTCCCGTCCATAGACTGCTCCCACCTAATCAATCACATGCCCTGAACTTTTTGTGAAATAAACAGTTATGGAAATTTTGAAATTAAAGTTAAAGCTCGAACCACCTCCCGAAGTTCCCAGAAAATGTCCGTTGGTGCCTAAGTGACGACTCAGCACAGAGAAACTGTCTATCTCAGCTGTCAGTTATAACGTCACACCCGTTTTTATTTCATCAAATAACTAACTAAAACCAAAAAAGAACGAACATGACATCAGCACGATAAAAACGGCCTAAAATGACAGAAACCATCTTTGGAAATAATGTATTTGAAGTGTAATTTGATTGTTTAGTTTGTCCATCACATTACATGGAGAGGGCGGAGTTTATGACCTATACTGCACATAGCCACCCGGGGGGCGATCGAGGCGCTTTGGCTTCACTTTTCAGGACTCGTGTGGCACACGATTTGAACGTACATAACACAAGCCTTTCTTTCTTTCTTTTAGATTATGATGCTCCTCTGTCAGAAGCAGGAGATTACACACCTAAATACCATCTTCTCAGAGATCTCCTCAGCCATTTTAACAGTTTGTGATCCCTTCCTCTACTGACATATTTATTTATGAGTGAAACAGAATATTCAGTGCAAAATAATCAAAATGCCCCTATTAGGCTGTTTTAAAGCTTTCTGATTCTGTTTGGAGGTCTCATACAATAGGTTTACAGCAGGGGTGTCCAACCCTGGTCCTGGAGAGCTACCACCTTGCAGATTTTAGCTCCAACCCGAATCAAACACACCTGAACCAGCTAATCATGGGCTGAAATCGCCCCCTATACCCTTAAATAGGGCACTATTTTAGGGGACAGCCATTTGTAGTGGTGTCCAAAGCAGAGTGCACTCATTCAATCCCACATTGCACCGCAATAACGAGTATACAGCCAATGTACACTCAACGGCTGTCTGACTTCACACACTTGTTTTCATTCACTCCTTCAAGTGAACTGTATTAGTGGACTAACGTAGGACTTGATAATTACAGACAGGTGTGTTGGAGCAGGGTTGGAACTGAAATCTGCAGGACATTAGCTCTCCAGGAGCAGGGTTGGACACCCCTGGTTTACAGCATCCAAGTAAAAAAAAAAATTTTTTTCTTATATTATACATTGCAGCATGACTTCTTTTCTCACAGTGTCTGAAACAGTGTTATTGTCACGTAATCACAGAGGCAGGATTCAAGTGCAAGTAACTCTGTCTTTATTGACACAAATGTCACTGGAAGACAAAACTCAGAACGGTACGAAATCCGGATGAGACGGAGCCGTGAGAGATTTCCCTTGGCAGCACGGGAAGGCTGTGGGCAGCAGAGACTCGGGAGATCGGCGAGGGAAATCCGGAAAGGGGTCCACAAACACCAGGAAGACAGGACTGCAACCGACGGGAAGACACACACAGGGAAACATCCAACAACGCTCTGACAAAGACAAGGGAGAAACAGAGAGACTAAATAGGGTGAAGGTGATGAGTTGCAGCTGGCACTGACGACCAGCCACAGGTGCATGATGAGCCAATCCCAGGCTCCGCCCCAACCAACATGCAACACGCACCCAAGAGTGAGACAGGGAATCCATGAACCGTGACAGTACCCCTCCCCCTAGGAGCGTCCCTTGACGCTCCCAGCCGACCTTACCTGTTGATTGTAATCATCAATAAGGGAGTGATCCAGAATGTCTCTAGCAGGAACCCAACTTCTCTCCTCCGGACCGTAACCTTCCCAGTCCACCAAGTACTGGAAACCGCGTCCCCTCCGTCTAGAATCCAGAATGCGATTAACCGAATACGTTGGTTCCCCATCTACGAGTCGCGGCGGTGGGGGACCGGGACTGGCGGATTAAGGTGGGATCGAAAAACAGGCTTAATTTTGGATACATGAAAGGCGGGATGAATTCTCCTGTACGCCGGAGGAAGTTTGAGGCGAACTGTCACCGGACTAATGATCTTGGTGACAGTAAACGGGCCGATGAATTTGGGAGCAAGTTTATTAGATACGGAGCGGAGCGGAATGTTCTGGTAGAAAGCCACACTTTTTGACCCACGACGAACGGGAGGCTTAGACCGGTGGCGATCGGCTTTAGCCTTGGTGCGCGCTCCCACCTGGAGCAGAGTCTCACGGGCTCTGGTCCATGTGCGATGACACCTCTGGATAAACGCTGCGTGAACAGAGGGGACCGCAACCTCGGAATCCAGACTAGGAAAAATGGGTGGCTGGTAACCTAGACTACACTCAAATGGCGAAAGGCCCGTGGATGACACTGGTAACGAGTTATGAGCGTTTCAACCATAGAAAGTTGTTGGCTCCAGGATGAAGGATTCTTGGAGACCAAACATCGCAACACCCTTTCCAGATCCTGGTTGGCTCTCTCGGTCTGACCGCTGCTTTGGGGATGATAACAAGACAGACTAACCGTTGCTCCTAGTAACTTACAAAACTCCTGCCAGAATTTGGACACGAATTGGGAACCTCTGTTGGAGACCACGCCCATCGGGAGGCCATGTAACCGAAAGACGCGGATCTACAACAGATACCGCTGTCTCCTTGGCTGATGGTAATTTGGGCAAGGGAATGAAATGTGCTGCCTTCGAGAATCGGTCCACCACGGTCAAAGCGACCGTCATGCCACTAGAGGGCGGGAGGGCGGTGATAAAATCTAGCGCTATGTGGGACCAAGGTCTCAAGGAACAGACAACGGTTGAAGTAGCCCATGAGGAGGTTGGTTAGATGTCTTACCAACCGCACAGACCGAGCAAGCCAAAACAAAACTGCGAATGTCGTGAGCCATTGGTAGCCACCAGAATCGTTGCTTTATTAAACTGCTAGTGCGGTTTACTCTGGATGACACGCAATGTTGGAACAATGACCCCATTGGAGGACCTCGGATCTTAACTCCTCCGGAGCGAACAAGCGACTCGGTGGGCGCCGGGCGGGCGTTACCTCTTCTAAGGCCACTTTGACCTTGATTCTTTTTGATTCAAAATCCTTTTGGCAGATCTAATATATTCAAGGTTCTTATGATCCGTCCATACAATAAAAGGTACCCACGACCCCTCAAGCCAATGGCGCCACTCCTCCAACGCTAACTTGACGGCCAACAACTCTCTGTTACCAATGTCATAATTACGTTCGGCAGGTGAAAGCGATGAGACAAAAAGCAGCGCAGGTGCATCTTGTCATCTGAGGAAGAGCGCTGTGAAAGAACTGCTCCTACCCCCACCTCTGGCGCGTCGACCTCTACCACGAACTGGCGTGTGGAATCAGGGGCAACTAAGATGGGAGCGAAGCAGGCGACTTTTCAGTTTGGCGAATACAGCCTCAGCTGTATCGGACCACCTGAGCGTCGTTCTGGGAGAGGTCAAGGCAGTCAGAGGTGCGGCTAGCTGGCTGAAATTGCGAATAAATCGCCCGATAGAAATTGGCAAACCCCAGAAACCTCTGTAGGGCCTTACGGGAATCTGGGCTTGGCCAATCCATCACAACCTTAACCTTGTCAGGATCCATGCGCATTCCCTCCGATGACACGATGTACCTTAAAAAAGGAACAGACTGTGCATGAAACGCGCATTTCTCCGCCTTGACAAAAAGCCCATTCTCTAGCAACCTCTGAAGCACTCGTCTGGCGTGTTGAACATGTTCCTGGAGAGCGAAGAAAAATCAAAATGTCATCCAGGTAGACATATATGAATTGGTCAACCATGTCTCTCAACACATCATTGACGAGTGCCTGGAAAACCGCTGGGGAGTTGGAAAGCCGAATGGCATCACCAAATATTCAAAATGCCCCTGGGGGTGTTAAATGCGTTTTCCATTCATCCCCCTCCTAATGCGAACCAAATGATAAGCGTTACGTAAGTCCAACCGTGAAGATAGATGCTCCTGCAACCTCTCAAAAGCTGAAGACATCAGCGGTAAAGGATAGGTATTCTTTACCGTGATGTTGTCAGCCCTCATTAATCTATACAAGGTGCAGAGAACCATCCTTCTTCCCCACAAAGAAGAACCCGCCCCGCTGAAGAGGAAGGCGGATGAATTTGGAGGCTAGAGAATCAGAAATATATTTCTCCATGGCCTCCCTCTCTGGAATAGAAAGAGAGTAAAGCTTGCCCTTAGGCGGAGACTTACCTGGGAGTAAATCTATAGCACAGTCATAGGGACGATGCGGAGGAAGAGAAGCAGCAGGACTTACTGAACACTTCCTTCAGGTCGAAGTACTCCAGAGGCACGTTAGACAGATTCACTGCCTCACTCTGAAAAACAGAGCGAGACACAGGCAGACAAGCAGACACAAGACAAGACTCATAACACTTATTACTCCACGCAGACACAGGGAATTGTGTCCCCAGTCAACCCTTATGTAACTCCAGCCAAGGGTGACCGAGGACAACGGAGCCAAAGGGGAGTCCAGAATGAAAAAGGAAATGAGTTCAGTGTGGTTGCCTGAAGTGATGAGTGTGAGTGGTTTAGTGGTGAAGGAAATGTCAGGAGTACTTGTCCATTGAGTGCGTTGACAGAAATGGTGTTCTTGAGTGCAATGGTGGGTATGCCGAGCTTGAGTGCCAGGGCAGAGTCAAGAAAGTTACCTTCCGCTCCGAGGCGAGAAGCGCTTGCCCGGAGAAATCCTGGGCTGCCCACAGCAGTCTCACCGGAAGGAGAGTGGAGGATGAGGTCTTTTCCATGGAGATCCCGCCCGACAGTAGCCTTCTCTTTACCGCGGGCGTGGTCTTTTACCGGGCAGGAGTCTAGCAGGTGTCAACCCGCGCAGTATAGGCAAAGACCACGGGATCTCCGTCTCTCTCCTCCCGGAGAGCTGAGCTCGACCCACCTGCATGGGCTCCGGATTGAAAGTGTAGCTGACCGCATCCGCGGCGCTGGCCTGAGGGCATTCGACACTCCCGTGCTGTAGTTCCATCCTGGATCTCAGCCGACTCAGGCGTCCACCCTCAGCGCAAGTTCGATGAGACCGTCAATCCTCTCAGGTAAGCTTGATCGTGAAGATCTCTTTCTGGATGCGGTCAGCCAGCCCATGCAGGAACATGTCCCACTGTGCCTCCTCGTTCCATTTGCACTCGGCGGCCAGGGTGCGGAACTCGATGGAATAGTCCGAGACCGGCGGTTACCTTGGCGAAGGTCTGCGAGTTGACGTGCCGCCTCTCTACCTGCCACCGCCCGGTCAAACACCCTCTTCATCTCTGCCGATAGCATCTGGAGCGAGGAACAGCAAGGATGTTGATTCTCCCACACCGCCGTCCCCACAATGCCGCTTGTCAGAGAGAAGGGTGAGGACAAACGCCACCTTGGATCTCTCTGTGTTGAAAGTCTGAGGTTGTAGAGTGAAAAACAGGGAACATTTTGTCAGAAAAGCTCTACAGTAATTACTCTCACCGGCATAACACTCTGGTGTGGGTAGGCGTGGTTCTAGTTGCGCGGTGTGGATGGTGTGGGAGGACTCGGCGGTGGGTTGGGCACAGCGGGACTGGCGAGTTGTTGCATCTGTTGGGTCAGCTCGGACACCCGTGCCACCAAGGTCTGAACTGCCTGTCCTGTGGCAGTTAAGTTCGCCTCCTGCTGGTTCATTCTAGCATTGCTGCTGGTCAGGAAGGCGTTGATATCGGAAGCACTTGCTGAATCCATGGTTTGGTCAGAGCGTTCTGTCACGTAATCACAGAGGCAGGATTCAAGTGCAAGTAACTCTGTCTTTATTGACACAAATGTCACTGGAAGACAAAACTCAGAGCGAGTACGAAATCTGGATGAGGCGGAGCCGTGAGAGATTTCCCTTGGCAGCAGGGAAGGCTGTGGGCAGCAGAGACTCGGGAGATCGGCGAGGGAAATCCGGAAAGGGGTCCACAAACACCAGGAAGACAGGACTGCAACCGACGGGAAGACACACACAGGGAAACATCCAACAACGCTCTGACAAAGACAAGGGAGAAACAGAGAGACTAAATAGGGTGAAGGTGATGAGTTGCAGCTGGCACTGGCGACCAGCCACAGGTGCGTGATGAGCCAATCCCAGGCTCCGCCCCAACCAACATGCAACACGCACCCAAGAGTGAGACAGGGAATCCATGAACCGTGACAGTTATAAAGGATTCAAGCTCTGTAAACCCCGGCTCTGCTCTGATTGGTCAGACGGCCCAGTCTGCTGTGATTGATCTACTGCTAAAGCACCCATTACCAAATTTGAACTTCAGATCTTCCTCAGTGCTTATATGCACAGTGATATGAACAGTAACGATAGTGTCAGTTTTACAGTATCAATTTGATTCCTCGTCCTTTGGAAGTGCATGATGTTATCCATTAGGATTTGACTGGATCTTGGAAAGTGTAATAAGATATTACTGGTTAATATTATTTCCACCCCTACCCATCTGGCCTTTTTGAAAAGTTATTTCAGAGGAGAAAGTGACACATTTTTATTTGAATAATAACATGCTCACTCATGCTTTCCGTGGTTCTCTTCAGATGAAATCCTCCCTGATATGCCCGGTCTCCACCGGAAAGAAGAATATGAGGTGGCTATTTTGTTTCAGCACCTCTCACTGTGGGACGCTCTGCCATACACACACAAGGTAAGAAATCTATTTTACAATGGAGAAACATTAATTCTGAGAAATTAATCTCAAAATCCAGATTTTTTTTCCCCCTTCAAGCCTTTCAAATCTCAGTTCCCTGTTAATATGGAGAATCTGCCTGTGAATAACGGTAATGGCCAGGCGTATGGATACACCCTCTATGAGACCACCATCACCAGAGGAGGCTCTTTAAAATCAGGACGAAACATCCAAGACAGAGCCCTGGTGAGTGCTGAAAAACAGTCAAGCTGTTGTTCATGAATATGCATCTGCTCAAATTCCATTTTAATCAGGATTTTTTTTCCCCTAGGTTTTTGTGAACCAAAGTTTCATTGGCATTTTTCACCACAGGAATTTAGAATTAGCTGTTCCTGATGGAAAGGTAGGATTGTATTTTACTTTTTAATCTTTATATCTTATCTTTGTTCTGGTAATATTATTGAGTTGCTCTTTTAAAGATATCATCTTATAATTTGGTAACATTTTATTCTAAGGCGAAGTAGTTACACGTTACTACATGTACTTACTCTAGTAATAACAGTAAATTATGCATAATTACAACGGTACTGATAGAATGTTTGCTCATAACTTTGAGAACCTTGCCAGAACGGTAGCCAAAGTTATGACAAAGTTCCTAGTTAGCTGGTACTTTAATTCAACAAGGACACATAAAATTGCACAAAAGTGACAGTAAAGGCTTAAAATGTTCCAAAATAGTTTTTTATATATATATATATACATATACACTCACCTAAAGGATTATTAGGAACACCATACTAATACTGTGTTTGACCCCCTTTCGCCTTCAGAACTGCCTTAATTCTACATGGCATTGATTCAACAAGGTGCTGAAAGCATTCCTTAGAAATGTTGGCCCATATTGATAGGATAGCATCTTGCAGTTGATGGAGATTTGTGGGATGCACATCCAGGCTCCCGTTCCATCACATCCCAAAGATGCTCTATTGGGTTGAGATCTGGTGACTGTGGGGGCCATTTTAGTACAGTCAACTCATTGTCATGTTCAAGAAACCAATTTGAAATGATTCGAGCTTTGTGACATGGTGCATTATCCTGCTGGAAGTAGGGGTGTGCCATATTGACAAAAAAAGATATCTCAATATTTTCTGGGATATTCTCGATAACGACATTAGACGATATTTTGCTGAGTGTGTTATTGTGCTGGTACTTTGGCAGGTTTAGGACTGCCATGGTCAGCTGACTCCTAAACTTAATGATATTCTTCATATTCTGTGTGGTGGTCAGTTCAAAGAAGTGACAGAAATCATCTTTTTTACCTTAATAAATGTACTTTTTTTACATAATGTGTCAATTTCATAAATTTCAAAAATGTATTATAATAAGACACAATAGGGCTGTTACCAATCAAATTAAATAAGTATCAACCAAAGTAATCTTTGCAGTTCAGAGGAAACAAATGAAGCTGCGTCTGAAGTGGCATTTAGATCATTTACTCAGACTGTTCACTGTTTGATCATTTACACAACTGACAAATTAAAAGTGACAAATTAATATCCTGCAGTTATGCATAAATAATGTTTTAATGTTTAAAACATAAAATGTTGAATAATATTGATATTTGATATTATTTAAAACATGAAAATAATTCTTTAACTGTGAAATTAAAACCGCTAGTAAGTGGCAGCAAATCACATTTAATGAGTGAGTCATTGAGATTCAACCGATTCATTCAAACAGCTGATTCATTCAAGGAACAAAGCATTTGACTATCTTAATCTATCTTAGTCATTACTCATTGATTCAATTTATTCGTTCAAAAATTTATTCGTTCAGTATGAAAACACCGTTGTGTTTTGCTCAGAGATGCAGATACAGTGCTGTGTCTTTGTTTTAAACTATTTTTCGGTGGCGAAATAGAGAAAAAACAAGCAATATGGAAGTCTAAACTGTAGGTCACTTAATATTAACTTCTTGTTTAGTAAACTTGCATAAAATCAATATCACATTTGAAAAACTTCAATCTTTGTGTGATATCTTATTAACTATATACTTTCATTGTGTGATAGCGTGTACTCTATGCGCACCGGCACTAGTCTAATCAACAAAACTACAACACGTGGGGTATGCGTGCACTCTGATGTGTGAGGGATATACTCGATAATGTCAGATCGCACATCGTTATAACAACAATTACGATATTATCGCAGACGATATATATCGCACACCCCTAGCTGGAAGTAGCCATCAGAGTATGGGTACATGGTGGTCATAAAGGGATGGACATGGTCAGAAACAATGCTCAGGTAGGCCGTGGCATTTAAAGCGATGCCCAATTGGCATGAAGGGGCCTAAGGTGTGCCAAGAAAACATCCCCCCATACCATTACACCACCACCACCAGCCTGCACAGTGCTAAACAAGACATGATGGATCCATGTTCTCATTCTGTTTACGCCAAATTCTGACTCTACCATCTGAATGTCTCAACAGAAATCGAGACTCATCAGACCAGGCAACATTTTTCAACTGTCTTCAACTGTCCAATTTTGGTGAGGTTGTGCAAATTGTAGCCTCTTTTTCCTATTTGTAGTGGAGATGAGTGGTACCCGGTGGGGTCTTCTGCTGTTGTAGCCCATCCGCCTCAAGGATGTGCGTGTTGTGGCTTCACAAATGCTTTGCTGCATACCTCGGTTGTAACGAGTGGTTATTTCAGTCAAAGTTGCTCTTCTATCAGTCGGCCCATTCTCCTCTGACCTCTAGCATCAACAAGGCATTTTCGCCCACAGGACTGCCGCATACTGGATGTTTTGCATTCAGTTTGTTGCGTATGGGGCTGCATAGACAGTCAGGGTGCCCATGCTGGTCTCCTGGTCTGATGAATCACGTTTTCTTTTACATCACGTGGATGGCCGGGTGCGTGTGTGTTGCTTACCTGGAGAACACATGGCACTAGGATGCACTATGGGAAAAAGGCAAGCCAGTGGAGGCAGTGTGATGCTTTGGCCAATGTTCTGCTGGGAAACCTTGGGTCCTGCCATCCATGTGGATGTTACTTTGACACGTACCACCAACCTAAGCATTGTTGCAGACCATGTACACCCTTTCATGGAAACGGTATTCCCTGGTGGCTGTGGCCTCTTTCAGCGGGATAATGCGCCTGCCACAAAGCAAAAATGGTTCAGGAATGATTTGAGGAGCACAACAATGAGTTTGAGCTGTTGACTTGGCCTCTAGATTCCCCAGATCTCAATCCAATCGAGCATCTGTGGGATGTGCTGAACAAACAAGTTCTATTCATGAAGGCTCCACCTCGCAACTTACAGGACTTAAAGGATCTGCTGCTAAAATCTTGGTGCCAGATACCACAGCACACCTTCAGAGTCCATGCCTCGACGGGTCAGGGCTGTTTTGGCAGCAAACGGGGGACCAACACAATATTACGTCATAATGTTATGCCTGATCTGTGTATATTTATGTGTATCATATTTCACTGTCTTACATTATTTTTAATCAAACAGCTGACCTAAATAATGCTTTTCTATAGGGGGGACGCACTCTGAGTCTGCTGGTGGAAAACTGTGGCCGTGTGCATTATGGCAAAGACATGGATGACCAGCGCAAAGGTATAATACCATGTCTTTAAGTTTTTAAGTTACGTGTTTTAACACATTAAACACATTCAAACACATTATGACCATCACCATCAGAGTAAAAATCTGTTTTCAGGTATTGTTGGGGACATTTTATTAAATAATACGCCACTTAGAGACTTCACAATATATAGCCTGGATATGACTCCTGGCTTTATTGACAGGTGAGTAAAATCGCACATGATGTGACAGGCCATAAAAGATTTGCAACTTCCAAGAATCATCCATGCTTTTATTCCAGCTTGTACAGGGCACCTTGGAAGTCCATCACTGACAAACCAAGCTTCCCAGGGTTTTTTCAGGGCAGGATATTCGTGAACGGATATCCCTGTGACACTTTCATGAAGCTGCCAGTGAGTTGAATGAATCTGATTTGAACACTTAAATATGGTCAGAAATAATGTATTGATTATTATATGTCCCCACGCAGGGTTGGAGTAAGGGTGTAGTCTTCATTAATGGGCAAAATATTGGACGGTACTGGGATGCTGGACCACAGCAAGCTCTGTTTCTACCAGGACCCTTCCTCAACAGTGGAATGAACCAGGTCAGTTTATATAAATGATTATGTATTTGGCTCCTAACAATTGGCGTCTGTTTTTGGTTGTGATTGCAAATATCAGCGCTGAATCCATGAAAAATTATTTAGAATCTTGAATAGAATGTTTGGAATGAGTTCTGGAATTAGTTTCTCTGAAAACAAATAAACACAAAGTGCCCTATCACACACCCAGGTCAAGTGTTTATTGCTATTTTCAGCCTGACGTATCATTTTCACGTCCGGTGCCACATTGTTTTAATAGCAAATGCACTCCTGTTCGCCCATGGGCATGCTGGTCTGAAAACGAGGTGTGTTCAGGCGCATTGATGGCGTGTTGCCATTTTGAGGCAACTGAAAACTACTCCGCCATTGACCAACTGAAACCTGGTCTAAAGTCAGTATTTTTTGTGTTATTTAAAGGGCGTGTTAGTAATATGCGTACACTCTGCTTATTACACACACAGGAATGCGCAGCACGCAAACATGCCAAATATAAAAATAAAAGGATTCCTTTCTGGAGAAGTGTTCAGTCTCTCTGCTCGCAAATTCCGCCATGTTAATAGGGAATTCGCCATGGTGCGAGCACAACTGGTTTTTAAAGGGAATGGGAGATGAGACTCTAATTGGTTTATTGCACGTTACGCTCAAAACACACCCATGACTCATTAAAAGTCTAGGTATGACACTTTTAGACCATGCGCCTGGCGTGCCAACTGTTTTTCCTGTAGTTAAACTAGCAAAAGTGGATTCGGACACGCCCTAAGTGCACCTGCACCATGTGCTCCAGATCATGCACTCAGATTGTAAAAATAGGGCCCAAAGTCTGAAGTTCTGTTCTTCTTTTATTATTCTCAACAGGTGATTGTGTTTGAAGAAGCAGAAGCGGATTTTAAAATCCATTTTGAAGACTCACCTGATCTGGGAATGACTGTTGAAATTTAATAAACAAAATTCAAAACAACACAAGGCAAAAGACACAGACATCAAAGACATGAACACTACACTATCAAAGTGAATGGAAAAAAGTTATATGTCACTGTATTAATTGCATGGCTCTTTGCATTCCATAATTATTATTTTTTTAAATATTCAATATTTTTCATGAAAAAGTGCAGTCTTGCTATAAATCGTTTAATTTTTTCATCAATGCCAACTTCAAATGCATTCTTTTTTTTTTAAATGTTAAGACTATTTTAATGTGTGTGTATGTTTGATCTTTATTTGTTAGCAAGACTTAAGCTATAATGTACTTGTTTTGATTGTCTCTTTCGCTGCTGACAGTTGTATTAGTGCAATTTAATTTGATTTCTTTTTCTCCATGAAATACTTGAATATTGCACTGGCCGTTTAGGCATCAGGAAGGCAAAATACAGATTTTTCTTTCAATAATTTCCACAGGCACTCAAGTGTTTACAGTAGTGCATTTACTGCAGATTCCAGCAGTATCATGTTGTTTTCCCTTTTTGCAAACACTGAGAATGATTTCTTACTGAAACTGTATTTATGGTTTGAGGTTTTTTCAAATTAAACTTCAACTTTTAAATTCAACTAGCATTTTGCACTGAGCAGTTTAACTGAGGAAAGATGCTCTAATTAATGCCTTTCTAAGCAATCAGACTTTTGCCTAACCTGACAAGCCAGGAACTCACCATTGACAGGGCTCAGTCCGAGGAGCGGGATAAACGGTTGTCTTTCAGATTCCCTCTGCACGCAATTGGATAGCGCTACAACCAACCAGAGCAACGTGAAGCGGAGCTAGTTGATAGATTAAACTGTCGCTGTACCCGGTAGGCAAAACTCTGAATACATCTTCCCTTCTTAAGAATGATTTCAGTGCCGTTCTTTTCTCAAAGAAAAGCTTAACTCCAAGTCTTCCAGAGTCGCGGCAAAAGCCGATTCGAAAGACCGCCGTTCACCAGCTTCTTTGTTTACAAGTAGCACGCGGAACTCTGCCATCATTATGTTCAGCCCGCCCACCAACTCTATACACGATGTGATTGGCCTGACCAGAGTTATTTTTTTCCAGCTCACAGGTCTACCGAGAGTTGCTAGCGGCAAATTAGATTTGCTGCCGCTAGGGTGCGTCTAGATTTCTAGGCTAACTTTTGCCTAAATTTCAGGTATAAAAAAACTCCAACCCGGGTCAGAAAAGGATAGAGATTTGGGAGTGTAACTGACTTTTTTGCTAACCCAACATCCACCTACCAATCACCATTTCAAACATGTTCTATTTCCATCCAAACTGTATCTGAACTCCCAATTCAAATCAGCATAGTAAAACTCTGTTGGAAGTTTTCCAGAGCATTTTTCTATAAGTTGTTGTGCTGCAGTCTTACGTCTGGTATACATTACATGACTTTTCAAATTTGAATTTATAAATGGTCACAGAGAAAAACAGGGTATCATACACTTGCTGGATTACACACCAGATTGTCAAGTCGCTCCAACCATAGATATGTAGCTATATGTGGTGCTCCAGACGCGTCGACACACTCGCCATCTTGGAACGGTCAGCATGTCACTCACAGTAAGAATCAATGATGCTACAACATTGCGCAGTTCTGGTTGTGAAACCGGCGGGATTTAACGTTTTTACAGGTGAGAATGTGCTGGTTTCTTTGTTTCCCTGGTTTCACAGACTAAAGACTAGCCTAGCCCAAGACTAAAATGCATGTTTGAGCTGTTTTACCTGAAAGCGACTTGCTCTGACATATTTTGTTTTGTCTCAATATGCACACCAGTAATATTTTTTTCTAAGGCACGTTTATAAAAGCTACTATTGAACTAAGGCCTAATCCTGGCTTAATCTAAGCCCTGTCTGTGAAACCAGGCCTATATGTTTTAACCATAGACTGAAAAAAAAAGATGGAACGACGCACCTTCACTCTCTTCCATTGTAGTAAGTGAAGCCACTAGTGTCCAAATATGGCGCTGACATCTTGATGTCCGTGGTATCAAGGTTCTTCCCATAGACTGCTCCCGCCTAATCAATCACACGCCCCTGAACTTTTTGTGAAATTAAGTTATGGAAATTTAGAAAAAAAGTAGGTTAAAGCTTCAATCTCATCCCGAAGTTCCCGAAAATGACCGTTAGTGCCTCAGTGACGACTCAACTCAGAGAAGCTGACAATCTCAGCTGTCAATCATAACGTTTTTTATAGCTTTAAATAACTAACTAAAACCAAACTTATTTAAAGAACAAACACTTGAACTAACATCAGCGTGATAAAAATGCCTAAAATGACAGAAACCATCTATGGAAAAAAATCATTTGAAGTTTTTGAAGAGTAATTTGATTGTTTAGCTTGTCTATGTCCCATTACATTTCATGGAGAGGGCGGGGTTTATGATCTATACTGCTTAAGATGATCGAGACGCTTTGGCTTCACTTTTCAGGACTAGTGTGGCAGACTTGGCATTAACTCAATATTGTAGGTTTTATATGGTACCTTTTTAATGTTGTGTTAGCTGACGCCTTTGTCTTGTTGTATAGTGTTTGTTTAGTAAAATCATCTGCTGTCTATTGCAGATATATTCATACATTAATCTAACTACGGTTGCAGACACTCAGTCAACTTGCTCTCGAATGTTCACGGATTGGTGTTTTGACTGTTCCAATATGGCAGATAAATATAGCGGCCCATGGAAACAGCCACTAATGAGACATTTATGTTTAAATATCTACGGTTCCAGCACAACAGAGACGCATGAAAAATGAAAACAATATCCATTCTAAAACATGTTTGATATCTTTCAACTGGACTGAATCATAGTTTCAAGCTAAAAAAACAGAGTTGGTGGCCACCATGCAAGTTTCTGCAAAATCTGTCAACTCCACTTGCCTAAAATTGGTAGACTGGCTCTGACTGAGACTAATCCAGATTGCAAACGGGGCAAAAAATTGGGAAAAGGTTGTGTGGTTAATTCCAGCTTTTAGAATGGCAGTTTCCAAGCATTTTTCTAGGAAAAATGAAGTTGTTGCAAAGCTTTCAAGAGTTTGACTCTTTACATTTCCTTTAAATCCCTTTTAATTGAGAGTTACCCTTTAGGGAGAGTTTCTTAGTCAAATACTTGAGTCTGTCTTTGACAAGGGGACAATTTAAAATCAGTGGGCTGAATAATACTTTCTTGTTGCCGTTCCAGTTCTGACAGGATACTTCAGTATTTAAAAAACAGCATGACAGCAGTTCATCATACTTCCACGTTGGCATTTGTGAATCCCTTTTTTCCTTCATTCACAAGCAAGGGTCTTTCTGTCCGGGTGTGCCAAACCAGTACCTGAAAAAAAGACAAAGAACCCATTTTTCTTTTTGATTTAAAAAAATCATTTGGAACGGTTATGAAGATTTGGGTGTAGGACTCACCTTTGTGCAGTTAGAGGCTTTGGGTTCCAGGTCACTGAGAGTGACCAGATCCTGTAGCAAACTACTCTCCTGGTATCCACCTTTTACCCCTTTTAGCTTAAAGTAGGCTTGAGGTTTGCTGAGGATGAGCTGAAGGTTCAGTGCAAACCCAGCCATGTCGATGGCGAAAGGTCGACGAGGGTCGAACACCGTCCTCCAGCCAAACACTTTGCCTTGAGAGTTGATTTTGGGCGACTCGTAACGGAGACCTCCGACAAAGGCGACCGGCCAGACAGATGCTTTACGAGTCCAACGCATCTGGGATACAAAGAGGATGGGTTATGTGAAAGGACACAAACTATGAACAGCAGATCAAATGTAGTATGGTCTGTACCTCCTCAAACAGCTCCAAGCTGTATGTGTTGTCATCATCTGCAAAATACACGACTCCTTTATGACCCGAGCTGGGGCTGATGTTCTGCCTGAGCCAGCTGAGAGCCAGGTTTCTCTGCATTGTGCCACGAGGAATACGTGCATTTCTGGGCTTCTTCGCCGCTTTGAGATTCTGAGGCGTCTCTACATTCAAGTGCGTGTAATTGAGTCTCGTGTTCTTCAGGAGTCTGGACACCAGCGCTGTCCTCTCCGCCGCGTCCTCTACCACTAGCCAATGAAGGTTGGGGACGTGTAGGAGAGTGTTAGTGAGGCGGGTCAATTCTGCCTTCTGGACGGGCCTACTGTAGGTTGGAGTTATTACATGAAGAGTTGGCAATGCATCAGACCAGGGTGGAGAGCGGCTGTGGACGTACTTCATCTGGGTGACCTCAGTACTGTGCTTGTTCTTTATGATGCAGGACTCATGAAGTCTAAAGCTTCTTTGGTGAGCTTTACTGGCCCCAGTTCTGTTAACTGTTTATCAAAAAAATATATATATTCTCTATCCAAGAGTTTACAGTAGCCACACACAATATATCAGTACCACATTATCAAATTAAATGTGTTTTTTTTTTCAAGCTTGTCAAAAAAACAACCCCCCCAAAAAGGTGATTGCTCATTCACTCACTAATCCCATAAGTGCACTATATCAAGAAGTGGAAATTAATTGATCATTACTTGCATATTTCAGATGGTGGTATGTTTCATAAAGGTACCACACTATAGCCTGGTCCTACCAGACACTCATACATTTCATTTGTACAGAGAGTCTGGCCACTCTCCAATTTTACAAGCGTTAACTTCCTTGAAGGCGGGTACTCTGTTGAAGTTTAAAACTATTGGACCTGTCCATAGCCACTCTGGATCTGCCATAACCAATCGCTAACGTTTGGTTGTGACATATGTCATCAATGTCATTGTTCTCAGCCATTCCCTCTGTTCGCTGATTGGACCGGTTAAAATTTGACAGGAGAAAACCAGAAAATATGCCGCAATCCCAGACGGTGTACTGAAGTAAAATGAAAATTGAGCGGAAATAGGTAGGAGGGCGGAGCCAGGTTAACTGCACTAATGTTTGTGAGCTAATCTGTTAAACGTGACCACATCGCTCCTACCATACCGCCAAATGTCCGGAATCGCCCACTATACCCTATATATAGGGCACTATTTGAGGAGATATCCATTTGTAGTGGTGTTTGAAACCATAGTGGACATTATAGAGTGCACTCATTCAATCCCATAATGCACCGCAATAAGTGTACAACTGATGTACACTCAACCATAGAAATATATACATAGATTCCTCATTAGCGGCTGTTTAGTAGTAGGCCGCTATACATAAGCCATTCGCCTTATTGGAATGGTCAAAGCTAGTCCTTAAACATTCGAGAGCAAGTTGACTGAGCGTCTGAAACTTTAGTTAGACGCATCTTTATCTCCAATAAACTTCAACAAAGGATTTTTTTGACCGTTAAAATATGGTGGATGGCTTACGTATAGCTGCCCATAGAAACAGCCACTAATGTGGCATCTATTGCCGCGTTTCCAACGCAGGAACTTTCCCCAGGAACTAGGGACTTTGGGGTGGGACTCGGTGTGTTTCGACCACAGGGTCCAGGGTCTAAATGGAGTTCCTGCTCGTGAAGTAATACTTTTTCACAGTTCAGGAACATTCGAGGGTGGGACTTGGGCAATGAACATGCTGATTGGTTGAGTTCACGCTGCATTTTATTTCAACCACCATTTTTTTAAAGTCTGTTGCGGTGCGTGCAGTAATAGTTGTTTGCTATTCGAATCAACAATGGAGTTTAAAAAACATGACCAACTGACTGATGACAATATTCCGGCTTAATTGAGCTTCTATGCGGAGGACAAAATCCAGCGAGAACTGGAAAGTCCTGACGCAGTCCTACGTCACCGGGCTAATTTGCATAATCTTTGAAACACAGACAGCAACAGGTCTGGGGGAAAAAGTTTCCTGGGACAAATTGTTCCAGGTAATTTCGATGGAAGAGCAGCTTATGTTGGCTAGAGAATACCCATAATGCACTGTGAGGGTCGTGCTGAATGAATTCCCACTAGTCCAATGTGGTTACAGCGTAATTTCTTATCCTACAGGTTTTCATTCACTCCTTCAAGTGGACTATATTAGTGTAGAGAATAGTTAATGAGGGTATAGGACTGATTTGGAACACAGCTTATATCATTCACAAATTCTAAAAGACAGTAGCATATGTCACTTGCAACCAGATATACAACAAGATGTGCCACAACATCTAATGGCATGTGCCAGTGGAACCAAGCGTAAAATGCCATGCCAATAAATGCCTAAATAAACGTTGCATTTAAAAGAATGATCTCATTTACCCTTCGGAACTGGAAGCAACGGGTTGCCAGCACGTTGGTGCCAAAGTGTGATGAGTAAAGTCCATGGTAACACAATCAATACGAGTGCCAGGAAGTCCTTTCTCTTCGGCATGTCTTACCTGTGGCAAACAAGAAGTCACCTTAGCGATTGGAATTAAACGGATAACATTTTTAATTACAATTTAAGCTTCCAACGATTATGAATAAAAACATGATCATTGAGATAATGATCGCAATGTTTCTGTTTTGTGAGGACGGAAAAATTTAAGGTCAACATTGAATGGACAGGTAAAATAAAGCAGTTTATGTAACTCACCCAAAAGCATTTATTTATTTATTCATTAGCTTATTAGTAAGAATTGAATTGGGTGTGTCCGATGAGGAAGACATGTAGGGTCTTCGTTTTGAAGGATGCATCGAATGTATCCTTCGTGGCCTTAAATCACCCACAATTATTTGTACAATACATGTTTGAGAAGCGCTGATTGACAGTTGGTTCATTAACTGAAATAATATCTCTAGAATTCAAATATATTTGAAAAATTATTGTTGAATAGAATTTACTAGAGGTGTAACAATATATCGTGTCACAATGTATTGCAATACAAAAAATGCAACAATATGTATCATGGATAGTGACAATATATATTGTGTATAGTTCACCCAAAATTACTGTGAGAAGAAAAAAAAATCTAGTTTACACTTTTAGTGTCAGTACTACATTCAACTATTATATATAATGTTGCATATAATGTATATTTGTGGGTCCTGATAATGCCAAATGTCTTATGTTACCAGTAACATTATTTTAAAAATACCTAGTCAGTGACAGAGTGCAAGCATATTCGTATAAAATATTTCTGTGTCAGAATCATGAATATTTTTATTCTGGTGTCACCATTGTCCTGTGCATTGGTTTACAAGTCCAAAACTTCGTTTGCACCCTTGATGTAATAGCAGCATTTTAGCATTTTAATCAACAGTATGTTTTTTTGTTAACCTTTTATCATACAGTTGTGGTCAGAATAATTGGCACCCCTGGTAAATATGATTAAAGATGGCTGTAAAAATGAATCTGCATTGTTTATCCTTTTGATCTTTTATTCAGAAAATTCGAACCTTTCATTGAAATAAAACAACTGAAAGTGGGAGGAAAATCTCATCAAATCCCAAAACACTTTATCCATAATTATGATATTATTAACACCCTTTTATTATTAAATACTTTTTGCAACCTCCTTTTCCCAAGATAACATATTGTCCTGATGAGTTTGGAGAATGTGTTCAGTGACACATTTGTGTGTTTGTTTTGGATCATTGTCCTGATGGAAGATCCAACCATGGCCTATTATAAGATTTCTAGCAGAGGCCGTCAGGTTTAGATTTTTATCTTCTGGTATTTGCTAGAATCCATGATACCATGTGTCTGAACAAGATGTCCAGGACCTCCAGCAAAAAAAATAAGCACACAACATTAAAGATCCAGCGGTATATTTAACCGTGAGCATGGGGTACTTTTTATCCTTGTTTGCACCAAAGCTACCTGGTGGATTTGTCACCAAAAAACGATTTTTGTTTTAGTTTCACCACAGAATCCGGTCCCTTCTGAAGTTCCAGTCGTGTTTGACAACTGAATATGCTGGAGTTTGCTTTTGGATAAGCGAAGAGGATTTTTCTTGAATCCCTCCCGAGCAACATGTGGTGATGGAGGGGCTGTTTGATATTTTTTTAGGCTTTCTGACCCCAAGACTCAACTAATCTCTGTGATTCTCCATCTGTGATCCTTGGAGAGTCTTTGTCCACTCAAACTCTCCTCTTCGCCGTGCATTAGGACGATATAGACACACGTCCTCTTCCAGTCAGATTCATAACATCTTTAGTTGGTTGGAACTTATTAATTACTGCACATCAGAACTATATTCTGTGGTTTTACTCATTGTGATGAATGATTAAGGGAATTTGGCCTTTGTGTTTCCTCATATTTATACTCCTGTGAAACATCTAGACAATTTCATGTTCCTTGTCACCCTTTGTGCTAGAAAATATAAATATTAATGGGAATAAAATACTTAAGACATATTTTACTCATAAGAAATTCTAGGAGTGGCTATAATTGTGGCCATGTTTAAAAAAAAAAAAATTATTTCATGATGTGATTTCCCCCCGGCTTTTAAGGTTAGATTTTTGTGAATTATTTGAACGATAGATCAGAAGGAAAAGCAATGCAGATTTATTTTTACAGCCATCTTTTACCAGGGGTGCCAATAATTCTGACCACAACTGTCTGAGTATCGCAATAATATCATATTGTGAGTTCAGTATCGTGATATGTATCGAATCGTAAAATGAGTGTATCGTAACACCTCTAGAATTTATTAATATGTTTTATATGAGTTTTCAGTATGTTGGTGAAATACACTACAACAAAGCTGATCATATCTTAATTTGATTTATTATTGCGATTTTTTTACATTCTTTTTTTTTAAGTTAAATAAATGCATGATGTTTCCAAAGTCATTGAGAATTTTTTCACCATGATCTAACTTTTTATCATAATCGAGAAGCCTTGCTTTATAAGTGCCAGGGCAAGAATCAATATTATTATCATGTTTAAGATTTGAATTTTTTTGAAGCATTTGTTGCCATTACTGCACACATTCCTGCAACGTGCTGCATAGTGATTTATAGCTTATAGGATGAGCCAAGTCAGGTTCTACTTTAAAAAAAGTCTGGGGGGGAAAAGAGAGAGATTCTCTGCAGCTTCTTTTTCCCAGAAAATAGGTCAGCATAAGCTTTAAACTTGGCTTCTGTGGCATTTGAATACAAATTTGAAGAGACCAAAAATTTGAATGCATCCTCACAATCTGGGGTCTCTTAAGAGGTGTTTGAGTACCGCTATGTGTCATAAATTTCACATTTTCAGTAGATACTCCAGCAGGACATTCCCTATGATAGAGATGTTTTTCTGTTTCTCTGCATGTTAAATGAGCTTACCGATGTTTATCCCTCTCTTTTCATAGTCCCAGCAGCAGTCAACGTCTGAGCAACTTCATCAGGAACTGCCACATGCGAAGAATTGAGACACAATCACATTTCGACTCAGATATCATGAATAGTAATCATTTGATGTACAATTTCAAATAATGGAATTATTTATAATATATATATATATATATATATATATATATATATATATATATATATATATATATATATATATATATATATATATATATATATTAGAGCATAACTAGAACAAAATATATCACAGATATGTACTCCTGGTCAGCATTTCACACACATTCTCTATGGTTCGGAAGGTCATTCTGTCCATACGGATTTCAGACAAACATGTCAAACAGGAAGATGAATGAATGAGAACTCTTCTATGGAACAGAGCAGCTCTGAAAGCCCAGGCGTAAACACACACACACAGTCAATAATTTGGGTGTTAGATTTAGGTCAGACCATTGTGTGACTCAGTAAGTCCTAAAATAATGAGCGCCGCCAGGAAATCAGGCTGGAGTCCAAATAAGCTTCTGAACTGAGGTGAAGTATTTTATCTTGTCCCAAGTCAGCAAACTGCATAATGACACTGTTAAATATTGAACAAATTATAATATTCTAACTTATATTCTACTTTAATAAATATAATGAATATAAATGTACAATATAAATAATGTAATTAAATTATGTTATATTTGTATATATATTTATAATATTATATATAAATGTATATATTTAAAAAATATATATTTTTACAACATGGAAGTATTTTTGTACTTACATAATGCTAATTTAAATTAAAGACATATTTTACATTAAAACAAAAAAGAAAAACTGTTTTATGTGGATTAATGTCATGAAAATAATGGCATAATGCGAACAAATCTTTTCATCATTAATATGGTTTCATTAGATTTCTTCACAATGTTCTCCAAAACACTGTCAAATAACCGAAACTCCTTAACATTTTCTTCACGATCAATGGTTCGATCTTTCTGAAGATACTTCATAAGCATCCTAATCGCTTGCCTGCCCCCATTTCTTATGCAAGCCGCCCAGATTTACTCCTTACTGTTTAGACAAACATTCAAACAACCAATAAAAACGCAGCACTGCTTGGTGCCTCACACTTGTCTCGGTTTGTTTATTGTGCGTGTGTCCCAGAGGGAGATATGGATGTGTTGCTAAATTTGGCTGTAAGAGAAATCTGAAGCTCTGTATAGTCAAGCTTAGCAACTGTGAATTTTAAAACAATTCTTCACAATTTTTTTAAACATTTAAAAACCATACATCTCACACTTTTGCATTTTAAAAGAAAGCACATCCGCATTTAAAGAATTTATATTATATCCAGTTATACTTACATATTCCATCTATCTCTCGTTCCCTTGACTCAACCATTTGTATCAGTCAGATATCCTGCTGGTGGCCTTTGAGAGAGAAAAGACAATAAGAGACGGAGAGAGAGAGAGAGAGAGAGAGAGAGAGAGAGAGAGAGACGGCTTCTAGGCTGGTGTCAGCAGTGCCAGGGCCAGCAGGGGGATGAGAGGTCATCCCTCTGGAAGAATGCGTCCTCTCATTCCGACAACAAAGACTGCAATTGTGGATGCTGATGGGAGATGGCAGCAAAAACAAAGGGCAATCATCAACAACGTCACCAACTGAAATTCCCTAAACATGAGGAATACAATAATATTGCCTGGTTCTGTAATGTTCTGAGATTCTATGAAGTGTGAGTTTTGAAGTTTTCCTCTTGATAATCACACAATGTCCTGTTTCATTTTCACAGATAAGATCCTCCCACATGAGTAAAGCTGCCATGGTCTGCCTCAATCACTGAGAGGCTGAGTTTAAAAGAGGATTAAAAAATTAGGCAGCAAAATCAGAGGGAACTGGAGATTAGGCAGTGAAATCAGACAGTGATGAAAATCAGACTGTCAAAGCAAACTGTGGTGGAATCACACTGTTAGAAAGTAAAGTCATTCCGAGGTGGATATCAGACAATGAAATCAGACTGAGGTGTAGATCAGAGTGAGATATCAGACCATGGTGGATATCAGACGATGCAATCAGACTGAGGTGTAGATCAGAGTGAGATATCAGACCATGGTGGAGATAAGATGATGAAATCAGACTGAGGTGTAGATCAGAGTGAGATATCAGACCATGGTGGATATCAGACAATGAAATCAGACTGAGGTGTAGATCAGAGTGAGATATCAGACCATGGTGGAGATAAGATGATGAAATCAGACTGAGGTGTAGAACAGAGTGAGATATCAGACCATGGTGGAGACAAGATGATGAAATCAGACTGAGGTGTAGATCAGAGTGAGATATCAGACCATGGTGGAGACAAGATGATGAAATCAGACTGAGGTGTAGATCAGAGTGAGATATCAGACCATGGTGGATATCAGACAATGAAATCAGACTGAGGTGTAGATCAGAGTGAGATATCAGACCATGGTGGAGATAAGATGATGAAATCAGACTGAGGTGTAGAACAGAGTGAGATATCAGACCATGGTGGAGATAAGATGATGAAATCAGACTGAGGTGTAGATCAGAGTGAGATATCAGACCATGGTGGATATCAGACAATGAAATCAGACTGAGGTGTAGATCAGAGTGAGATATCAGACCATGGTGGATATCAGACAATGAAATCAGACTGAGGTGTAGATCAGAGTGAGATATCAGACCATGGTGGAGATAAGATGATGAAATCAGACTGAGGTGTAGATCATTAGTGAGATATCAGACCATGGTGGAGATAAGATGATGAAATCAGACTGAGGTGTAGATCAGAGTGAGATATCAGACCATGGTGGATATCAGACAATGAAATCAGACTGAGGTGTAGATCAGAGTGAGATATCAGAGATATCAGACTGAGGTGTAGATCAGAGTGAAATATCAGACCATAGTGGAGATAAGATGATGAAATCAGACTGAGGTGTAGATCAGAGTGAGATATCAGACCATGGTGGAGATAAGATGATGAAATCAGACTGAGGTGTAGATCAGAGTGAGATATCAGACCATGGTGGAGCAAGATGATGAAATCAGACTGAGGTGTAGATCAGAGTGAGATATCAGACCATGGTGGAGATAAGATGATGAAATCAGACTGAGGTGTAGATCAGAGTGAGATATCAGACCATGGTGGAGATAAGATGATGAAATCAGACTGAGGTGTAGATCAGAGTGAGATATCAGACCATGGTGGAGACAAGATGATGAAATCAGACTGAGGTGCAGATCAGAGTGAGATATCAGACCATGGTGGATATCAGACGATGAAATCAGACTGAGGTGTAGAACAGAGTGAGATATCAGACCATGGTGGAGACAAGATGATGAAATCAGACTGAGGTGTAGAACAGAGTGAGATATCAGACCATGGTGGAGACAAGATGATGAAATCAGACTGAGGTGTAGAACAGAGTGAGATATCAGACCATGGTGGATATCCGGCGATGAAATCAGACTGAGGTGTAGATCAGAGTGAGATATCAGAGATATCAGACTGAGGTGTAGATCAGAGTGAGATATCAGACCATAGTGGAGATAAGATGATGAAATCAGACTGAGGTGTAGATCAGAGTGAGATATCAGACTGAGGTGTAGATCAGAGTGAAATATCAGACCATAGTGGAGATAAGATGATGAAATCAGACTGAGGTGTAGATCAGAGTGAGATATCAGACCATGGTGGAGACAAGATGATGAAATCAGACTGAGGTGTAGATCAGAGTGAGATATCAGACCATGGTGGATATCAGACGATGAAATCAGACTGAGGTGTAGAACAGAGTGAGATATCAGACCATGGTGGAGACAAGATGATGAAATCAGACTGAGGTGTAGAACAGAGTGAGATATCAGACCATGGTGGAGACAAGATGATGAAATCAGACTGAGGTGTAGAACAGAGTGAGATATCAGACCATGGTGGATATCCGGCGATGAAATCAGACTGAGGTGTAGATCAGAGTGAGATATCAGACTGAGGTGTAGATCAGAGTGAAATATCAGACCATAGTGGAGATAAGATGATGAAATCAGACTGAGGTGTAGATCAGAGTGAGATATCAGACCATGGTGGAGACAAGATGATGAAATCAGACTGAGGTGTAGATCAGAGTGAGATATCAGACCATGGTGGATATCAGACGATGAAATCAGACTGAGGTGTAGATCAGAGTGAGATATCAGACCATGGTGGAGATAAGATGATGAAATCAGACTGAGGTGTAGATCAGAGTGAGATATCAGACCATGGTGGAGATAAGATGATGAAATCAGACTGAGGTGTAGATCAGAGTGAGATATCAGACCATGGTGGAGACAAGATGATGAAATCAGACTGAGGTGGATATCAGATAATGAAATCAGACTGAGATGGAAATCAGGCAGAGGAGATCAGACTGAAAAATCTGACTGAGGTGGAAATTAAATAGATCAGTGTGATATCAGACCAAGGTGGAGATAAGATGATGAAATAAGACTTTGGTGGAGATGAGACTGTGACATCAGACTCAGGTGGGGATCAAACAATGAAATCAGACTTGAGTTGGAGAGAGTGGGAGTGAAATCAGACTGTCAGACAGTGAACTCATTAATCTGTACATCAGAAAGTGGAATCAGACTGAGATGTAGATCAGAGTGAGATATGAGACCAAGGTTGAGATAAGATGATGCAATCAGGCTTCAGTTTCTGTGCTATGATGCAGTCTGAACCCAGACTGAAATTTTTCATAGATATAATTTTCCTGTAGGTAAGAGCACAATTGAACAGAAACTATTTTTTCTAGTATTTTAGACAGAAATGGAAGATTTGAAATGGGTCTGTAATTTGCTAATTAATTTGTATCTAGTTGTGGTTTCTTAATGAGAGGTTTAATAACGCCCATCTTGGGACATGACCTAGAGTTAGAGATGAGTTAATAATATTGAGCAGAGGCTCTTCTGCTACAGGTAACAGCTCTTTCAGTAGTTTAGTTGGTACTGGATCTAATAAACATGTTTTTGGTTTAGAAGCAATAAAAAGTTTATTTAGCTCTTCCTGTCCTATAGTTGTAAAGCACTGAAGTTGTTCTTCAGGGGTGATAATTGAGGCTGAATCGTTAAACGCTGTCAAAGGTTGAACATGTATTTCTGATGCTTTCGATTTTTTTTTTGTGTAAAAAAAATCATAAAGTCATTACTTAAAGTCACATAAAGTCATAATATCATTACTTACATAAAGTCATAATATTTTGCTCAGGTGATGTTTGTTTATTTGTGGCCACTGTACTAAATAATTTAAGCACATTCTTTACATTTGTTCAACTAAACCAGCTCAAATCAGATTGTTTCAAATCTTAGCACTTTGAGATTTTGTCTAATGTAAAGTGCATTACAAATAAAATGTATTATTATTATTATTAAATAAGCTCGAAAAATCTCACATTTGTGTCTCTGCCGACCTCTTGTGGAAAAAATATTTATATATAATATTTCAAGACTCTTGCCACTAGATGGCCTTATAGCTCTATATGGAGCAAATGAGCTGTTCAGCTGGGTCCTAAAGTCAGTTCTCGAGTTTATCTCTTCAGTATGCATTCAGATACACATGTAGACATAAAACTATTTTTGGTAAAGTTTCAGCAATTTTTGTTTTAATTTTGATAATTTTTTCATTTTTTTTCTATGTATACTGAAGCATCGACTTGACCTGCGAGGGAAGGATTTATTACTTTTCTTTTTACAACCACATAAAGTCCTTGAATCCAGTGAGTTTTCTTGTGTATTTGTGGTTCAAGTGCGACAAAAGTCATTAAAAAAAAAAAAAAAAATGGTTGAGACAAGATGATGCAATCAGACTCATGTGGAGATGAGACTGTGAAATCAGACTCAGGTGGGGATCACACAACGAAATCAGACTGAGCTGGAGATCGGATGGTGAAATTAACAGTAAGGGAGTGAATTCATAAATCAGACTGGTGTGTAGACGAATGCGAAATATACGACTGAGGTGTAAATTAGAAAGGGAAATCAAACTTAAAGTTAGTAAAAACAGAATGTCAGAAAGTAAAATCAGACTGAGGTGGATATCAGACAATGAAATCAGACCGAGGAGGAAATCATAGAGTGAAATCAGATTGGAAGACAGTGAAACTCAACTGGATGGATCAGTGAAATCATAAAGCTGGATATAACAATCTCAGACAAAACAAGCTCAATCCGACCATGAGATTTCACTTTTTCCACTTTCACTATTCAGATTCCAGTCCCAGTAAAATAGCAAATAACAATAATTTGTGAACCATTTGTTTTTACAATGATACTGCATGTACAAATAGTAGGCTACCAGTTCTTGAATACTAACTCTACAATCTGAAAGTATGCATAATGACTGTTGCTATGGCAACAGAGGGAACAAATCCGGCGGCAGATCGCTGGTAAAACCGACAGACGTTCGCAATGACACTGTACCGCTCTTATGTATTCTCTCTCTCCCTGTCTATATTTATCTCCCGCTACCCCCCAAACTGATGTGTATTGTTTCAAAATGAGATTTCCTCCTCAATCCAATCTGCACAAAATATAGATACTGCAGATACAAAAGCTGAAAATGCCCTTGCCCTTATTAAACTCAAGGGACCAATTTTAGTGGCTTTTAGTTTTAAAAGAGCTAATTTTAAGTGACATCTGCCTCTAAATCATTAAATCAGGTCATTAAAAGCTATCAATGCAATCCTTTACTACACGGGACAGTGCTGTGAGCTTCTGGGGCGATTTGGCTGATGTTAATTTATTGATGTCCAAGGACATGTCACAGTCGAGTTTAAAAACACCCTCTAACTGTCCTAATCGATGCCTTCAGCCTGCAGCACTAGAGCAGAGCAGACAGATAACCCTGCATGGTCACATCCACGTGCTACAGTAATCACAGTTTCTCAGCTGTAAATACAAACCCAGAAAGGAAACATATAGCCTTGTCTTTGCACAGCACTTCCATGAGGCTGGGTCTATAATTCTGTAATTGTGTAATTCTGTAAATAACAGCAGAGTATGACATCTATTAATTGTAGGAGATTATCGTACCTGAAAGCCTTTCAAGTGTGCCGAGTCCTGCCCTGTACAAATTCTTCACTCATTTTTGTTTTTCTTCCCTTGCTCCTGAAAATGCTTTAGAGAATACAAAAGAACAACATTTAAAGGCACATTCAAATCTAAAATGTACAAAACAAAGAAAACAAGACAGATACTCTATTATAACCTTATCTGAAGAGGAGTAAAGCATTCTGTGCTGCTTCACTCTTTCTCTCTTTGTATGTCTCACTCACACACACTCTCTCTCTCTCTCACACACACACACACACACACACACACACACACACACACACACACACACACACACACATGTTTGTTTTTGTGAAATGTGGACATTCCATAGGCGTAATGCATTTTATACCGTACAAACCGTATTTTCTATCCCCTACACTCCCCTGCCCCTAAACCTACCCATCACAGGAGACTGCGCAGTTTACTTTCTGTGAAAAAAACCTCATCCTGTGTGATTTATAAGCATTTTGAAAAGTGAGGACATGGGGAACGTCCTCATATTTCACCCTCTTTGTAATACCTATGTCATACCCATGTCATTATACACATTTGTGTCCTGATGACACACACACACACACACACACACACACACACACACACACACACACATGCATAAAACACATAATGAGTTGAAATATGGAGATGTCGATTTCTGAACATTTCCATGGGCGGACAGATTTATTATAGAGACATTAAACTGTCATTTGAACTGCAATTTTGTTATACTGTGCTTTACATTTTGGCTTTAAAAACCTAAAAAGCATGTCAGAAGGATACAGTGAACTTTTGTGCTTTTTTTAAAAAGTGGGGGTAATTTAAAGCCCACAATTGTCTGGCTATCACCAGACCAAGCTCAATCTTTTAAGACTGAACATTCGTCTGGGAAGTCTGCTCTGTATTTTCTACTGCACAAAAGGTGTGATCTATGAGCATAATTCACATGACTCTGTACTCAATGCGATAGTCCTTCAACCAATCAGACCACAAGAGGTAGGATAAACGAGATAAATTCAAATGACTCTGTACGCAACTGGATAGATCAACAACCAATCAGACCACAAGAGGCGTGATCAACGGGCATAGTTCAAATGACTCTGTATATGCAATTGGATAGTCCTTTAACCAATCAGACCAACGATCCATCATTTCTCTAGCCGTTACTGTGTTAAACCCGCCAATTGTTGGAAAGATGGGGATAGTCCCCAGCACGCTCTCTGTGCAAGCAGGTTGTCACGTTAGTTATGTTGACGAAAGTTAGCCTATTTTCAAGTGTAGTTCCAAGCCATATCGGTCTAGAAAATTGCAACTTTTCATTTTCTGTCGGTCTTTTACAATGTAACTATACACATCACAACATGTAAATAGGAAAATGTTGGCGTTATTTTGTCACTAATGGCGCTTTTCCACTACACAGTACCGACTCGACTCGCCTTTGTTTGGTTTTCCACTATGCAAAAGTTGTACCTGTACCTGCTTCCAGGTACTTTTTTTCAGTTATCACCACCGCCAAGGTTTGAGATGAGGCGATATTTAAATGTGACATGAAAACATTGCAGACTGCTGTTTGGTCAGAGAGAATCTTCACTATTCACTGCACGCACCAGACGAATTATCCTGAATAACCCCACCATTTTTAAACAGTTTGGCCAGAGATTGCGTGATATAACCATTACTATTATGGCAACTCGGAAGAATACGCCATGGTCAAACGAGGAGGTGCAGAATTTCCTTTGTTTGGTTAGCGGGTGTGTGTCGCGAAGAAGATTAGTTTCCTGCGGCGTCACTATGACGACCAGGTACTATTGTGGAGGTACTATCTGCAATGGAAAACGGAGCGAAAGCGAGCCGAGACGAGGCGAGTTGAGTTGAGCTGGTGCTGGAAAGGCGCCATTATTGAGCAGTAGGCTGGATGGAGCCATTTACCTAGAGTCTTTGTGCTAAGCTAGGCTAGCGGTGGGTGCGTCAGACAACATTATGGAACACACAGAGATAAAAATGCTATGTATGGACTTATCTAACTCTGGGGAATATGGTGAATAAGCTAAAGTCCCAAAAAGTTGGCATTCATGTGGTTCATGAAGCGCTCAATACTTCTAGCGCTGTGTCCGTGTATTTGAATGGCTTAAGAGGATACACAACAGTTTCACTATACAGATGTTTGCAGCATTTTGGTAAACAGTACAGCATAGTGTGCATTGATTATTAAATCAACCATATTTACAGGATTGTTTTATTATGGAGAGTGATAGAGATGCAATATTGTTAACATTAATGTTATTCTTGTATTTAGCCCTCAGGTGTTCCTTACTAATTGGTCACACTCATACTCATTGACAGTCAAATGTGACCATACACGTAACTATTTTTCAAGTAAATAAATCTTCTATATTTTAGTTAATTAACATTTATTGAATATACTGAGGAGATCTTTTGGTACTAATTACTATTTGTGCAATAGTTATTGTCAATTAATGACCACTTAAAATATTTTCTTCTAATATTTATATTACAATTAGTGTAGTATTAAGGTTAAAATAGAGAATTTAAATTTAAAAAGGAAAATTAGAGTCATTTTGTGGCTAAAAAATAATAATGTTCATTTGTAATGCCATTACCCAGTCAGTGCCTTTATGGCACTTTAAGAAATATACATGTATCTAATCTACTTGCTCAAAAAAGTATTGCAGTTTTGCATTTTAATAAATATTTAGATATGATCAAACACTAGATTTCTTTAAATGTGAAATTTTGAAACGTTAATAACTTGCATCCTAATATTTTTAATGATACTTATATAAGCACACACAAGTGAATATTAATGAATGCGAGCACATTTAATTTGACCCAAGAAAAGTTCAAAATAGTACTTGTTAGGGGTTAACAGCTTAGACCCAGAGACCAGTAGTGAAGAATGAAGACAAAGAGTCAGGAGTGCAATTAATTAAAGAAAGCAGAAGCCAGCTTCAAGTCTCACAAGGAGTTCGTAGGCGCGCTTCCTCTCTGCCGGTCTCGTCATTGCCGTACATACAATTGTCCCAACAGTTATACTGTTTTCAAGGTCTAGCCACGTCATTACTTCAAGGTGTATGATTCTGATTGGCTCAGAGAAAATGCACAGTCATGGTAAATTTCCACACAAGGATAGATAGCAGAGCATATCATTAAACTAGGCAGACTAGTTGTCGCCCCATGACTAGATTTAGATCATTGTTGACCTCGGAGGTTGCAGAAAGGCGTCTTCACGTCTGGTGTTGTCCATCTTAAATATTGGGCCTGCACAGATCATGCAACGCACACACACACTCGCTCCCCAGAATCACAGCTCTCCCAAGGTTGGAGAGTCTTATCAACAAAGCACTTCACCAAAACAAACTGATAACATGTGCTTTGTCTCAGTGAGAGGTACAGACAATAGTACAGGCAATATTCATCTTGATTCTTTAGTGTTTCAGTAAAAGGAAATATAAAATGAATAAAATATAATAAAAATGAAAGACAAATTCATATTTAATCTATGGAAGCCGTGCTAAGTGAGCAAACACTGTTACTGCACTCCCGGCATGTTAGGGGCTGTGTTTCACATAGGCCAGACGCCACTCAAAGACCAAATACAAACTTTAGAAAACATAAAAAAGAACAAACAATCAGTAGTTCTATTGAGTAAAATCAACTGGAATTAATCATTAGAAATAAGAGGATAAATATTAATTAAGGCTTTGATTATGAATCTGATTAAGATATTTACAGGTATATTGAAGCGGCAGGGGATTTCAGACTTCCCCCTTCATACTAAAATAGTGCTGAGATAAACACATTTTTCCTTATATGTACAGTAGGCTATATACATATGAATTGTTACTGAATTTATTCTGCTGTCACATGTTCCCCCTGCAAAGTCTGCTATTCGGTTTAATATTAACTGTCGCATCAGTTTAGCATAAAGTCCAGACGTGGTGATGGTAAAAATAAGTATTTGGCTCTTGCTGCTTCTGTAGTGTTAAAACCACAATGTTTGGCTATGCTTGAAGAATGTAATAGCAAGAGGCCAATGGCTGAATTACTCTTCCTGATCTGATCTGATCTTAGGTATAAATATTGGCAATGATGCACATCATCATTATGGTTAGTATCAACAAAATAACACAAAGTTAAAATAAAGGGGAATTTTGGGGTTACAGAAACAACAGTTCCCTTTCGTTCAGTCACTCGAGTAACGTCAGTGACTGACAAATGGAGGTTTCGCTTAGAAGCCTATCAACTTTGAGATCTAGAAAGCGGCCAATGGCAGTGCCAATGCCATGGGCATGCGGAATTTGCATAGCGGACTCCGCCCCACTGCGTGGGTATAACAGGGGGACGCTGGCATGTTCGCATTATGTTTCTGCTTCGGAGCCAAGAGCACAAACACTCTTCACTCCTCAAGCCTACTGAGTATATCGTCAGCTTCCAGTCAGCTTCCTGCCTGCTGATCTGTGCAGTGGTCTGCATCCAGCTGGTGTGTGTTTCCCTGGGCACTTCGGCAACGACTGCAAGGTTTTCCTCTCATTAAAAGAGCTCACCCGTGGCACGTCCTTTTCAGGATGTCTCGCCCGTGTGCTTCTGGGTGCGGTCAGTCTCTGCAGCCTTCTGATGGGCACGAGCACTGTCCGACGTGCTTTGGCTTACGGCACGTTCAGGCAGCGCTCGTGGATGAGTCATGTTCCCACTGCGAGAACATGCCCATCTCGGTGCTACGATCAAGACTCCATGATCTCCGTGCAGCCGCCGGAGTGGGAGTCCCCTCTGCCACACCCCAATCCACGGTCTCCACGAGAGGCGGCACTTTGGCTGGTGGCCAGGGTGATCTGAGGGTGACGGTGTGGAATTCAGCTCCGATTCTTCGCGCCTCTGCCCACCCCCCCCTCTATTACACCGAACCTGCCGTCTGCTCAACCGAGTACATCGGGGCTGGCTCCTGCTGGCTCGGGTGGTGCAGCATTGCCCAAGTCGGACCCAGAATTGACGGCCATGTTTTCCCGGGCAGCCGCGAGTCTCGGGTTGGAGTGGAACCCTCCACCCCGGCCTGAGCACTCACGGCTGGATGATTGGTTTTTGGGGGCGGCGCGTCCGGACACCTGTCCGGCCGTCCCCCCAATTCCTTTCTTCCCGGAAGTGCATGAGGAGGTTGCACGGTTCTGGAAGTTCCCGTTGTCTTCCCGTGACCGTTTTGCGACCTCCGCCGCCTTCACTACCCTCGATGGGGCCGCGGCCAAAGGGTACACCGGGATTCCCCCGGTCGAACGCTCTGTTGTGATGCAACTGTGTCCGCAGAGTGCTTCGACCTGGCGCGGCGATCCTAGGCACCCCTCCAAAGCCTGTAGATTCACATCAACCTTGGTGGCGAAATCCTACAGAGCTGCGGGGCAGGCTGCCGTCTCTCTGCTATGCGACCCAGGGCTCAGAGATGAGCTGCGTGCCACCACTGATCTCGCCCTCCGGGTGACGAAGGTGTCCGCACGCTCCAGGGTCAGGTGTTGTCCACAGCTGTGGTCCAGGAGAGACACATGTGGCTCAACCTGGCCGATATGCGTGATGGCGAGCGGACCAAGTTCCTCGACGCACCCATATCCCAGGCTGGGCTATTCGGCGGTCTGGTTGAGAACTTCGCCCAACAGTTCTCAGCCGCTCAAAAGCTGCTGCCTCCACCCAGCCGCCCGCTCAGTCTGCTAGCCACCTAGGGCGCCCTCCAGCGGCTCCCACCCCTTGTACGCCACCCCAGCAGCAGCCTCCACCGGGGCCGTGCCGAGGAAGCCACAGGAAGGCGCCCCAGTCCGCTCCAGCCCCGCAGCCCGCAAAGAAACGCCAGGCTAAGCGGCGCTCCTGACGCGGACAGCTCAGGGATGGGCAGTTCTTTCAGGGAGATGGCGGCAGGGCACCTGGTCAGCAGCACCCTAATGTGGTTAAAGAAAGAACTGATAAACCCATCCCTGAGCAGCCAGAGACCGGCGATGACAGTGTGCGCCACCCCCGGGTCCCGCCACTCGCATCCCTCTCTGTCGCCAGCCCCCTGGCAGAGCAGACCCCCATGGAACGCGCGTCCTTCCCTGGTCTCCTCTGTCAGGGCGCAGTTGTTAACCGTGCCCCCACACCGGGATGCTACGCCTCCCGCTCCCAGGCCGGTAACACTGCCTCGCTGCCCCACCAGGGGTAGGCCTGTCGCCCGAATGACCCCGCTGGTGCAGTACCTGAGAGCCTGGCTTCAGCTTCTGGGTCTGTCCCATTGGTTACTCACTGCACCGCTTCGAGCGTGCTCAAGGGTCCAGCATGTGCTAGTCAGGACGAACCAACCGCGGCCTGATAGCGAACATTAACCACCAGGGGTCATGGGCCCAGCGACGGGTTCAGATAGCTACCACCTGCGGTGAAAGTACTGGCTACTAGAGACTGCCCCGACTAAGGAAGATATTTCTGATGAACTAACGCTCCCTGCATTTTAGCGATTAGTCGATTAATCATTAATTTGTGATATTAATATAAAAACTTTAGCATTATGTACGAAAGGAAGGTATGGTCAGGTTGAAGTTTAACACTTCCATGTGACAGAACATGCTAAAGCATGATATTAGCGCGTTCAAAATTAAAATGAAAACAATTTAACGAACAATTTAATAAATGCATGGCACATCGCTGTGACAAAAAAAAGAAGGCAAACCAAACAAATCAACTAGCCCTAAATGTTTTATTAAATTGTTGTTCTGTATATTTAAAGGCAAGCAGAACAAATAGTTTTAAAGAACACTAATACAAATAAAAATATCAGAGCAAATCATGAAACTGCCATTAAGGTGACGGATGAGTCTCGGCCTGAAACAACAAATTGCAAACATCAAGACTAATTTTTTCTTACAGAATAAAAAACAACTGCATTTATAGCGAATAAATAAATAATATTTGTTTATTTGTATAGCCTACCCGTTATAAAAATACCCGTTTTTATATAGCCTAACAGATAACAGAAGAGCAAACTCTGCCCCGCGCAGAGGATCTCTTTTCTCGGTATGGAGATCGAATCGGTCGCCATGTACGCGCAGCTTACGAGCGAGCGCGCGCAGTCACTGCTGACTTGCCTCCGTCAAATCGAGAGCACGGTGCCACTGAAACTATTTCAGAGGCTCCTGGGGCATATGGCATTTGCAGCCGCGGTAACGCCGCTCGGATTGCTTCATATGAGACCGCTTCAGCATTGGCTTCGCGATCGAGTCCCAAGATGGGCATTACAGACAGGCACGCTCTTGGTCCAAGTGACTCGAGCCTGCCTTCAAACCTTCACCCCGTGGTCAAACCTCAGTTTTCTATGGGCCGGAGTGCTCTTAGAATGAGTTTCCAGACATGTGGTTGTGTCAACAGATGCATCCGCCACGGGCTGGGGGGCCATGTGCAATGGACATGCGGCCGCGGGCTCCTGGACAGGACCCCAGCGCCTACTGCATATCAATTGCCTCGAGTTGGTTCGTCCTGCACCGCTTCCGAGCATTGCTCAAGGGTCAACATGTGCTAGTCAGGACAGACAACACGGCCACAGTTTCTCCAAGAAGGGTTTGATTGAAGGCTGTCTCCTTCCACCCTTAAAGTGTACGTGGCTGCTATATCTGCCCACCACGACCTCCTGGACAACAAAAAGGTAGGTCAGCACGACCTGGTCATCAGGTTCCTGAGGGGAGCGAGGAGACAAAATCCTCCTGCCGCTCCCCTCATGCCCTCTTGGGACCTCGCAGTTGTGTTAGATGCTCCACAGAGGGCTCCCTTCGAGCCATTGCGGTCAGTGGACCTTAAGTTCCTGTCTATGAAGATGCCGCTCCTGATCGCTTTGGCCTCCATTAAGAGGGTAGGGGACCTGAAGGCATTTTTGGTTGACGAAGCGTGCCTGGAATTCGGGCCGGCTTACTCTCACGTGATCCTGAGACCACGGCCTGGATATGTGCCCATGGTCCCCACCACTCCTTTCAGAGACCAGGTGGTGAACCTGAAAAGCACTGCTCTTGGAGGAGGCAGACTCAGCCTTGGCACTGCTCTGTCCAGTACGCACCCTCTGTGCTTTCGTAGACAGAACGCAGTGTTTCAGGACCTCAGACCAGCTCTTAGTCTGTTATGGTGGGAAGCTGAAGGGAAAGGCTCTCTCAAAGCAAAGGCTGTCTCACTGGATAGTGGACACCATTGTTTTGGCGTACCAGCAGCAGGGGCGCCCATGCCCCCTTGGGGTCAGGGCACACTCCACCCGGAGTGTGGCCTCCTCTTGGGCCCTAGCGCATGGCACGCTCCACTAACAGACATCTGCTGAGCTGCAGGCTGGGCGACACTGAACACATTCACCAGATTCTACAATCTCCGAGTGGAGCCTGTGTCCGACTATGTACTCGCCTCTACAAATGGCCGGTAAGGACTAGGTTTAGGTGTCTTCGCTTACTCGCCATTCCACTCCATGGACTGGATACGTGCAATATTTTCTTAGTTGAGATTCCCTGAAGCCCTGAGCTCCTCCAGCATTGTCGACGCCGACACCAGTAAGTCTGCCCTTAAGCCCAGACCCTCATGTCAAGCCAGGTGCCTCCGTGTGCATTGTTCCCCCTCCTGGCGACCCCCACATGTGTATTTCCACGGTAAGCCTCCCTAAGCGGGTGTCTTTCCCTTGGCAGGCTTGGCAAGCTAGGGCACTGAAAGACAGCCGAGTGGCGTGATTATATTGGGACCCCCATTCGTCAGTCACTGTCGTTACTCGGAGTGACTGAACGAAATGGAACGTCTCGGTTACGTATGTAACCCTCGTTCCCTATGGAGGGAACGGAGACGTAACGTCCCTCTGCCACATCCGCTGTAGCGCTGAAACGGCCGGGAGTTCAGTCTTGGCTCCTCAGCAGGTAACATAATGCGATCATGCCAGCGTTCTTCCTGTTATACCCAAGCAGTGGGGCGGAGTCCGCTATGCAAATTCTGCATGCCCATGGCATTGGCACTGCCATTGGGCGCTTTCTAGATCTCATAGTTGATAGGCTTCTAAGCGAAACCCCCATTCGTCAGTCACTGATGTTCTGTCTCCGTTCCCTCCTCAGGGAACGAGGGTTACATACGTAACCGAGACGTTGCCTTGGTAAATACACAATAGTAACATGAACTGTTAATGAAACATGGAAACTGCTCCTGATGAACAGAATGAACCTCATGTTTCATTTAATAAATACCTGCATGCAAATCCTTCCCAACTAACACACAACATATCAGTTACATGATTTATTGGTACTTTACTTTTATTTCATGACTTACTAATTGACAACGTAACCACCAATGTAACGTTGCATGTTCATAGTTTCTTTTGCGCTTTCTATATCCTCCTGGGACCAGGAACAGAATTGCACTGTAGTGGACATTATATTTTCATGAATTTCTCTGACACCATAGCCTATATGTCACAGTTTTAAGTCCTATAAAGAGAAGATTCAGGGCTTTGCATAGATTCCAAATGGTTGAAGGTTTCACCATGACAACAACTTCTACTTGGTCTTTAAAAATGACTGAAAATAATTATCATTTAAATCTGACTACTTTTCAAATTGTTTGTCATAAATCAACATCTCAGGAGAATGTTATGGGGTTTCTAACCAAAATACGACTTTCTGCATCGATTTCATACGTCCACTGTAGAGGACACTATTAAATTGTGTTTATCTGGCATTTTGGGAGACACAAGAAGTAAATATACAGGGAAATACATTTTATTTCAATATTCCTATGAAATATTAGATATTATTATGAAAATGTTGCCAATTATTACACTTCTGTTTTCATTACATGTTGCCCCAAGAAAACATATGCAAATTAGATACATTGGGAAAACCTGCTAATGGCCATTACACACATCTTGCACAAAGCAAAATGGTATATCAAAACATTTATATCTTTCATAACATAATTAGGAATCATCTTAATGCAAAATAAAAAAAAAGTCCTGAAATCCAAAAATTTATTGGTAATATTACAAAAATCCCACTGTTTTTGCTTATTCTTGTCTTTAAAATAAAAAGAAAAAAGTCCTGGTGTCCATTACAGTGGACATAGCATAATATATGAATAAAATATCATTTTTCAAATGTAGTGAAGTAGACAAGCACAATATAACAGCTGACAGGACAGGAACGTTTGTTTTTCTGAGGTATGAGACTTTTTAGAAGCTACAAAAACAACATTAGAATAATGACACTAACATATAGCCTGACAACATCTCATTTGACCACATGTTTTGCTGGCACTCTTTACTTAAACTGTGTTTGACAGAAGAGTCAACAGCTTAAACCTAGACTAGTCTAGTCTCTAGTCTTTTAACTTAAAGCAACTGGCATTTCTTAAAATACTGTACGTCAGTGCTATTGTTTTTGTCTCAAGATGCACACCAGTAATGTTTTATTAAGACACGTTTAATAAAAGATACTTAAATGTCCTAATTAAACTAAGGCCTAATCCTGGCTTAATCTATGCCCTGTCTGTGAAACCCAATATTAAACCCAGCCATAAAGATAAAACAGGGTATACTTTGCTTTCTAATTCCGCCATCTAGTGGTAGTAGTGCAATGGTTGTCTACATCTTTGCTTCAGCACCATTCGATATCATGCCTTGTTAACTTAATTTTAACCATGTTAAATTAACAGTGGTTTGTGAATTTAGACGCTTTAATAACAAATAATCTATCTGGACTGCGGTACTACTACAGTTTGTTGCAGTTGCAAGCGACAAGTAACATGAAACTATTTCAATGCCACTGAGGACTGCAAGAAGACTAAAGCCCGCCCACCGCGCCATAAATGACAGATTGACAGCCAATCAGAACAGAGATTAGAGAAGCAGCTCCTGCAACGGCGTGAATTCTGAATGCGAGCTCGTGCTGTCGAAGGTACAATTTATTCCTTCTTCCTTATATACGAAACTGTCAAGCAACATTAACTGTTCAAACAAGATTGCATAAAGTCCAAATATGTCGAGAAATACCTCTATGTATCTTAGCATGACATAATAGACACGTTTAGTCCGCACTCTGCCCGGTGGCACTGAGGACGCTTACTGATGTCAGAATCACTGCATTCGTCGTTTTGATGCACTGACGTCACCGCGCGGTTTTGCGTTTTTGTAATCTCGTATGTTGCGCGTGCTGGTACCAAAGCACGCTTGCGCTGTCAAAGGCGATTTAAACGTATCAATAAGCGCAGGATGATCAACAACATCTCTTTTATTCACACAGTTTTATTTGTTTTCGCAATAATTATCGTTTTGATTAATTCTTACATTGAGTGCATGTGTCCTGCAATGTGCAGCAAACACGTATCATGTTATTTTTATCCGGTGTTTTGGCATTCTTGCAATAGATGTTCACTTGACTCCTGCATCATGTTTCAACTTAATATTTCTGTTTAAGTCCCCCTCTCATGTACTATGGCCACTCAAGTAACCCTTTTGCATTTAGACCCCACAAGGTCTGTAGAAAGTGTGTAATTTTCATGAATGCATCCTCTGTTCCCCTCTAAATAAGTTTGATTGTGAAAGTCTAAATAGTGCTCAGTCTTTTTTTTTGCTCCAATGTATTTGGGTCACAGCAAGCTGCTCGCATGGAGACCAAAGTAAACTGACTCTGAGATGTTTTCCAGGCACAGCAGGCTGAAGAGAGGTCGCCTGTCGCCCATGCAACTTTAAGGAACCTGGAGCTGAAAATCTTCATCACCCCTTAGAAGTCAGATGAAATTATATAGACCTTTGGATCCGTATTTGAATGTTTGTAAAGTTTCATCAAGAGAAACCCACTTCACAGAACTGAAGGCTTCCGTCCAGTGCTAGAACGTGTTTGGCTGTAAACTTGCAGCATTGTTTCCTTGCCGTTTTCTTTTATTTTACATTTTTTCTTTGTATTAATTCATAATCTCACAACTGCAATCATGGGAGCAGCAGATTATGGATATTACCGCACTATTATATTCATTGCGATGTTTGTGGGCTACATGCTATATTACTTCAACCGAAAGACTTTCTCCTTTCTAATGCCATCAGTGATGGAGGAGATTGATCTGGATAAAGAAGAGCTAGGTAAGTGTGTTGTGTGTAACCATTCTAAAGCTTGGGATCAGTAATTATTTATTTATTTTTTCAAAGAAATATATATAAAATTTTTTACTGTATTTTTGATCAAATAAATTTAAGTCTTGGCGAGAGTAAGATACTTTTATCAAAAACATTTTGAAATCTTACCGACCTCAAACTATATATAACCTATAGCATTTATAAATATAGTATATACTATAGTATAAACTACAGTATAGTATATTGCCAAAAGTTTTGGGACATGTGCCTTTAAATGCCCATGAACTTTAATGACATCCCATTATTAATCCGTAGGGTTTAATGTGGAGTTGGCCCACCCTTTGCAGCTATAACAGCTTCAACTCTTCTGGGAAGGCTTTCCACAAGGTTTAGGAGTGTGTTTATGGGAATTTTTGACCATTCTTCTAGAAGCGCATTTGTGAGGTCAGGCTCTGATGTTGGACGGACGGCCTGGCGCGCAGTCTCTGCTCTAATTCATCCCAAAGATATTCTATTGGTTTGAGGTCAGGACTCAGGACACCAAACTCACTCCTCCATGTCTTTATGGACCTTGCTTTGTGCACTGGTGCGCAGTCATTTTGGAACATGACTGTTCCCAAAAAAGTTGGGAGCATGAAATTATCCAAAAGGCCTTTCACTGGAACTAAGGAGCCAAGCCCAACCCCTGAAAAACAGCCCCACACCATATTCCTTCCTCCACCAAACTTTACACTTGGCAAAATGCAGTCAGGCAAGTACTGTTCTCCTGGCAACCGCCAAACCCAGACTCGTCCATCAGATTGCCAGACAGAGAAGCGTGATTCGTCTCTCCAGAGAACAAGTCCAGTGGTGGTGTGCTTTACACCACTGAATCTGACGCTTTGCATTGCACTTGGTGATGTTAGGCTTGGATGCAACTGCCTGGCCATGGAAACCCATTCCATGAAGCTCTCTACGCACTGTTCTTGAGCTAATCTGAAGGCCACATGCAGTTTGGAGGTCTGTAGCTATTGACTCTGCTCTAAGTATTGTGATTTTACGTTGCTGTTCCTCTTCACTGAGCTCCTGAGAGCGACCCATTTTTTCACAAATGTTTATAAAAGTAGTCTGCATGCCAAACACCTTTGGCCATGGAAGTAATTGGAAGACCTGAATTCAATGATTTGGAGGGGTGCGCCCCAATACTTTTGGCAATATAGTATATATGCTCCCTGCTCTGTCTTTCTATTCACTCCTTGGCTTTAAATAAACATTGAACTCCTCTGTTGTTTGTATTGCAATGCAGTATTTTATAGCATTCTAAGAAATCAATGCCAGAGCCACAAAGCACCCAGAGTAGGTTCCTTCAGTTGTATTTTCCTGTGATGCAGGGCTGATCACCAGCAGTCAGACTCTGGCCTACGCTATCAGTAAGTTTATCAGCGGAGTGCTTTCAGACCGGATCAGCGCTCGCTGGCTCTTCTCTATCGGGCTCTTCATCGTGGGCACCATTAACATCGCCTTTTCCTGGTCATCCACTGTCATGATGTTTACTGTGCTTTGGTTCATTAACGGTTTCGGTCAGGGTTTCGGCTGGCCACCGTGTGGAAAGGTGCTTCGGAAGGTAAGACTGATTTTAAAATCCGTCAATATACACCTGTCTTCCAGTTTTGGCACTGTGACAGGAATAGTTGGGAATTCCAACTGCTGACCTCAAACTGATGAATGCCACTCTGTGTATTAAATGCAACAGCTGATCCCAGCCACATACTTGTGGAGTCAAGCTGTGCGAGTTACGATACACTTAAATCTAATTAAAGCAACCAACAGCAGTTAACTTTGCCAAAACAAGTGGAAGCACTTGTTGTTCTGCGGTAAAATATATAATATATTGAATGACATATGACATACATTTCAGTGGATCATCAAATGCATTATGGTTGTTAACTGGCATTACTTTGGATTTATGTTTATTTGAAAGAAGTAAATCGTATGTAGTTGCTTTTCAGATTCTGAATAGTGTTTACCTAGATTAAATATGTAAATGATATCCCATAGTTATTTTAGATTTTTTTAAAAATGATTTTTTTTTTTAATTCACTTCAAGAACATCCCAAAAGGAGGTTTTGTTTGTTTAATCCAGCATTGGGATGAAATTGGACGAATGGAACAAACAAGTTACATGAAATAAATCCTAATATAAGAAGATTTTTTTTTAATTTGAAAAAAGTATATAAATATATATATTGAATATAATTTCAAATAAAGACATTTCAAATTCGTCACTTGACATTCACACATGTTTATGTATTGAAAGGTGAAGAACAACCATCATGCCTTGTAAAACTCCAATGACTGTTAAACTGTGTACTGTTTTTAATGTATTTAGACAGAGAAATGATTAACTGGTGTATTTAAAATTGTATCACCAATTTTTATCTTGTCTTTAAAATGTCTTTATAAAAAAGTTATTTGTATGTTTTTTTTTATTTGTATTATTCACTTTGGTCTTGCCATGAAGATGAGAAATTACAAATAGATAAATAATCCAAAATTATTTAGCAATTTTGACTGCGAGTAAGGGACATGGTCTAAAAAAATAGATCTGGGGAAAAATATGTCAATGCTTTTGCAAGTGAAAACGTTTTTTGGGGAACGCAAAAGTTTTGAAAAAAAAGTACTTTTTTCTACACCTCTGCATCTAAAATCGCATACTTGCATACTATATAGTAGGTGAAACGTTGTGTGACATAAGAAATGACTTCTTCTGGCGAGATTCCGAAGTGTGCATATAATGGACACTTTACTATCCAATGAGGGCACGGGAGAAGATTTGTGAATGGAGATGCGGCGTAACGGACGCTGGTAGGTCACGTGATAATGACAACATGGCGAATGTATTACAGATTACATTCATACAATATAGAACTCTTTTAGCAGTTGAAGTAATGAAGTAATTACTTCTTTAGATTCAAGTACCTACTCGAGAGTATGCGATTTCAGATGCACTCCTTGTCTCTTTAGGGGCGCTGCACTACACACCTTAGTTGTTAAATAAACTAGAAGCCTTTTCTATAAAATAACTTAACTTGTTTTGACCTTGGGTTAATGGTTTTCCATGAAGTTTTTTTCTAAATGGCCTTGTTCCGGCTTTTTACAGTGGTTTGAACCGTCTCAGTTTGGCACATGGTGGGCCGTACTGTGCTGCAGTATGAACCTGGCAGGTAGTCTGGGACCCATCATAACTACAGTGCTGGTTCAGTACTATAACTGGAGAATCATCATGTCCATGTCTGGGGTGATCTGCATGGCCGTCGCTGTCGTTTGCCTTCTGACGGTGAAGAACGAACCCAGTGATGTGGGGCTGCCCAACATTGAGCCTGGAGCTAAAAAGGGCAAAGGGAAGAAGGGTGGTAAGAAACCAGTGTTTAAGAAACTGTTTATATGGCTGGAGAGAAACAAATAGTAATACTTTTTAATATTTTTGTTCAGCAAGGACACTTTAAATTGATCAAAAGTGACAGTAAAGACGTTTGTAATGTTACAAGATTATGATTTCAGATAAATGCTGACTTTTTTTATTTTTATAACTTTCTACTCCCCATTCTGTTATCAACATTGATAATAAGAAATGTTTCTTGAGCACCACATCAGCATATCAGAATGATTTCTGAAGGATCATGTGACACTGAAGACGGGAGTAATGATGCTGAAAATTCAGCTTTGCATCACAGAAATAAACTACATTTTGGACAATATTAAATTATGAAAACAGTTATTTTAAATTATTGTAATTTCATTACTGTTTTACTGTGTTTTTGATTAACCTTGGTGAGCGTAAGAGACCCTTAAATTATTAAACGGTAGTATGCTTGTTGTTTTTATGTTTATGTTGTTTACAATATGTATGTTTGTCAATCCACTCTGTCTCCGTCGTTTTTCCAGGCCCTAACGATGAAAGCAGTCTAAAAGATTTCCTGCTGTCTCCGTACCTTTGGGTGCTGTCTGCGGGATACCTGGTTGTGTTTGGGGTAAAGATCGCCTGCACTGACTGGGGTCAGCTCTTCCTCATGCAGGAAAAAGGCCAGTCTGCCATGATGGGTGAGTCTGGTACTTTATAGCGGTTTATCGTGAAGCTTTCTATATTGTTTATTGTGTGAGGATGCTAACGTGTTTGTGTGTTTTCTACAGGCAGCTCATACATGAGCGCGCTGGAAGTTGGTGGTTTTTTTGGCAGCATTGGAGCTGGTTATCTGTCAGACAGGGCTGTTGCTCGGGTGGGTTCGGTTTAAAGTATAATCCATTAATTTGGAATGCACAATATATGAGATTATATCAGTGTCTTTTATAAGGCCAGTATTGGAAGCAGGTTATATAAGGAGGGCTCCAGGCTTCGACCAATTTTTTTCCTGCCGGTGCGACAAAATTTTGTTAGCGGTTGCACTGGTGCTACCATCACATTGCCCAACTGAAAAGAGGTGCCATTTCTGTTTCATATGAGAAGCATCAAATGGCAAATGAAACCACACTACTCGTATGAGCTGATCAGTTCGGACCAATAATAGGCAGTGCAGCACGAGCTCAGAATAGCTCACGGGCCGATCTTGATCAAAAGACACCATTACCACACAGCTCTGGGAGATCCAGTGAGAAAACGTTTGAATTTACAGGAGAATTAATAACATCGCTACTGCGAGAAGCTAGTTAAAAGAATTCAGCACTGAATTCTGTGTTCTAAACCATAGATATCAGATCAAACAGCGCTGATGTGGAAACCAGAAGAAACATTGTGTCATGAATGAACAGGATAAAGAAAGCTTTCAGTCCACCAACATTCACCATGAATTTAATGTATTAACACTAACTGTAATCATGGTATTGTGGCATAAATAATCCAATTCATATTTCAGGCTTGTACAACCTTTTGAGAGTGAAATTCAAGCACTTTTCAAGGACTTTCACGACTCACTAATATATAGTTTTTTCCCCCCATATGTTTGCTTTTAAATTTAAAATGGGGTAATTTGACATCTCTATTATAGAAAATCATCAAGAAATAAATTTTTGTCAAAGTTTGACACTTTTGTACTGAAGTATGCGATAGGAAAAGTCATGAAGTCTCATGAAAAACAACTTCAAATTGCGAAGAATGACAGTGAAGCAAGTAAAGAGCACTCTTTATCACTGAAGCTGTCGGTCAGTTCCGCATGATACTATAGAAGAACAATGGAACATTTAATAAGAGTAGAGTCAGGTGCTGGCACCACCATCTGTAGAACTTAGTGGCACCAGTGCCACAGCTCTCAAATGTAAGTCTGGAGCCCTGATAATGTTTTTTATTTTTTTTATTTTTTTTTAGTTCAGACAGTGTTTTCCGTGGCATGTTTGTATGACCACATTTACTCTGCAGCTCATGATGCCCAATTACGATTTGTTGACTATATACATTTTTTCTTCTTCTTGGCCCATATCCGATATCTGCCCTACACATTATGTACTTGGCAAAAGCAGCCCGTCACTGTCACTTTTTCAATGATGGCTCACATCGACATGGATATATCTGATCTGTCCACTTACATGGCAGATGCAAATGCATGTATCCAATTCATATTCACGTATCAGATGTATTTCCACATGAATGAGGCCTGAAACCGATCTGAGAATATAAGAATCCATCTGCTTTTCTCCTGCTTACATGTTCATGGTTCATATCCAATCTGCCTCCTGGTAGAAAAAGTCAGAATTAGGTTACTTGAACCATGTAATGTAAATGCAGCTTAAAGTTATCAAAAACATGTATTCATCTGTTCTTGTGTACATTATAATGCTTTGATGCTTGATTTTAGTTCTCAGTCAATTTCTCAATCATTACCCATTTGCAATTAATCTCTTATTTTAAGAAAACGCTTAATATAATGATAAAAATGTTTATAGATTGATAATATTGGCCATTATATTATATTAATAATTATAATTAAAATTATACAGTAATAAAAAATAATACAAAATTATAACTCATTTAAAATGAATTAAAATAATGGCTTATCACCCTTAATTGCTATATTGGCCCATTCCTAGTTTTTTGATCAATTTGTGAGTTATGAATATCATCTGTTAAACAGCAACTTTCTGTTTTACAGCAAGGGCTGGGTACTTATGGTAATCCTCGCCATGGGCTACTCCTGATGATGATGGCAGGCATGGCTGTGTCCATGTACCTCTTCCGGGTTACCATCACACCAGAGACCCCAGAGGTGAATTGTCTTAATCTAAAAATTATTCACAGTTATTGTAAAATCTATATGTGCAATTTATACATCATCTGGAAGCTGAATAAATAAGCTTTCCATTGATATTTGTTAGGATAGGACAATATTTGGCCAAGATGCAACTATTCGAAAAGCCTGTTGTCCAAAAAGTAGTCCAAATTAAGTCCTTAGCTATGCATATTACTACTAATAATACATTTTTGATATATTTAAGGTAGGAAATTTACAAAATATCTTCATGGAACATGAACTTTACTTAATATCCTAATGATTTTTGGCATAAAAGAAAAATCGACCCATACAATGTATTGTTGGCTATTGCCACAAATATACCCGTGTGACTTGGTTTTGTGGTCCAGGGTCACATGTGTGTTAATAACTATGTTTCCATCCACCTATTTTTATAAAAATTTTGGAATATCACAGAAAAAAGCTGGATGGATACGGCAAGATGCACATAAATTCTAAAAATGTGCATAAAAATCTTCCCCATAGAGACATGCTCATAACATACGATGGAAACACTTTTTCCAAATAAATCCATTGATGTGCAAACTGACTTTGTCTCATCTGTGGATATGATTGGAGAACTGGACTAACCAGCAGGCCAATTTCATTGCACAGCATCTCAAATGTTAGTTTGATCATCCCGAAATGCCTGAGCCATAGTCTGTCATCACAATGATTTAGTAATTACCTTCCAGAACTGTCTCGCATGATTGCGTTCTCACACACCAGGCATTCGCCTCCAAAGGCAAGATAACATGACAGAGTTTATTACGTTTCCTGTGTGCCTTCTGGCTTCCTCAATTTCAGCAACTTCAATTTTTATTACAGATATTTTGCACCAATTTCCCAGGAAGTGACAATTTAGTTCTCTTGAACACATGGGATGGAAATGTTGCTTTCTATGCAAAAGTTTTATGCTAAAAGAGGGATTCCAATTTTGGTTTGAATGTATTTTGGATGGAAACATAGCTAATTTGTGCTTTCTTGTGTTATTAAATGGTTGTTTCTGCTTCCTCAGGAAGCACCGCTATGGGTTTTGGCACTCCATCCAGTTTCAGTCCTCACTGGTGTCTCAGAGAAAGAGGTATAGAGCTCCAATAATTCACTAGAATGAGATTTAAACTAATTAACCATCTTTATTGTCTAAGGTTTTCACAGTAATGTTGTCTAATGCAACATGTTTTAATCGCTTTCTGTTCTATAGCTTTGGATTTTGATTCTCGGTGCTGCATTTGGATTTTCCTCATACGGACCAATTGCCTTGTTTGGGGTGATTGCGAGTGAGAGCGCCCCCTCTAATTTCTGTGGGACGTCGCATGCCATTGTAGCTCTGATGGCAAATGGTAAATCTGCTGAAATTGTTTCATGACAAAATGCCTGAAGATAAAATGCTCCAAATAACCATACATTTTCAACAATTTATTTTTCTTTCAGTTGGTGCATTCATTGCTGGCCTGCCATTCAGCACCATTGCTAAACGCTACAGCTGGGAAACGGCATTCTGGGTAGCGGAAATCAGCTGTGCTATAACAACAGTTTGTTTCTTCTTTGTGCGTAATATGCGGACAAAAATGGGCCACGTGTCTAAAAAGATGGACTAATCCTCTTATTAAAATGATCCAATCAAAGAGCCCTGCCAATGTGACAGCACTCGATTATGGCATGTGGACCTGGTTTCACAAACAGTACTTAGTTCAGTTAGAGCATTTAAGTATATTTTGTAAACGTGCCTTGGAAAAAAAACATTACTGGTGTGCATCTTGAGACAAAACAATGGCACTGACATATTTTAAGGTATGTTTTCAATTATAACAGCTCAATCATGCATTTTAGTCTGGGACTAGGTTTAAGACTTGTCTGTGAAACCGGGGGTTGGTCTTAAAGTTCACACAAAAATGAAAATTCTGTCATCATTTACTCACCCTCATGTCGTTCCAAACCCAAGCTTTTGTTCATCTTCTGAACACTGAGAGATTTATGTGCCTCGGTTAAGAGTCTATTCACTTAAAACTCTAATGCTTCAAAGGATTAATAAAGAGATCGTAAAGTAAATCCATGTGAATCGAGCGGTTTAATCCATGTCATCTGAAGAGACATAATCGCTTTATATGTGTACAGATTTAATTTAGATTTTATTCACATATAAACACAGATCAGCGAACATACATATAGCATAGACTTTTGATGGAGGGACCGGCATTTCATTTAAAATATCTTGATTTGTAAATATCTTAGATTTCCTGAAGATGGACGAAAGTATCCTGACATCGTCATAATCAGATTCTAGTCAGAATATGAGCCTGATACTGCTCCATTGGGCTGTGATTATAGAGCGTATTTCAACCGAACCAGGAAAGAAAACACTTCTGCACTCAATTAAATAGATCTACAACCAATCAGAGCATCGGAGAGTAAGTGATGTATGTTGACTCAAGCGTCGCATAGTTGTCAACAGAACTCAACTGCACGCTCGCTGGAGGAAGTATAAGACGAAGATGAGAGTAAACGGTGTTGTAAAATTATTTAAGGATACTTACCAACACAAACATCGTTTTTGAGAGAAATAGTAAAGGTGACTGTATATACGAACAAGTTCTCCGTTTAGGATTAGAACCAATTCAACCCATTCGCTCTTTGGTGACGTGGATGATTATGTTACTGTTTATCATCTGTCCATCATCGTATAAATAAAGCCCGACCTGACAATTTGATTGGTCCGAACAACTCCTGTTCGAGCATAGTTACTCCACAACGGGTCAAGTCCACACCGAACTTCCCAACCTCAAATGTTGTGGGCGGGGCTAAGCTCAGCTGGCATCCAGGCTAGGACGAAAGTCTAATAGGTTTAAAATGACATGAGTAAAGAGTGAGTAAATGATGACAGAATTTTTATTTTAGGGTGAACTTACCCTTTAAGGAACTGTTCTTAGGGTTTTAATGCCAGTGTTATTGTTGCACTTTTAAAAATTACCTTCAGTATCACATTTTGAGCTTATTCAGCAGCAATATTACAAAATTCACACACTTTACAGATAAAGCGGTTCCACTGTACATCTTAAGAAGAACAGAACTTGCATTACTTTAAGAATATAAATGTTTACAGATTTAAGTATAAAAAGTTGTTTACTTTCATAGTATGTATCAACATTGTTTCACATGAATGTTGTTTGACTTAATACTTTCTGTGTATGCTTAAGCTGTTGAGTAGCAGCTCTAAGTGCAGAAAATTGAGAATCATCTCTCTCCAGTGAACACATATTTTAAATAGACACACATTGCTCTTTTGCACTTTAACATTTGTTCTCTTTCCTCCAGTATCAAAGCAAGAATTTTATTTTCAAAATATAAGGGTTGGACAATGAAACTAAAACACTGGCCAATATGTTGGAGGTGTCATGCCTATGTATGTGTATGGCTGTTGGATTTTACGTTCCTTCAGTAAATGCATGTAAAGTTTGAATTAGCAGAGCAATAGCACAGCTGTACATAAAATATTGCAATCCATGCAACATAATGGGAGACATCAGAGTTCAACAAATGACAAATTGTTGGTATGATTCTCGCTGGCTCATCTGTGATCAGGACAGCAAGTCTTTGTGGTGTTTGAGAGCTATGGTATCCAGGGTAATGTCGCCATACCACCTCATGGAATGAACCGCATCCAGGAGTAACTGTGGACGCAAGAGGAAGCTGTCTGAAAGTTGTCCAGCTACTAACCCGGATTTTATTCTAAAACATAAATCCACAGCTGCCCAACTCACTGCAGAGTCAAATGCTCACCTCGGCTCTCTGATTCCACTAAAACTGTTCGTCTGGAGCTCCAGAGTCAATATTCACAGTCAGGCTGCTATAGCTAACCATTTGTTCACTCGTGCCAATGCCAAATGTCGGTTTCATTGGTCCAGACGGTGCAAATATTAGGCTGTGGACAATGTTAAACGTATTGTTCTCTGATGAGTCCACCTTAACTGCATTATCCTTGTGAGTTGCGGTGTGAACCTTGAAAAAAACCTGGACTTGCTGCCCAAAGTGGAGCACGGGTGGATCAGTGATGGTTTAAGCTGGATAATCATGGCTTTCCCTACTGTGCTTGATGGGCGCTTCACTGCCAAGGACTACTGAACAAATCTGGAGGACCATGTGCACTTAATGGTTCAATCATTGTACACTGAAGGAGGTGCCATGTATCAGCATGATAATGCACCAATGCACAGCAACACTGGTGACAGAAAGGTTTGATTAACATGAAAGTGAAGTTGAACATCTCGTATGGCCTGCACAGTCACCAGATCTAAGTATTTCCAAGCAACTTTGGGGTATTCTAGAGCAGTGAGTTAGTAAACTTTTTCCTCCATCAGCATCACAAAGTGACCTGAGTGGCCACAGAGGAATGGCTCAAAATCCCTAAAGCCACTGTGCAGGACTTGTATCTGTCAATCCCAAGACAAATGGATGCTGTGTTGGCTGCAAAAAAACAGGCCCTACAACATACTAATAAATTATTTTGGTCTAAAACCTGGTGTTTCAGTTTCATTGTCCAACCCAAGTATGCACACAGTTCATACTAATTTCATGCAACCAGCAGTATCCTTTATGATGTATAAAGGTGTAAAAATGTTGTATGCTGTATAGTATGTACAATAAATTATGTCAGAAATTGGTTTGGTTTTGTCATAGTTTGCACACATTACCCAGATTTGGCTGAATTACCTTACAAACTGTTTTATATTACTGCTATATTTACAAAAATGGTTTTACAAATATTTTACTTTAAGGTTTATGAAATTGAAAATAACTTATGTAGGCTACGTGTATATATAGCCCTACACACACCCACCCCCCCACACACACACGTATGGTAAAACTGAATTTTCAGCATCATTACGCCAGTCTTCAGTGTCACATGATCCTTCAGAAAGCATTCTGATATGCTGATTTCATAATTAAGAAATGATTTCTTAGTATTATCAATTTTGAAAATAGTTGTGCTGCTTAATATCTAACATATAATGTATTTGGTGCCACTTTTGATTAATTTAATGCACCCATGCTGAATAAAGGTATTGAGTTCTTTCAAAGTCTTAAATTAATAATTATTTACTCACCTTCAAGTCAAACCGGACGAATAAATAATTACAATTTTGTTTTAATTTTGCCGAACTAGTACTAAATGTAAACTTGACGTTCCTAGTACTCGCTCCAGTCCTGCAGGTGATGAGCGCGAGCCACTGAGCGCAGAGAAAGCACGATCTGCACCATCGAAGTGCACGCGGACAAAGCGGACGTGTGCGTGCGCTACTTCCTTTCTCTTCCGCAGCTCGCAACGCCTCAGCATGGTGAGTGCTCGAGCGACTCCATAATGTTAGAAAATATCACTTTTTACCCACTTCTCACTTGAAATAGCCGAAATATAACAACCGTGTCCTACGTTTTTAAGCATAATGAATGCTATTATGTAGAATAAGTGGGCCTTTTAAGCTTTTGTGTTTGATTATTTTGTATGAAATGTTGCCGCATCGTGCGCGAGGCCTGAGCACACGCGCACAGGATTACCACATTGGTTTATTAAAATTGTGTCGATGTAATTAATAAGATACGTGTTTATGCATGTGATTAATATGATTTTTCTGAAACTGTCTAGCCGCCCAAGGATAGCAAGCAGAAGAAGGATACGGGCAAGTCCAAAAAGGACAAGGATCCCGTCAACAAATCCGGAGGCAAGGCGAAGAAGAAGGTAAAAATACTTGACACTATAATTCATATTATTATAATTATAGACCTGTCAGTCACAAGCATTTTAGAAGCGTAATTAATGGCATGAATTGTATTTTTTTTTCTATATTTGGTCTTGAGTAGAAGTGGTCCAAAGGAAAGGTGAGGGACAAGCTTAACAACTTGGTCCTCTTCGACAAGGCCACATATGACAAACTGTACAAAGAAGTCCCCAACTACAAGCTCATCACCCCCGCTGTGGTTTCTGAGAGACTGAAGATCAGGGGCTCGCTGGCCAGGGCTGCCTTGCTGGAGCTGCTCAGCAAAGGTGATGAGCTGATGCTAGCCATTAATATGGTTGATTCAGAAGCTGTTCATGTGGTTAATGTACTTACATTTATTGAAGGCCTTTTCCACAGCATTAGAAAAAAAATTGAGCTTTACTATATCTTATGACAAGTAACATTTTTGACAGAAGTGACATACAAAGTCATAATTAAATCTCGATAGTCATACTTTTATTTTTGTCAAGTCGAAATTGACATGCCAAGTCATTTATTACTCCGTTTTGAAGTCATCATTTTGACTTAAGTCATAGCTATGACTTAGTATGTCAATTTCATCTTTGCACTTGATAAATGACACTAATTTTGACTGGTCATAATTGTGAGTTACTTTTTTCTACATTGAAACATTGAGTTACGTTGTGCATGACTTTTTTCTTATGTGGCAAATGGTTCACAAACTTCCCTTAGTAAAACAAAATATTTAATGAATAGTTTTAATTGTTAAAAATAAATATAAAAGACTGAAAAACATTGAAGTTGTAAGTTACAATTGTACTGTGAAATAAAGATTAAAAAAATTTTTTAGCAATACTAATTTGTCTTAAATTCTTCAAGGTTTCAATTCTTTATAGTTCAAAACCTTCAAGCTTTGATTACTGGTGAATTGCTGTAAACGTGTACCTAGTGCACCGTGCGCTCAATGCTCATTTAACTGCACATACAGTGATGGAGTGTGTTATGAACCCATGATTGAGTGACGTTTGTTGTTGTCAGGTCTGATCAAGCTGGTGTCCAAGCACAGGGCTCAGGTGATCTACACCAGAAACACCAAGGGCACAGATGAGGTGGCTCCAGAGAAGGAGGCATAACATGGTGATTATCAAATGAAATAGTTAATTTCTCACCCATGATGTCTCTTAATGTTGCTTTACCCACCGGAGTCCTTAATTGAATGTCTATTCATCTCTTTCAGATTCCACCTTGGCTTGAGTTTATGGTCTTTTGTATAGGTAAATAAACAACCACAAAATGGAACTTGTGTTTGTGCTTTTCTTCTTTAAAGTGAACATGTACTAATGTTGTGAGTGTCTGTGCTAGTCAGAATCCTTGAGGACATCTGAAATGTACATTGGGATTTATTCGGTTTGGGGTTTTATTGGGTGTGGTTATGACAGCATGGTGACGTTTATGAATCTAAATGTTGATCAAGCAACTTTTAAAAACAAGCTTTATTACTCCCAACTATTACATAGCCCAGGGGGCATATGTATAAAGCACAAGCGTCAATTTTACTCTTATTCCTTGATTTTAAGAATAAGTGGTTTTCATAAATGTTCCTAAGTGTTAAGACCTAAGTCTGAGCTCCTAAATTATTTAAGAGTCCTAAGAGGTATCCCAACCTAGTTTGGAGTAACAAGATGGCAGCAGAGATCACACACTTTCCAACAGAAACTTAATGTATTGGAGTTGATAAAACACAAGCTTGATCGTCAAGGTATATTCTTTTTGTAACTGACAGTCATAGTAAGAAATCTAATAACATCTCCCACTCTAAAAATTAGTGCTCCAACTGCAGAAATGAAAGTAGTAATTATGTTTTTGGGTCATAAATGGCAGCATTGTGGCACTAACCACACCAAACATACAGCAACGGCCAGAAGTGCTTTAATTACCCTACAAGTCTGCTTAAACCAAAACATATAACATTACACTTGAAGGTATTTATTTGGCATAAAGGCAAACTATAGCTGCAAGTTTTAGAAAAACATGCAGACATTTTATTCAAGATTTTATTGATTCTCTTGTGTTTTTATGTGTTTGTAGTTTTGTTTTTGTTTGACAACCTGGCCAAAAAGGATCTCTGCACAGTTTGGCATGCTTCATTTCGTCACAAATTAAACTATTGACTCCAAGCACAACTACACAATATGCTTACAAAATCTTTAACAAGTATTTCATATTTGAATATAGGTTGAAGATGTCAGTTTTCCTATGACAAATCACTTTTGGGCACTACTGTATGGCAGTTCATTCACTCTCCAGCTGATGTCGAACCAAAAAAAAGTAACTTATGAGGAATGCAGGCTTTCCTGGAGTTGTTGGAGCCATTGATGGAGCTTGCACAAAAAAAAATTCAATATTAAAAAAGCTTCAGTATCTTAAATGATTTTATCATTGCATTAAATAACTGGTGTCATGTTGCTGTGACTTCAGCCTTGCAGGTTCACTATTGGTTGGTTCGGAGGATGAGGACGGCCATTTTGGGTTGACATCTTTGTAGTCCTTATTTCACAACACTAAGGTGGCACTTCAGTCAGCACTCGAGAACAGTCTTAGACTTTGCTGAAAGTTGCTTTTAGGTTCTTTATAAAAGTTACCTATCTTACACACATTTTAGACACTGAAGTCAAATCTTAAGACTTCTTAATAGCATTTCTGAGGTTTTACGCTGGCCCAGATCATAATCTGAAAAATACTGATCTTTTCATAGTTTTAAAATGGTTGAGATTTTAAAGTGTAAATGTATCTAGTTCAAATTGTGTAAAACTATACAAATTTGCCAAACTTTTTCATCTACTGTATATGCTTGTGTATTTTTAATGCTTGTACAATAATTCAAGGATCATGACATTTCAAGACATTGGGAAAAATGTGAGGTGATACCCAGTGTATGAGACTGAAAAAATCAGGATCTTAGTGACGGTCTACTAAACAGAAGGTTAGAAATTTGCATCAAGGTCCAGCACTAGTGCATCAACAAAGTCTTCAATGGTAGGAGCCTTCTGTAGCATTCCTGAGGATACAAAATCAGTCTGTGAATGTGTACTTGTAATATTAACAGTTGTTGAAGTCTTTTTAATAAGTCTCCAGTTTTAATATTACCTTGGACCATCAGCATAGGCTCTTTACTACCTCCATGAGCGAGCATCTCTCTGCGGTAACGCTCTCCCATCACTCTGCAAATGAGACGGTTTATTTTGTATGTTAAGGTAGTGAAACCTAGTGATAATAAAATGTACAAACAACAAAAATAAGGAAATAAAAGTATTTCCATCACCCTGGGTAACCAGTTTGATGTACATTTGTGCACTCAGCATCCACCATAATGCATTATGCATGTGATAAAAATGTCCTAAATGGCATTACACTGACCTACTGAAGGGGTCCTGTAGAAAGCACTGCCTCCACACCATAGAGGCAACCGCCCTGGACATGAGGTAGGAGTAATATTTAGCACCATAGCCAACCAGGTGACTAAATCTCAGCTGCCAAGCCTACATAAGCAGAGAAAATGTAGGATAAGCATTTTAAATACAAGGTAAATAAAAAAAAACTAACAAAATGATCTGTGACCCTGCAACTCACTGTGTCATAAACATATGGTAACCCGTAAAATTTCTCCTGCATTTCTCTGAGGATGTCAGTGGTTGATCTGTATTGTGGTTTTCCATGATAAACCTGATCCAAAACTGCATAGAAAATCTATAAAGAGAAGAATTGCGCCAAAAACATAAATGACTATTACTACTAGACATTTAACCTTATAAAGCCCTACTGTATCATATTTGATTTCCATCTGTCTAAGGCCTCCAAATGATCAACATGATCAAAATAAACTCTTACTGAAATGAAGCAAACTAGGTTCACCTGATTATCCATACATCATTTGCGTTAAGAAAAATTGTTAAAGGCACAATATGTAAGATTTTTGGACTAAAATATCCAAAAACCACTAGAACAGTGTTACATATTTTGTTGACTTGTGTACTTACATTATCCCAAATGTTTCCAAGAATGTTTAAATCCAGAGAAATAAGAAATTATAACTAGGACTATCAATGACATCATTACTTGTGTTACCCCCAATTTCCAGTTTTATTTTGTAGAAACCATGGAAACAGACGTCCAAAGACACTTTAATATATTATGTGACAGGTGAGCAACTGTTTGGTTGTATTCATCAACAGAAAATGAATCATTGTTATACAGCTCAACACAGTTAGTCTTATTGTTTAAATCTGTGTTACATGATTTACCGTGAGTACCATGTTTTACCATGCCTAATATCGATCTAGCTCACTGCAAGTGTCTCATAGTAGCCGCCGAGTGAACGCAAAGAGTAGCATTATAACAACTTTCAACACACTCAAATGTATGTAATATAATAAAACAGCGCTGCGCTACCCCATATATACGCATGACTGGAAGAAGCGGAAGTGGAAGCGGAAGCGGTCATCTGCGGCATAATAAAAGCTCCATGACATCCAGGTGTCGTCAAGCTACGCCTTTGTTTTGAATAATCGACCTCTAGCGGTGAAAAATTACATATTGTGGCTTTAAGATGTGAATGTCTAATATAAATAAGATACATCAGGCTTCTGAAAAAATGTTAACTTTGCTTTCTCTAAAGGTTTAATAAATGGTTTCATGAAAGAAAATAAGAAAAAGAATTCTGACTATTATGTCAGGGTTTACAGGGTTAAAGGGATAGTTCACCGAAAAATGAAATTTCTGTCATTAATTACTCACCCTCCTGTCGTTCCAAACCCGTAAGACCTTCGGAACACAAATTAAGATATTTTTGATGAAATCAGCGGGTTCTCTGACCCCTCCATAGACAGCAATTTAATTAACACTTTCAAGGGCCAGAAAGATAATGAAGAGATTGTTAAAATCGTCCATTGGACTACAGTGGTTCAACCTTAATTTTATGAAGCCATGAGAATACGCAAAAACAAACAAAAATAACTTTATTCAACAATTTCTTCTAGCCTGTGTCAGACTCTTACGCTGCTGACGTGGTCTAAACAGTGCAGCTCTTCCAGAACACCAGTTTACCATTGGCCGACGCCGTTCGAACGTTGAACGAAGGTCTTACGGGCTTGGAACGACATGAGGGTGAGTAATTCATGACAAACATTTCTGAAAATAGTTTTTTTTGGGGGGTGAACTAACTAGAATTTCTCAACTATAGCTGACACTCACAATTACTCCTGATTCAATAAAGCGCTGACATTCTTCATACCAGCACAATAGTTCTCTATGACAGAGCGGTGAAATCGGTCTTCAGTACCTGTAGCTGAGTGTCAGCAGCACTACAAACCCTTTTGGACTCACATAGACGGGACACTAGGCTCTCTGGGAGGGGCTGGAGGGAACAAAAGACAAGTTAAATCAACATGCAGTTCTTCTAATGAGGTTCAGATACAAAGATGATGGTCTCTGAAGCTGGTACGTGCACATACCTACCTCTCCAGTCTGATAATGCCGAGCAAACTGGCTCACAACCCGATAATCTGAGGCGAAATACTCCATCAGAACAGAAGGGACTTCAGCAAAGTCTGTGGAGCACCTGGTTCCTTTATTGATACATAAATCAAACTCGGGTCAAACTGGTAGTTATTTGCCATGCCATAAATTCAATCTGCTATATTTAAATAATTTCCATTCATTTTTTTTAAAGTAGGAGTATAAATTAATAGTATTCATCACCAAATAATCCTGAATATTATGCAGTTAATTGACCTGTGACATGCTGATAGCGTGTCCTGCCTAACATGGAGTGCATGGCATGTCCCATCTCATGAAACAGGTTTTCCACCATGGAGGGAGTGAGTAGAGATGGGGTTTTGCCGCTGGGTGGAGGAAGACTCAGCATCAGCACCACAACTGGCACCTGGTAAACGCCATCTTTACTCAGCCGACCACCGCGGATGGTGAAGTGACAGTCCTGCCAAAAAGAGGGAACAGTATGTTCATAAATAAATATACTGTATATGCTTTAGGGTACAATTCTCACTATTAACTACAACTTCTGCCTCAATAAACTCCTAATAACTGCCTATTAACCCTCACAGGTTCTTTGGCATCCGTTCGGACCCCCTTTGATGTTTCCCTCATTAAAAAACATGGTTCCCTTCATCTCAGATGCATTACATTTTGTGAATTTTGTTCAAGCGGCAACCTCCCGCAGTCCCAATACGGAAGTAGCTTAAACTGCAGTTCATCAACTGGCCACTAGAGACAGGATCCAGAAGGGAGCAGAATCTCATAGAGCCCCATGTTAAAATGATGATAACTTTTCAGCAGAAAAAAAAAAACATGTTTACAGCCTGATACAAATTCTAGTTTTGGTCTAAATGGCTAATTTTGCCCTTCATGACAACTGTGAGGGGGGTGAATTTTCTCTCATATAATGTAAACTCATTCGTTTACAATTATATAAAGCCTTAAAGTCCTCTTGCCCATTTTCTGTTATCCGGGAGTGGCGCATGACGCGCTGCCAAGATGGCAACGGCCAGCTCGACCCTACTTTAGGCTTCAAAACTGCTCTTCAGAATCCTATGGGTGACGTCACGGACACTACGTCCATATTTTTATACAGTCTATGATTTTGTTACATTATCTAATAAATGAATGGATCTCTTTGGCCCTCTGCTGGATATATATGTTCAAAACACATTATTTCTAAAACTGTAATTCTTATGTTTTCTTCCAAGCAGCAGATGGCAGAATTCTGCTTCTAACACCAAGATCAATATCCAGAAACAACTCATGTTTAATTTAGAGCATCATTAAAGTAATTTTTCAGAATATTTCATATACACGCTAATGGTGTAGTTGAGTAATTGTGTGGTCAATAGGCAAAAAAAAGTTCCACATATCCCCCAAAACATTGAATAAATGCATAGTTGAGAAGTAAATAAAAAATTATATATAATTTGTATAAAAATAATTGAATCGTTTTTGTACAATCGCTCTGTAAATGTGTGGGTTTGTAAAGGGGAAATGAGGACCATATGAGGGTTAACAGTTAAGGTTATGTTAAGGTATTGGGTAGGATTAAAATATGGTCATGGATAAGCATTAATGCAGTTAAAATAAACAGCAAATATCCTAGTAATACGCATGCTAATAAACAACTAATTAATAGTGATAATTGGACTCTAAACTTAAGTGTGAAAGTCTCTTATGCTCATCAAGGCTGCATTGTTTGATAAAAAATTTGAAATATTATTACAATTTCAAAGATTTCAAAATGTAATTTATTCCTGTGATGCAAAGCTGAACTTTCAGCATCATTACTCCAATCTTCAGTGTCACAAGATCCTTCAGAAATCATTCTCAAGAAACATTTTATTATTATAAATGTTGAAAACAGTTGTGCTGTTTAATTTTTTTGTGGAAACCACAATAAAAAAAATGTCAGGATATACTGTTCAAAGTTCGAGAGGAACACATTCAAATGATCTATCCAATCATCACGAGAGAAGGTCTGAGCAAATATGGGTAGAACATTTTACTGCCCTAGTACTTCAGAAATCCCTTTAAAAGTATACATGTGAATTAAACACAATGGCCTTCGTCATCACAGTATGATAATGCCTATTCAAGGGATTCATCAGTATGCTGATTGTGGACTGTTGGGACACTCCAGGCACAGGATGGTTCTGTCTGGGGAGTCGTTTACACCTCAATGACACATTTGTACAATTTGCATCACAGCAAGTGTGCTGTACTTACATCTACTTGTGTGTTCAAAACATGTAAGTAAGTCATGTTTGGTCTCATCTGACAGCTCATAAACTGAACCGAATGGTGGTGAGACAAGAAAGTATCCTAATGTACAATCTAGGAGCTATTGCTTAAACATGCATTGAGGAGAATATGTTAATGTTCTTCTCCCCCTCTTGATCACCACCCATTGGTTTTTGGTGTTGGTATTCCACTCATGTTTAACAATGCTTTGCTCAGGGTATTAGAAGGTAACTGTTGTTCGGGGAGAAAGGCTTTACTCTGAAAAGGTGAGTAATCTGGGTTTCCGAGGTCAGTGCCCTCCCCTCAGACAGAGCACCAAATACACATACTCTCTTACTTATCTGATTATTGACAAGTGTGAACCTGTGAATCTTATATGAATAGAAAGCTCAAAATAATAGCATTTATTTGAAACAGAAATATTTTGTAACATTATAAATGCCAAAAAAAAAAAAATAGCTGAATGTATTAAATTGACCCCATTCAAAAGTTTATGAATTAGTGATTCTTAATACTGTGTCGTTCCCTGGATGATCCACAGCTGTTTTTTTTGTTTTGTGATGGTTGTTCTTGAGTCTCTTGTTTGTCCTGAGCAGTTAAACTGCCCAATGTTCTTCAGAAAAATCCTCCAGGTCCTGCAGATTCTTCAGTTTTCCAGCATCTTTTGAATATTTGAACCCTCTCCAGCAGTGACTGTATGATTTTGAGATCCATCTTTTCACACTGAGGACACTATTAAACTATTAAAAAAGGTTTAAACATTCCTGATGCTCCAGAAGGAAACACGATGCATTAAGATCCATTAAGATCTGGGGGTGAAGTACAATTTACCTCGATCTTCAAATTCAATAAGTTTTCACCCCCCAACTCTTAATGCATCATGTTTCCATCTGGAGCGTCAGTGAATGTTTGAACCTTTTGTAAATAGTTGTCAAATATTCAAAAGATGCTGGAAAACTGAAGAATCTGCAGGACCTGGAGGGTTTTTCTGAAGAACATTGGGCAGTTTAACTGCTCAGGACAAACAAGAGACTCAAGAACAACCATCACAAAACAAAACAAAAACAGCTGTGGATCATCCAGGGAACGACACAGTATTAAGAATCACTAATTCATAAACTTTTGAATGGGGTCATTTTTATAAATTCAGCTATTTTTGTGTCTTGTGGGTTAAATGTAAAACTGTCATGAATAAGATATTTTATAAAATACATTACTAAATAAAAAAATAACAAGCATTTTGTATAATCTCCCTTATTTTGTTTAAATTATTCACATTTTCACAGATTCTGCATGTGTGTGTGTGTGTGTGTGTGTGTGTGTGTGTGTGTGTGTGTGTGTGTGTGTGCGTGTGTGTGTGTGCGTGTGTCCACGATGTAATATAAACCTGAAATCACCAGCCCCACAATGTAAATGGATTAATAAACATACTAAATTATGTTTTTTTTTTTTAAATGTAACAATGCAGAATGTGTCCTGTGATGGGTAGGTTTAGAGGCCGGGGGGAGTAGATATAGAATGTACAGTTTGAACGGTATAAAATCCATTACGCCAATGGAAAGTCCCCACAATTCACAAAAACCTAACGTGTGTGTGTGTTTCTATTTCATTTCAATATTATGTGTATTCCATTTGAATATACACTATATGGCCAAGACTATTGGGACACCTGTCGATTACACAACCAGGGACATTATTGACATCGCATTCTAAATGCAAGGACATTAATATGAAGTCCCCCCTTTGCAGGTATAGCTTCCACTCTTCTGGGAAGGCTTTCCACAAGGGATTGTTGGAGTGTTTCTGAGGAATTTTGTCTATTTATCCAGTAGAGCATTTGTGAGGTCAGGCACTGATATTGTATGAGAACGCCTTGCTCGAAATCTCCGTTCAAGTTCATCCCAAAGGTGTTTGATGGGGTTGAGGTCAGGGCCAGTCAAGTTCTTCCACACCAAACTCATCCAACCAAGTCTTCACGGACCTTGCTTTGAGCACTGGTGCACAGTCCTGCTGAAACAGACCTTCCCCAAACTATTCCCACAATGTTGGAAACATAGCATTGTCCAAAATTTTTTGGCATGATGAAGTATTATGATTTCCCTTCACTGGAAGTAAGGGGCCAAGTCCAACCCCTGAAAAACAGCCCCATACCATAATCCCTCCTCCACCAAACCGTATAATTGGCACAATGCAGTCAGGCAGTTAATGTTTTTCTGTCATCCGGCAAACTCAGACTCGTCCATCAGACTGCCAAACAGAAAAGTGTGATTTATCACTAAACAAAACACGTTTCTACTGTTCCAGAGAGCTTTACGCCACATCATCTGAGGTTTGCCATTGTACATGGTGATGTGAGGCTTGGGTGCAGCTGCTAGGCCATGGAAACCCATTCCATGAAGCTCCCACCGCACGGTTTTTGTGCTGATAGTAATGCCAGTGGAAGTTTGGAACTTTTCAGCTATGAAATCAGCAGAGCATTGCCGACTTTTAAGCACCATGCATTTTGCACTCATTGACCACACTCTGTGACTTTACATGGTCTTCTGCTTTGTGGCTGAGTTGTTGCTGTTGCTAAATGCTTCCACTTTCCAAAAACATCCTTTATGGTTGTACGTAGAATATCTATCTGGGATGAAATTTCACAAAATGAGGAAAGGTGACATCCTATAACAGTACCACACTTGAATTCACTGAGCTCTTCAGACCGACCCATTTTTTCACAAATGTTTGTAAATGCAGTGCTTAATTTTGTACACCTGTGGCTTTGGGTCTGATCGAAACACCAGAATTGAATAATTAAGAGGTGTGTCCCAACACTTTTTGTCCATTGAGTGGCTGTTTACATGACAATGTCTTCAACCAAAAAAAAGTTTTTTATGTGTTATGGCCATTCATTCACAGGACAACAGCATTTTGGGGGACTGAAAATGCATATTTTTGAAAACAATACCGTTATCGTCTCAGTGTAAACTATAAAAACGCAAATTTGAGAAAATGTAGTGTTTCTTTACAAAATGACATCGGCAACTATTGCCCTGGCATGCATAATACAGCATTTTTTGTTGTTTTCAGATCATTTAGACAACGTTGTTGTCTGTATGTGAAAAACACAAAGAAAAAAAACTTTCCAGCTGTTGTATATCATTGTCATGTAAATGTACCCTTAGTGTATATATGCATTGTACAGAATCAGTCAAGAGCAGACAGCTGTACCTGGTGAGGTTTATCAGGTCTACGGAAGAAATCACAGTAAATGTATCCCAGCAGTCCCTCTGTTTCATGGACCAAGGCCTGTTTGCAGCACAAGAAACAGTAAATACAGCTGTCCATCTGCATAAATACATCTGTAATTAATTGACAGAAGTTTGATCTTGAAAACTGAGTGAACGAAGGTGGAGGAGAGCAGCTCACCAGCTTGCGAACATCTTGACTCCACACTTCACCCATCTTCGGCTGCACCGTTTGGAAAGAAACGCCCAGAAGCTGCGTGAAGAGATGGTTGAGTCCCTCCATGCAAGCCCCGAGAGAGAAGTAAGGACTGTAGACGCTTGGATCAATGTTAAACCTACAGGTACATGAGCGTATATGAGCATAAACACGAAGTAGATGGCTTATTCAGAGACATGTATGCATGGGAACGCATTACTTTTCTGTTCGTATGGCACCGCTGAGGAACGCATGATCCCACGGCATCACTTCCTGACATGTGAAAAACAATGTTTAGGAAATCTGTCTGTATTTGTGATGCAAACGGAAAAAAAAGGGGAAAACAATGTTCACAAAACAAATCCAGTGGACAAAATAAACATTTACAGGATTTGTTGGGTGTGTTTTCTTCTTCATTTCTTTCATCATCATGAAGTCCTCTGATGTTCTGTGTTATGACAAACAAACAAAGTAAGCGTTACAACACATCAAAGACTCTCATTCAGAAATAGCAGTTACTGTGAAACATACCTGTCAAAGAGTTTTTCTGTTAGCAGCTTCAAAAACTTCATCACAGTCTCTGTAAAACAAACAAATTCGTTTACAAGTTTGTTTTCACCGCTCCTTCATTTGCAGCTTTTAAACAAAAGTAGCAATGAGGACTATAGCCAGCATTTGATCATCTGATTAAAAGCCATTTTACCTGGGTTTTTAGCCATTGTTCCCTTCAAAGCCCTGTGTGCAAATGACTCATAGCCCACTAATGTTGCCAGCTCATGTCTACAAGCCAAAAGCTCATCCAGACAAAGCAAGAGACTAGCGTTGGGGTACAGAAAGATTTTATACGCAGCTTCCCGCACCTACCAGAGGAAAAAAAAAGACACTTGAGCATGCAATTGAAAGCATAGCTTGCTATTCAGCTTGCATAAACAGCCAATCACATCACAGGAACGTGACGGATTTTTGCGCACCTTCAATAAGCTCAAGCAACAAACAAACAGATGGTACCCAAGTAAACAGAATCATTTGATCATACACACCAGCTCATTAGGAGAGTCAGCATGCAACCCGCCAATTTGAACGCGGGTCCCGTCTATAGAGAAGCAGTGGCGGATGTGCTCTGGTAGAACTTGCTTCTCAATGGCGTTTGGAAGCTGAGAGCCGCTCAAAAACTCATGGTTAAGATCCAGTAGCTTCACATTCAGAGCGACAGCCTTGCTCCTCTGAGATGATTCATAAAGAAAGATTATATTCAGAATGGTCACATTAGAGCAGGCTTGTATTTTGGGCTTAAAGGGTTGTTCTCACCTTCGATTCATCCAGATGTATTCCACTGATCTCAAAGTCGAACATGAAGAGCTCTGCCACTCTCCTAAACCAGCAACAGAACCATATACATTACCATTTAAAAGTTTTTTATTAAAGGAATTAATACTTGTATTCAGCGAGGGTGCATTAAATTGATCAAAAGTGACAGTAAAGACAATAATATTGTTTCAAAAAGTTTATATTTCAAATAAATGCTGTTCTTTTGAACTTTCTATTTATCAAAAACAAATCTATCTAGGTTTCTACCAAAACCAGTTATCAACATCGATAATAATGATGTTTCTTCAGGACTAAATCAGCATTTTAGAATGATTTCTGAAGGATCATGTGACATTAAAGACTGGAGTAATGATGCTGAAAATTTCAGCTTTGCCAGCTAATACATTTTAAAATGTATTAAAACCTGCCTTGTGTCTGCGTCCAGCGTGGCCAAAACAGCCTCGTTTCCCAGCAAATTCTTCAGGCTCTGACACAAATCAACATTTGTATTGAGTCTGTAACATACACACACACACACACACACAAAAAATAAAACACAAATATTGTATAACATTAAAACCAGAATAACCAGATGACCGATACCCACATTTCCACAGCAGTTCCGATATCAACGCAGGTCCTTTCCGCTGCCTCCCGGAACGCGGCATCCGGATGAGCCACTTTGATGAAATCAGCCTGTAACAAACACAAAACGCTGAGATTTAACAGAACCCCAACAAGAATCACAGTTTACATTACACCAACACAATAAAGTTTACCAGGTCTGCAACTTTGCATAAGCTGTCAGACAGCTGGTCAAAGGTTTCCACAGTGACGGCACCAGGAGGATGTGTGCAAGCCCTGTGGACCAGTAACTCTGCTTCCCTGAGAGCCTGACACAGAGAAATCTGGAAACCGGCAGGACTGCTGAGCTCTGATACTCCAAAAAGACCCTGAGAACAGAGAGGAAAGATTGTTTTGCAGTGCAGAATAAAGTCAATACGATTGTAGTCATTTGTCATGCTAATCTTCAAGCAGAAAGAGCTGGATGAAAATATTTGAATGATAGCAATCCGCAATCTGACTTGTGATGCAGCCTGGGTTCATAATCACACCATGTTCGTTCATTTGTCCAGAGGAGACCTGGCACGCTGTCTGGACTGAGCTTGGGTTCTCCCAAGGTTTTCTCTATTTCTGTCACCTGATGGAGTTTGGGCTCTTTGACATTGTTGCCTTTGGCTTGCTTAGTTGGGTATTATAAAACACTTAAACCCAGATTCACAAACAAGGCTTAAGCCTAGTCCCTGACTAAAATACATGTTAGAGCTGTTTTAAATGGTTAGTTCACCCAAAAAATGACAATTCTGTCATTAATTACTCAACCTTATGTTGTTCCAAACCCATAAGACCTTCGTTCATCCTCAGAAGGCAAATCCGAGATGTTTCTGAACCATCCATAGACAGCAACGCCATTGCAACTTTCAAGGCCCAGAAAGGTAGACATCATTAAAATAGTCCATGTGACTTCAGTGGTTGAACCTTAATGTTATAAGGTGACTTATAATACTTTTTGTGTGCAAAAAAAAAAAAACCCACTAAAATAACCACTTTATTCAACAGTCTGTTCTCTTCAACATCATTCTCCTATGCTATTCACGTAAAAACTAGGGCTGGGTATTGACACAAATTTCATGATTCGATTCGATTTCCATTCACGAGCTTGAGATTCGATTCAGATTTCGATTCAATTCAATATCGATTAAGGTGGATATAAATCAGACATGGTACATGGCAAATTTTCGAACTAATGCTATAAACTCTACATGGAGTCAGTTGGTACTACATTACTAAAATATAGAAGGTTAATAATAACTGTAACTGTTAATAACTATTAGTTATAATATCAATAACATATGTATATATTAGGGCCGGGACTTTAACGCGTTAATTAAGATTAATTAATTGCGTGACTTTAACGCGTTAATTAAGATTAATTACGCAAAAAATTGATAACAATTTTAACTTATTTTTGCACCGCGGAACGTTTTTTAATGAATGAGTTATCGACGGACCGATTATACTGGAACACCAATAGCGTTCTTGACTTCTGAACACAACAAACCACAGTGAACATGAACGAAGAAGCTGACGAGACTGCTTTGCTTGGCCCCGTGGATGGGAAATTTTGTTTTAAAAAACGAAAGGATGGAAGCGTCGACAAGATGGTTGAGTGGAAGCTATGCAACAAGGAATTTGCGTATCGAGCCCCAAATATCACCTCAACGCAAAACGCTGGACATAAATAAATAAACAAAATTTTGTTGATTAAGCTTATGTATTCAGTCATTATTCAATGGTATACTAAAAATCCATGTGAAAAAAATTACTTCTCACTGTTCTCAGGTCAAATATTTATATGCAATTAAAATGCGATTAATTTCGATTAATTAATTACAAAGCCTCTAATTAATTAGATTAATTTTTTTAATCGAGTCCCGGCCCTAGTATATATATATATATATTTATATATATATATATTAAAGATTACAATGAATACCTATTGTGGTGCATATATTTGTGCTCATCTCTAAAGTTAATTTTTCTAGCTGACTATCGAGTTTATGTCACTGAAAACGTTTTTTGTGAGGTATATGTGACGTTTCGTGACATTGTTTACGAGCTGTTTTATTGACGTCTTTCTGAGGTTAAAACACTGATTGAGATATTAGATGAGACTTTGGTAAATTGTACTGTATCTTTTAACATACTGTACCTTCAGATGCTCATTCATGTTTATTTCGCGCTGTAACTGGTATTAAAGCGGAGGAGATCCACGTGCCGCTTCTCTTGAACTGAGGTGCTATTGCGATCTGTCACGCCACATTATTAAACAGCATCAAAATGTTATTTAATTTTTAAATTGAAGTTTCATTTCAAAAGTATCAAAGATTTTTTTTTGGTTGGGAGAGGCTCTACAATGTTCCATTCATTCATTAACTTAAAACAGGAAGACTAATCAATTCTTGGGATTTAAGAATCGATATTGGTTCATAAAATTGAGAATCAATTAAAATAAAAAAAATCTATATTTTTTACCCAGCCCTAGTAAAAGCAGGTTCTATGCCAGAACGCCGCTCATTATTGGCCAGCTCTTGTGTCAGCATCACACGTATGCATTGTGGTGCTCACTTAAAGCGTCGGCCAATGGTGAGTCTGTGTTCTGACTGAGAATCTGGAAAAGCTGCACTGTGTTTACTACATCAACAGCATAGAAGACTGACACAGATGTATTTTCGTTGATTCATAACATTAAGGTGGAACCACTGTAGTCACATGGACGATTTTATGTCTTCACTAGTAATTAATGACAGAATTTTCATTTTTGGGTGAATTATCCCTTTAAATGTCCTAATCGAACTAAAACGTAATCCTGGCTTAATCCAAGCCCTAGCTGTGAAATCGGTTTTATTATGGATTTGTCTACACTGGCACTATCGGATGATAACAACTTGTTTTCTACAGAGCTGCTTTATAGCTGATATAAATATTTAATAATTGACGAATTCTTTAACATCACCATTCGACACTGTTATTGAACTGAATTGAAGTGATTACGGTAATTACTAGATTTCAACTTGTAAAAAGCAGTCATGTCTTTCTAGAGGTAATTTCAATTTGTAAACCGGGAATGTGACTGTGTGTACCACCTGACTGCTGCAGGTTACTGTAGGCGTTGATAGAGTTGCCAACGAAACACATAATTCCCAGTCCGAGTAGAACGTCACTATCATCTCGAAATTATGACATGGCGTGAATGCAGCATGAATAAACGTTGAATTTGCTTGAGCTGAATAATGACTCTATTGTTGTTTGTAGAGTTACTTATTGCCGAACTGAATCAACACTGAACTGACTTGAGCTAATAATTACTTTGTAGAGCTGCTTTACAGAATAATTTATCTCGTATATGATTAAATTTGCATCATAGATCATTATTTTCCTCTTTATTAATGTGAAGCTGTTTTCAAACAATGTGTATTGTATAATATAAATAAAGATGAGATAGAGAATTGAAAGAGATTCACAAATTAAGATGTTATAATTATTGTACAATGTAACCATAGCATATAATTTAATTACAATTATTTTATAAAATTAATTAAAAAAGAATAATTAATAAAATAATGCCTTATAAAGACAGTTTAGGTTGTATGCCTAAATTGTTTTACTGTTAAAGCAGAAGTATATATTATAGAATATTATTAACGTCTTCTTAAATTATATATTATAAAAGTCTCACCACATTTTTCTGTAAATGTTCCAGTCGTTGGTGTTGAACATTAAACGCTGCTCCAACAGCAGACCATGTGTTGACAGTGCGTCTGTAGAGCGCGTGCGAGCGCTGCAGCAAGAGCCGCGCGCAGCGCATCACTGATCATCACACACAACCTTACTATTACAACATCAGCGCCCTGAAAACGCGCATTGTGAAACAGCCAGGCAGGCTCTTCTAAAGTATTATGCAAACATTACGAATGAACAAGTTTCCCAGTTTGTAAATCGGCGGAGATCAGCTGTGGATGTCACCTCTGATAGGAAAATCCCACGTAAGGTTTCACTTCAGCACTTTCTATAATTACCAATAAAAAACGTGAAAGCTTTAGTTAAAGAATTACAATCAATAAATGTGCTATATTGATATATTTCACAAATATTCAGTTATGTGCAGCTATGTTAGGGTTAATTCGGGTTTGGTTTTTTACATCACACTAACGAAACTGTGCGGACGTTCCGTAAATAGTGTGTGACGTAAAGCTCAGACAGTAAATAAATCCATCCAAATCAGCAAACAAAAGGTCGCCTTGCTCTTGTGCTCCAGTAATGCACGGGTGAAAATGTTTCACACGAAGATTAAGCTTTGTTATTTTGAGTTAATGGCAGGTTTAAATCACCTGTGGAATTAATTTCGATAAAGAATCTGAATGTGAAGAGATCACTTACTGTTCCAAGAGTCATACACCACTTTGAATTACATAGTTTTATTTTTTGTTCTTGCTATTTTGTCTTTGTGAAAAGTTCTAACAACGAAATTAAACATCCAAACATGCTCTTCCAGCTGATCTGTAAAAATCAAGGACATCCCTCATAACTTTTAGTAACACAAGTCAGTTAGGTTTGCTTTTCATCTCTGACAAATGGAATCTAGCCAACAACATTATCTTTACAAAGCCATGTTGGAGAAAAAAAAAAAGAAGCAAGAATGCGGCACCAAAAACAAAGCTTAGACACTCCCTGGCCTTAAGCTGAAGTATGTTCGAATATAAACAAAAACCAGTATGACAGACATTTTCTAGGTCATCATGGTCAAAAAAAAAAAATGCGGGTGGCGGTTTGGGTTAAAATCACATATGGTGGGCAACTGCTTATCCATTTATCTTATGAGACAGTTTCTCTGTTTTCTTATGGGAACAGGGCTACTGTTGATGTCATTTCCTGTGCCAACAGGTGCTGTTTGTGAGTTCAAATCCATCTGTCTCACATCTGATTCAGTGATTAAGATACACACATCAGTAGAAAGCTGTTTTTGACTAATAACATGTAAATTTGGTTGATTGTGTACGTGTGCAAATACGTAGTCATATCATATCAAATAGATAAAGTACTTCAGTGGAATAGACCAGTTAAATATATCAAATCAATTACATCCTTACATTAATACATTACTTTTATATGATAAAAATAACAAAACCTTCAGATGTGTACAGTCAGACCCATCAAAATGCAACCTAAAATGTTTTTGCAGGGAATTAGTCAAGCAAATCTTCAAATAATTTTGTAGAATGATTACTCACTGAATCATAAAACGCCCATATGCGGCATACAGCTGAATAAATGTGTATTGTGAATCTAATACAGACAATTAGTCATGAAAAAGTCCACATTATGCACCAAAATTATATTAGACACTAACAAAAAGTTACAAGGTATTAACATGTTCTATTTTTGGAATACTACCAGTGTCATTTTACCAGTTAAGATCATAATATTGTTTTCATTTTAATATAAGTTTTAGTAATTCTGTTGTTGTTTTTTAATCATTTTTATTATTAATACCTGTATATATTTTGAAAATGTCTAAATTGTTTTTATTAACCTGTTTAATCCCACCAGTCCCACATGTATTTTTTCTTATTTCTGAAAGCTCTTAAAGTTGTTGTTGGCTTTGGGAAAGAAATTAAACTTTTAAATTAAAAAAATAGATTGGCCGCGTCCGAAACCTGCAAAATGCTGCCTTAGAAAGACACATTTCAAGGCAGGAAGGCATCGAGGCATGTCTGAAACTAATGTTAGCTTCACTTCCTGTCTGGGGGAAAAAGATGGCATCCAAAAGTTGCGTTTGCTGGACATTTTGTGTGTAAATGTAAATTTTTTACCAACATTTTCCACTTCTGATGTCATTTCTAGCGAGAAATTACTAATGTAGTAATTACATATTTGTTTAGTTCTCAACAAAGCTCTCTCTATTTTGCTGTAGACCATTAAACGGTTACTGCCTAAGAAGTCTGTGCGAAATTAGTTTTGTGAGGTCCCTTCATGCATAAACGCTGCCAACAAACCATTGTCTGATAAGGCAGCAAGACAACGAGTCAGCTGAGAGGTCACATGACCACATCAGTTTACTTCCTGCTTTGACATTTTAGTCTAGATGTGAAAGCAGGAAGTAAACTGATGTGGTCATGTGACCTCTCACACTAGTCACATGACATTGATACATTTTAATCAAGACAATAGCTGCGTCCCAGACTACTACAAAAAAAGCAAATTAAACACCTTAACAGATAGAACTATCATATTTTGTACATATATTTAAAGTGTCTACTACTGATATATTTTGAGAATTATACTCCTGCATCTATATTTTGCTCATAAGAGGTGTACATTTGTTAACGGTCACAATTGTGACCGGTGGTATAACTCAGTATTTCAATTGAAAACACAGGTCCTGGCTGCCAATCCCAGCCATCATCCGTCCACTTCCACACAGTTCAAAACTACCAGATGTGTTGGACCCAGACGTATACATTACCCCTCGAAGTGCTGTGTGTAGCATCACATCCCTTCCAACACTTGAAATAGAGGCAACCGAAAGTGGCCGCGACTGTGTTGGCCCAGATAGGGAGCATCTAAGCGAAACGGCCCAGCTGCCAGACAGACCACGAAATGGTGATGCAGAGGTGAACCATCCAGAGGACGAAGCAGATGTCCACGAGAACCAACCAGTGTGACCCATCCCCCACCGGTGGTGCACACCAACCGGCTCTCATGAACATCCACTCCATCCTCCAGACAGTTCACCTCTGCATCGCCACCCCATCCCGGCGCTTCCCATCTGAGCCATCACCAACACAGTCACCTCCAACCAGAGGTGGACAGTAACTAAGTAAATTTACTTGAGTACTGTACTTAAAGGGATACTTCACCCAAAAAAATGTAAATGTTATGTTTATCTGCTTACCCACAGGGCATCCAAGATGTAGGTGTCTTTGTTTCTTCAGTAGAACACAAATGAAGATTTTTAACTCCAACCATTGTAGTGTGCCAGTTGAGTAAATAGTGTTGTGGACATCACTTCTGCCGCTTGCATCCCATTGATACACCATATTGTGTATTTTGACCTCACCCAGCGGAAGAGATGGTGCGCGCAAGGCTGGACATAGTGTTGTATTTGAGGTAAAAAAATTATATAAATGTTTGGTATCTAACACAAACCCATCGTTTCGTGTCTTAAGACATCAATGTGTCGTCACGAGCCACAGGGTTTAATATGAAGTTGTTTGTGCATGTTTTTTTTTTACTCTCATAAAATTACACCCCATTGACATGCATTATACGACTGGCACACTGCAACGGATGGAGTTAAAAATCTTCATTTGTGTTCTACTGAATAAACAAACTCCTACACCTTGGATGCATGGGGGTAGGCAGATAAACAGCAGATGAACTATCCCTTTAAGTACACTTTTTGAGAATATGTACTTTACTTTTTATAATTTTTTCTGGAAACTTGTTACTTTAACTGCACTACATTTGAAAGACAATTATCATACTTTTTTTTTTTTTACTCCACTACATTTCTATCAAGGTCCTCAAAGTCGAAAGTCGTTTTAGCAGTCAGATGGATGATTTTTTTCTTCTTTTAAAATGTTTTTTTTTTTTTTTGCAGACAGGCTATCAATAATCACTCTTGTAGGATCATGTGAAGCTTCCCAACATTTTTTGAACACTGTTCAGTTTATAGCAAAATGGAAGAAGACTTTTCCTCGGCACAGTGTGTGCAACCATAGCCATACTGACCATACATTTTCTGAAAAGATTAAAGATTAGTTTAGTTGGAATACACTTGATGCATGTCTCATAAAATGTTCAAAAACGTAAACGTCTGATAGAAAGAGAAGAGTAAACCATTGGGAGAATATCGTATGTGTATCAGAGTATAGGGTCCATGCATTCGGCCTTAAAGCGACAGCAGCTTTGTAAAGAGCTTTGTAACTTTTATACAAGTTCAAGGTAGACGTATGCTAGCATGTCGGATGGAGCATCACTGACTGGGATAAACCACCATGATGGTATAATGTGCATTTATACAACAATGCAACAACAATAAAATAATGCATTGTCATAAAAAAGGAAATTTACTTTTGATACTTAAAGCTACACTGTGTAACTTTTTTTGTTTATTCTTAGCTAAAAACACTTAGTTCTTTCAAAAATATTAGTGCTCATTAATGTATATGTACTTCTTTCAAGTAATAAAGTATTCTCGTAGGTGTATAATATGCCATTGAAAATACATACAGGTGAGGGGTTCGAATGCCGGTCGCCATGTTGTCCCTCCATCTTGAAAGTACATTAGCCAAAGAGGGACATACCCGTAAATTCAAGCTTCGCCTTTCGCGTGGCACCGTGTCGAATGTGCAGAGGGGGATTGCTTGAGACTGCTATATGAAAACCTGAAAGCCTTTTTGAAAGTCTGTTGCTGATGGAGGATCACTCTTATTCTCGAGGATATGTATCAGAATCGCCAAGGAAGGGAAAAAGAGAATTAAGACGGCAACGCAACAGGCAAATAACGATAGCACTGATAAAAGTTACTTTACTAAGATTAGCTTGCATTCGTCTGGGAACCTGATAGCTGATGTTAGCAATGAAAATGTAAAACGTCTCGGTTACGTATGGTAACCCTCGTTCCCTGAAGGAGGGAACGGAGACGTACGTCGGACGTCACCGACGAATTGGGATCACTTCAGGGAGCCCTATCAGCTTCGAGATATAGAGAACAGGCCAATGAAATTTGGCGTGCGAGATTTGCATCTCGCGCTCTGCCCCGCCGCGCGGGTATAAAGCGGACGTGAAATGCGGCGCACACTTGTTTTTCTCTGAGGAGCCGAACTAGTGACTCAGCCCGTAGTGATGGTACAGCAACTGTGGCGACGGGACGTACGTCTCCGTTCCCTCCTTCAGGGAACGAGGGTTACCATACGTAACCGAGACGTTCCCTTTCAGTCGGTCACGTTCGACGTACGTCGGACGTCACCGTCGAATTGGGATCCCTTTGGAAAACGCCACAGTTACTACCACTTCCAGCGCCCAGCGAGAGCCCCTCGGACCCCGTCTGTTCGGGCGGCGAATTCACGCAGGGAGAGTCATACTGCTGCTCCGCGAGACCCACTCAGCAGACTATTGAATAACACTGGGAAGCGTGCCCAGGGGGCAAGCTGCAGAAGCCACATCCTGTTCTTATCATGTGGAATGCACATATGGACTGATTTGCAGTACAACATATAGGAGTCCCAGGGGAAGCCCCAGCCTATGTCGCAGGGGACAACACCATGCTGAGACGGCAGGAAGTCTGCCGAGGGAAAGAAACGAGCTCGCCGTAGGGAGCTGTATCGTGGAGAATACACATATGGGACCACCATAGGGGTCACAACATATGGACCCAGCCTGACACCAGATTCACGATGCCTCAGTGTCAGACCTAGCCGCGGGTTGCGGAGGACTCCCAGGGTTCGCCATGCTTGGGGAACTACCTGGAGCATTAGAGCGCACGTATCCATTCCCAGGGAAGGGAATGGCGCAGCAAGCCGACACTAGAACGGGCACTTCGGTGTTACTGACTATGGGAAGTGAGCACACAGGAAGATACCGGCTCTACACGTAAGCTATAGAACCTAGCGAACGTGTTAGGTGTCGCAAAGCCCGCAGCTCTACAAATATCTGTCAGCGAGGCGCCACGAGCCAGCGCCCAGGAAGAAGCTACACCCCTAGTGGAGTGGGCTCTTAACCCGAGTGGGCAGGGCACGTCTTGGGTTCCATACGCCAAGACGATGGCATCCACTATCCAGTGGGCCATCCTCTGCTTGGAGCCTTTCCTTCTGCTGGCCTCCGTAACAGACGAAGAGCTGCTCTGAGGTCCTGAAGCTTTGCGTTCTGTCCATGTATATCCGCAAAGCGCGGACGGGACAGAGAAAAGCTAGGGCTGGGTCCGCCTCCTCCGAAGGCAGCGCTTGCAGGCTCACCACCTGATCCCGGAAGGGGGTGGTGGGAACCTTGGGCACATATCCGGGCCTGGGTCTCAGGATTACTTGAGAGTCACCAGGCCCAAATTCCAATCACGATTCGTCGACCGAAAATGCCTGCAGGTCCCCTACCCTCTTAATGGTGGCCAATGCAACCAGGAGTACTGCCTTAAGGGACAGAACTTTTAACTCTGCTGACTGCAAGGGCTCAAAGGGTGGCCTCTGCAGTGCGGTTAACACCAGAGTCAAGTCCCAAGAGGGTAAAGAGGGAGGGTGAGGCGGATTTAGTCTCCTCGCCCCCCTCAGGAACCTGTGCTTCCCCAAAGATTTACCACCTACCAATTCATGATTCGCAGCGATGGCGGCGACATAGACCTTGAGGGTGGAGGGAGACAGCCTTCTTTCCAACCCGTCTTGTAGGAAGGAAAGCACTGAACCGATCGAGCATCTTTGGGGGTCTTCTCGACGAGAAGCACACCAACCGACGAACAGGTTCCACTTCAACGCATAGAGTTGCCTCGTAGAGGGTGCTCTAGCAGAAGTGATGGTGTCCACCACAGCCTGTGGTAGACCACCTAGAACCTCCGCGTCCCGTCCAGGGACCAGACATGGAGTTTCCAGAGGTCCGGACGCGGGTGCCAGAGGGTGTCCCGTCTCTGAGTCAGGAGCTCCTTCCTCAGAGGAATGGGCCAAGGAGGTGCTGTCGCGAGGAGCACTAGTTCCGGGAACCACGTCCTGTTGGGCCAGTACGGAGCGACCAACAGGACCTGCTCCTCGTCCTCCCTGACCTTGCACAGCGTCTGTGCAAGAAGGCTCACTGGGGGAAACGCTTACTTGCGTAGGCCCCGGGGCCAGCTGTGTGAGGGTCCCCTCGGTCAGGGAATAAAATAACTGGCAGTGAGTCGTGTCCGGGGCGGCAAACAGGTCTACCTGTGCGGTCCCGAACCGCCTCCAAATCAGCTGGACCACCTGGGGATGGAGTCTCCATTCTCCGGGAAGCACTGGCTGCCGTGAGAGCTCGTCGGCCTCACGATTGAGCAGGCCCGGAATGTGAATGGCCCGAAGCGACCTCAGATGCTTCTGACTCCATAACAGGAGATGGCGGGCGAGTTGTGACATGCGACGGGAGCGTAGACCACCCTGTTTGTTGATGTACGCAACGGCCGCAGTGCTGTCCGTACGGACCAGAACGTGCTTGCCTCTGAGCGGCGTTTTGAAGTGGCTGAGTCCAAGACGTACTGCTAACAACTCCAGGCAATTGATATGCCATTGCAGTTGAGGCCCTGTCCACAGACCCGAAACTGCAAGCCCGTTGTACGTGGCACCCCAGCCGGTGGCAGAGGCATCCGTGGAGACAACATCATGCCTGGACACTTGTTCTAGAGGTACTCCTGTCCGTAGAAAGGAAGGGTCCAACCATGGGCTGAAGGTTTGGCGGCATCTCGACGTCACTGAGACGCGGAGGGACTCGCTGTCCCGCGCCCATCTCGGGACTCGGTCGTGTAGCCAGCGTTGAAGCGGTCTCATATGAAGCAATCCCAACGGCGTTACTGCGGCTGCGGATGCCATATGCCCCAGGAGCCTCTGAAAATGTTTCAGTGGAACCGCTGTACTGCCCCTGAACGAATTCAGGCAGTTCAACACTGACTGGACGCGCTCCTCCGTGAGGCGCGCTGTCAGAGCGACCGAATCTATCTCCATCCCGAGAAAAGAGATCCTCTGCGTCGGGCCGAGTTTGCTCTTTTCCCAGTTGACCCGAAGTCCCAACTGGCTGAGGTGACTGAGCACCATGTCCCTGTGTTCGCACAGCTGTTCTCGCGACTGGGCAAGAATCAACCAGTCGTCGAGGTAGTTGAGGATGCGAACACCACGCTCCCTCATGGGAGCAATGGTCACCTCCGCGACCTTCGTAAAGACGCGGGGCGACAGGGCCAGCCCGAAGGGTAGGACCTTGTACTGATATGCTCGTCCGTCTGATATGCTCGTTGTACTGATATGGTCTGTGTCGAGGGAGAATCGAGACATGAAAGTACGTGTCCTTCAGGTCGATCGCTGCAAACCAATCTTGGGGACGGATGCACCTGAAGATGCGTTTCTGCGCAAGCATCCTGAACGGCAGCCTGTGAAGGGACCGGTTCAGGAACCGCAGATCCAAGATCGGCCGTTACCCGCCGCCTTTCTTGGGTACAATAAACTACGGGCTGTAGAACCCGGACTTCATATCGGCTGGAGGGACCTGCTCTATCGCGTCCTTCGCCAGTAGGACCGCGATCTCCCCCTGGAGCACAGAGGCATTCTCCTCCGCCACAGAGGTGAAGTGAACACCCCTGAACTTGGGGGGACGCCGGGCGAACTGGATCGCATAGCCGTGTCTGAGTCCGAGCAGGCGGAGGTGCTGCGGCCGACGGCGGGGTGGAGGCAGCAGCAGACCGCCGGGGCAGGATGTGCTTGATCGCCTCCGTCTGCTTCTAGGCGGCCGAGAACTGCTGGGCAAAGTTCTCGACCGCGTCGCCGAACAACCCGGCCGAAGAAACGGGGGAGTCCAGGAACCGATATTTATCGGTCTCCCTCATGTCGGCCAGTTTGAGCCAGAGATGCCGCTCCTGGACCACTAAGGTGGACATCGCCTGGCCAAGGGAACGGGCGGTGATTTTCGTCGCCCGTAGGGCAAGGTCCGTCGCCCCCCGGAGCTCCCGGAGGAGCTCTGGGCCAGGCCTACCCTTGTGCATGTCCATGAGTGCCTGGGCTTGGTGAACCTGAAGCAATGCCATGGCATGCAGGGCGGACGCGGCCTGGCCACAAGACCTGTAGGCCTTCGCAGCTGGGCTGGAAGAAAACCTACAGGCCTTGGACGGGAGACGAGGGTCACCCCGCCAGTTAGAGGGGGACGCCGGACACAGTTGCATCACGACGGCGCGCTCCACCGGCGAGATGCCCTCGTACCCCCTGGCCTGTCCGCCGTCAAGGGTAGTGAGGAGGGAGGAGCCACCAGGTCTGTTTCTGACACTAAAAGGTGTCGTCCACGACCTGGTGAGCTCCTCATGCACCTAAGGGAAGAAAGGTACAGGGGGGAGACGCTGAGAACCAGTGCGGCCCGCCCCCAGAAACCAATCGTCCAACCTAGAGGGTTCGGGACGTGGTGGAGGGTTCCACTCAAGCCCGACCCTTTCGGCGGCCCGGGAAAGCATGTCCGTCAACTCAGGGTCCGGCTCGACTGTTGCCATTAGGGGCCTGCGGAGGCTGGCTCGGCGGGTTTGCCCTAAACGTAATCCTCAGGTCACCCCGGCCATTCGTCGAAGTAGCCCTATTCTGCTGGGCAGGAATAGTACTAGATCGAGGTATGGGTAGGGGGACTCCACCTTCCCGGAGGTAGGTGAGTCTCGACCTAAGCATCGCCATGGTCATGTTCCCGCAGTGAGAACATGAACCATCCACCAAAGCTGTCTCAGCGTGCTTAATGCCCAGACTCGAGTCTGGGCATGAGGCAGCGATTGTGGCCGTCATCGGGCGACAGGGAACGACCGCATCCAGAAACGCACGGGTGGAATGACACTCCAGCACAAAATCTTCCTCTGTTGCTCTGTCTCTGTCTCTCTCTCTATCTCTCGCGGATAGCTGTTTGAAGTCTCTTTCTTCATCAACGCCGTTCGGCTCCGAAGTGAATGACAAGTGCGCGCCGCATTTCACGTCCGCTTTATACCCGCGCGGCAGGGCGGATAGGGCTCCCTGAAGTGATCACAATTCGTCGGTGACGTCCGACGTACGTCGAACGTGACCGACTGAAAGGGAACTATTATTATTTTTGCATAGATGTCATAACCTACATGTTAACTGACAAATTAAATAACTGCAAATTATAATAGTTTTCTAAAGTAACCTCATCACTTGAAGGAACACTCATGGACGAGGTCAAACTGGAAGCCATGTAATCTTGGACTAAATCGGACACCGTAGGAAAACGATATCGGAATTGAGAGGAACAGAAACTAATATTCACTGGATGGTCATATACCTTTTCAACAATAGATGGAGAAAAATATATCACACAGTGTAGCTTTAAGTACTTTCAAAATCAAACACTTCTGTACTTTTACTTAAAGGAACACTCCACCGTTTTTGGAAATAGGGCGTATTCAACTTCTTTCCTTCATTTAGATATGTGGGCAAATGCATTTTTGTCTCAGTTCATGCATGGACTATATTATGGGGAAGCACAGGCGAAGCACTGCTACTTGAGCGTAAAGATATCACGCAACACATGCACAACATATGCCGGTATGTTGACGAAAGTTTGGGGATTTCATGTGTTGCGTGATATCTCTGCGCCCAAGTAGCAGTGCTTTGCCTGTGCTTCCCCATAATATAGTCCCAAGTTAATATCTGCCTAGGAAATCGCCTGGTCTTAATCTGCATCGCTATTTGTATTCGTTGTGAATACACAGGCTATAAGAAGTAATTATTCTATTATAGAAATAATTATTCATTATGCTAAGCTAAGCTAGCGGCGACCCTGCCAAACTAAAACAATGCATGCACTGAGACAAAAATGCATTTGCCCACATTTCTAAATGTAGGAAAGAAGTTGAATAAGCCCTATTGCTAAAAACAGTGGTGTTCCTTTAAGTAAAAATCTGTTTTAGAACTTTCACTTGTAACATTTGACCAGTAGTACTTTTACTCTTACTCAAGTAATAGAGTTGTGTACTTTGTCCACCTCTGCCCCCAACTGCCAGAGATGCCGCACACAGCACGTCTAGGAGGGCCAACACATACACAAAAATAAACAAATGACAACTGGGAACAACAGCCAAAACCTGTGTTTTCAATTGAAGAATTTGTATGAATTCTGACTATGGTGTTTCCCACCGGTCACTATTGTGACCTAATATTTCACTAACTTAACCAACATAAAATCAAAGAGGGGATAACCTTTGTGTGTTAGGGAGTTCTAAGGAGTAAAATGCATGTACTCAATTTGCAAGAAAAATGTGGGATTAAACGGGGTAATGTTGTTTCCGTTTTAGTTTGTTAATTTAGTTAATCAAGTTAAAGGGATAGTTCACTCAAAAATGAAAATTCTGTCATTTACTCAACCTCAGGTTGTTCCAAACCTGTATGAATTTCACTTGTGCTGAACATAAAGGAAGAAATTTGGAAGAATGTTAGTAACCAAGCAGATCTCGACAGCCATTGACTACCATAGTGGGAAAAAATACTCTGGTATAAATTAAGCGTGAATAAAATTACAGAACTATCCCTTTAAACTCCCTTGAAATATTTCCTTGGCAACCAGCTGGAAAAAAACAGTCAGTTAACATTTATTTTATTTCAAATATTGAAAGTGCTTTGGTAACACTGAAGTTTAGGGTCCAATTCTAAATATGAACTAGTTGCTTATTAGCGTGCATATTACTAGGATATTAGCTGTTTATAAAGCACATATTAATGCCTTATTCTGCATAACCATATTCTACATAAACATATCTAAAATCCATTACCTAAACATAACTCCATTACTTACTATTAATAAGCATAAGCAGTAACTAGAAGTGTATTGAGGCAAAAGTTGTAGTCAAGTTAGAAATTGGACCCTTATCTAAAATGTAATCATTGTTGTATTTTTAACGGTTTTACTTAACAGTAATAACACGGGTTACAGTGGTATTCTTTGAAATACCATAAATACTTTGATACATGCAGAATCTGACAAACTACAGAATTTGAATGTGCAAATTTTTAATAGATCAGTTTAATATATATACACACACACAACCCTACAGTAATGAATGTAACTTCAAAATCAAAGGGAGAACAGGGTATCACAACTGATTTTTATTGGCTTGTTTTATCGAACCATAACACACAGAGAAACATCTATAAACAATGATCAAAAGAAACTGTACATTTGAACTTGATATCTAAGTCCCACAAAAATATTGCTACTGCTGGTCAGAACGCTTTACAACTAAAGAGATTTTCCACGTAATGACTCGTTTGTCTCAATTTTTTCCATTTTAATAATGCGTTTGAATATTAAAGAATCGCTGGCTTTGCGGAGATATTCATCCCACGTCTGCCATCGGTACCATAACACAAACTGGACATAAAGCCCCCCAAAAAAATTTTCACAGCAGTTTTACAAATTTATTGCGGTACTATCACAGAAGAGACAAAATCAATACACACAAAGCACAGGCCTGACATGAACTCCAGTACTAGAGAATATGTTTATTTAGCAGAAATGATTATGGAGAACTGCAGTTAACATATGGAACACAGCTTACAAATGTTCTACAAGTAATCTTTCGCCTTATAAACAATAAACAATGAGTTATTTGCCCACCCCTCCCTCCCCAAACACACATTACAGGTTACACAAACACACACGCACACACAAAAAATAAAATCCCTCATAAAGCCAATGGAATGTTAGTCATACGGACAAGCTCGGTAAGATGTCCAGCTGTCTGTGTAAATGACATGCCCGCAACCTGCCCCTCTACTGCTCACTTTGAAAGCGACAGCAGAGAGGGGGAAAAAAACTCCTGTCGACATTTACGATGACGGTAGTTTTTTCTGCCCAATGTAAAAATGCTGGATATGATGAGATCACTTTCAAAATGTTTCTTTTCTTCCATAAAAAATGTGTCTCTACAATCAAACTACTAAAAAACCTGCCTTTAGAAAATAGTAGATAAAAATATTCCCCTGAATTGTACAAGAAAAGAGGTACAGGGAGTGCTGGTAAAAGATGAAACCTCAGCAAAGTTATTCCCCGTCTTCCTTCTTGTCGGCGTCTTCCGTCGCCTGAAAAAACATCACCATTGGATTTAATCAAACATCTTCACATAAGATCACATCACATCACAAATCATTTAAGGGTGATATACGTAATGTTACCTCTTCGTCAGCTTTTGTCTCTCCGTTTTCTGCGGGCACCTCCTCTTTCTTCTCCTCCTCCTTGGGCTCCTTGGGTTCCTTTGTTTTCTTAGGTTTGGCAGGCGCCTTCTACATTGGGTGAAATAAATGTTCATTTTATTGCTAAGTTATAGTCTAGATTTTCATTTATGTTTTATTTATTTTAATTTTAGCATTGTCCTTACCTTTGGCTTGGCCTCTGCCTTTGGGGGTGCAGGTTTCTATAAATGAAAAGAGTTATAATACATAAATTAATAAACAAACAACATTTTTTTTTTGTTTGTATTGGTGTATTCTTATGTTTGTGTTTTTTGGACCATGTGTGTCCTGAATAAAAGCTATGATGATGATGAATTGTCATATCTGTTGGATAAATTTAAACAAAAACATGTATACTCACGTTTACCAACCTCTCCGACCTTCTTTTAGGCTGCAAAGCAGTAACAGGGTTAAACCATATAACTTTATTTTGATGCAATAAAATATTTTTTTATTATTAAAACTTTATTTTGATGCAAAAAAGTGTGATCTGCTTACCTCAGAGACTTCAGCATCATTGTTCGCCTATGTGTAAAAAAAAAAGAAAAAGAGTGTTATTCTCATTAGTCCATCAATGTAATTTAACAGATGCATTTTAATATTTTTACCCCCTGCTGTTGATTTTTGTCAGGTAGGAATGGGACAGTAAATTTCATTTATTTGGGTTCTGATTCCACAACAATTCTTTTAGAACTTTTATGAAGACATATTTGGAGGGAAAATGCATATATCTCCAAAAGATAAATAATTTAAGATTTTTGCAAAAGATGTTTGATTTTCATAGACATTCAAAGGCAGCATAAATGGTGGTCAGTAATTGGTTAAATAGCAAACAAACAAACCATGTGCTACCAGATATCATCAAGTTTTAACTTTTAATAAATAAAACTCATGTAATAATGTAAACGAAAACCACACGAATAACCAGTCAGTAACTACAATAAGACTCGTTAGCTTTAATACAACATAACAAAAACAGTTCCTGATTCAATTTTAGTCGGACATGATGAAAGTTATAACTTGTGGTTTCGTAAGTGAATAACGTTTCAAAACCGTGAATTTGTAAGTGGATTTGGTAACCGAAGATTCATTAAAAAGAACAGGCTTATACAAGTCACTCTCTCAAGAGGCGGACTAGTCAGCGGTATGTTTTTGATTCATAAAAAAAAGAATCGGCTCATCGGAGTCATTTGTTCGAGAACCGGACTACATTGTTCGCGATGTATGGTTTTGATTCATTCAAAAGAATCGGTTGATATGAATCATTCGTTCGAAAGTAAAACTACCCGGACCACGCTGTACGCTTTAATACACAAAAAATGAATCGGATTATAAGAGTCATTTGCTTTTGGATGAGACTAAATGGTTGCTGTATGTTTTTTTTATACTGAGGATTGGGTATTTTTCTTTAAGGAACGATTCCCAAACACCCATCTAGTCAGCAGTTTATCAATGTTTATGTCCTGCCTCCGTTCGCCGATACTGTGCTGTTCCGTCCTTTTTTTATTGCAGTCTTGCGAGCACCGCCCCCTTCATGCACAGCGACTCATTCAACGCTGATTAATGGAGATTTGCGCTCGCCCCACCGACCCCGCTCCATGACATTCCCGCCATTCACTTTCAAACACAACATCCCGAGGTGCACAGCCGCGAGGAAAAAAAACACTACAGAATATACCAGAATAATAGGAAACACCAAACAGTGGCGCTATGATGTGCAAGAATACCGCCATTGCATAATCTACCACTTGCACGATCAAATACATCGAGACGCAATCGTGCACTAAAGCCCTTAATGCACGAATGAAATCCCTAATGCAACTATGAGCGGCAGGATAAAATATTGCACCGTCTGTCACTGTGTATTCAGACCCACGGTGAGGTTTAAATCATCGGGGTTGCGCGAAAGGGCAGCCATGACACTAAAATCCCCCGAGCCTTTACAAAGACATGTATGGTGAATTTCAGCAGACCCGACTAAGAATATAAACTGCATGTTATCAATATATAAATAAATATTCAATGCAACAATTTGATTTGACGTCCTGCGCGCGACGTCTTTAGGTTGCGAGTCTAAGCTGCACATAAACGAGAACTAAGATCGTTACACCCCCTTTGTCTGGTGCATGTCGACAGAGATTTGTAAACAAAAACACGGCAAACATAATACATATGCGCAGATCACACCCTATATCCGCGTATGCATGAAATTTAATCTGGCTTTAATTAACTCAGCTAATGTTAGAGAAAAAATCTCAGTCGCGCGCTCTCAAATCAAAACACGCGTTTTTAAAGCAGAAGTATGCAAAGACAGAATCGCACGCATACCGTTGCAATAGAAGAAAAAATAGCAAATTTGCATGCAACGTGTATGCACTGTTATTTTCATTAGTTTTTTTATACCGCAATTCTATTAAAGATGGTGCCTCGATATATTAAGAAACCAATGCGCTACTTACTTTGCTCCTTTTAGGCATGGCTGTAGGTTTTCACAACTCGCAAAAAATCAAGGCGGTTAAAAATGCAAGATGCACGGATTTAACGCTGAAAAAACTGTCGGCACTGTGACTAGAGCTCGGTTAAAGATTCACACAGTAGGTTTGATGGTCACAGTATAGGAAGACGTTAACGCTCGTCCGAAACAAAAACCTGCTCAAACCGGATTGGATTCTCCTCCTCCTCCTTCTTCTTCCCTATTCAATTCATCACAGGCCGACCTGACAGAGAATTTACGATTCCCACTATCGCGAAGCCTCGTCTCATGAATAATAACTAAGACAAGGTGACGTTTGGTGGCAACCGTCCAATCACATTCTTTAATTACTATTCATGAGCCATGCCATACTTAGAATACGTTTCGTTCATTGGCCAGCAGAATAGCGTCCCCTTGCCAACGACTGCGATTAAGCCAACCAGAGCGAACGCCATTTTATGTTATTTATTATTCATAAGGAAAGTCTTCGCCATAGTAGGATGATCAAATACGTCTCTCCGCCTCCAGCTCCCGGTGATTGGCCTGCGGAGACGCACTGTACATTTTCAAATCATAGCAAGATACCCGTGTGGGCACTTTTGCATGTCAATCAGTTGCGATATTATTTGTTTTTGCAATGATTTAGAGCTGGCGTGGGGAGATTATCTTAAATCTGCTGTCGATTTAAAAACGTTAGGAAATCCAAAATCATATTCTCATCTTTAATTTCCATGCGATTAGATCATAAACGTTGCGCAATCTTCTTCTTCTTCTTTTTTTTTTTTTTTACATGGTTTCCAGATGTGTGGGAGTTATTTTAGGAGCTGGATTTAAAATGGACATCGGAGATGTTGTGTTTTTAAAGCCCCCGCGTGCATGCAAAGGTTTTAAAAAGGCATAAAATGGCGACTGTGCACAGAAACATTTGACTTGTGTGTCACCAATAAAATGCCGTTGTTGAAATCTATTGCTCAAAAATGTTGCAAAATACATCTATTGGCAGATCCTGTGCATTGTTTCTTTTGTTTAGGTATTTTGTGTCTGCCTTTGGTTTGAAAATGATTGTAATTGTAATATTTATTAAGTATTCAAAGTTATTTAAAATGGGATTATCTATCCACTTGGATTTATAAACACACCATCAAAAATAGTGGTTAAACACCAAGAAGGAAATAAAATTATATAAACAAAGTATCTTGATAAATAGTAATTACAACAAATTATTGAAATAATAATTATATATTCATGAGGGAAAACCTGGAAATAAAAGGGAATTTTAAAATTGAGATTTCCAGACCTGGAATGTAACGGAAACATAATAAAATGGCACAAAAAAAATCCATGTCAATGTCTATAGTGCATGCAAAAATGGAGGATTAATCCAAAATTAATCCTCCATCGCGCTACATTCAAATATTTCAAGAGACTTTTGTACACAAATAAGTATAATTATTAAATCTCTATTTCTAAGATTGAAACTTGTAAATGTATAAGTCCCACATACATGTTATTTTGCTTTAACTAGTGCATATAGCAGTGCACAGGACATGTTTACCAATGCACACAGATGAACAGTAGTTCAAAACACCTCAGCACATATATGATAATATTCCTCTGGGAGAGATGTGTGTAACAACTCTGTAACTTAGACTACGCCTTTCAATAAATGGTGCTCTGAAATCTGCCATAGAATAGTGTGTGCATGACCTAAACATGTTTGGTGTCATCATACACTTAAAAAAAGAAAGATTCTTCATTGGATTCAAGTTCTTATCAATAACCTTTTTTGCCAAGGTTCTTGAATTGGCTATATAATTATTTTGAGATAATTATTAAAAACAACTTTTTGAGCAATGTCGCTGCGCAATGTTGCTGTCAGCGGGCAACCAGGTGAGACAGGGCCCACGACTGGTCTAAAGTATCCAGATAGAAATTTATTGCCCATTCACAATAGGAAAGTGCCCAAGCAACATTGCATGGCAACACTGCCCGGCAACATTGCTCAAAAAAAAGTTGCCCTGTGTATCATCACCAATGTCACAGGTGCTTCAGATCAATGTTTTCTGAGTGTGTTTAGTGTGCTCCTATGTAATAGCTAGGGTTGTCTGAGTGGTTTTTAGGGTGTTATATTTTTATTTTTGTAGAACTTCTGAGCAAATGTAAAGGCCCAACACTGGTTGTTAGGGCATAAGGTTGTCTGAGTGGGTTTATGGTGTTACTGTGTGGTTGCTAGTGAAACAGGAAAGTTAGTAAGAGCTGTGTGTGTAAACCTCATTCCGCTGGACTCAAGATGCGCGCTGGCGACTGACGCTAGAGACTGCAGTCTTTAGCGTCCTTGTTAACGCACCCACCTCCCATGCCGATTTGAACGCGGACCGGTTACATTTGGTGACATGACCCGGATGAGAATGAGGTTTAGGGGGGTGAGTGTAATGGAGGTAGGCTAGTAAGAGCTGTGCATGTAAAAACCTCACTCCCCTGGCCTCAAGAGACGCTAGAGTTTGTGGGCATTGGCGTCCTTGTTAGCTCATCCGTCTGCCGCGCCAGACACACCAGTTCGAATCCCTTTCGCAGCAGGTTGAGTAGGACTGGTTACACTAGGCTGTTCTGTTTGGTTTCTAGGCAGGACCTGTCTAAAGGCTCTTGGGAGGGTGGAGGGTGGAAGGGGGTTTGGTCACAGACCATGTGAGCGAATATTCAATATTCCGTATCAATATTCTGTTTAATGCCAGTGCACTTCGCTCAATTGCTCATGGCCCGAGCAAATGTTCCATTCATGTGGTGCTCAGCCTCACCAGTAAAACGGCGTTCGCTCAAATCCTGCTCCGACAATACATTTCTCTGTACAATACTTATTTCTGTTTGTAATGAATTTCTTGAAAACATGTCTTACAGTAGGCCTTTAGATAACAGTCATGATATTTATGGCTGTAAAGCCAAATTTTATAAAATAGTAGGTAGGTGAAATGACTTGACTAGTGCCAGAGCTCATGCAAACATATCCACATCACTTTGATCAGATGATTTCTTAACTGCAGTTTTCTCACCGCTGTTATTTTTGTTGTGTTTATTTTGTTACTGGGAGGAAAGCGTGCAGCACATATTCACATATTCATCTGAATGTTGCTCTCATCAGTGCTTATAGCGGGATGTTTGTTAACAGTTTAGCGCTGTGAAGGTATTTCAATTTATTTTAATCATATGCTCTGGTTGGTGTTAGCGGCACTCTGATTTCTCAAATGAGCGATCTAGGCACCCTTCTACTCTAGTGCCCTGTAAAAGCGGTAGGTCCGTGCATCTAGAGTGTCTCTATTCATGTGCAAGGGTATTCTGAGTGTTTTTAGAGTGTTGCCACACATTTACTTGGGTGTCCCGAGTGGTTTTTAGTGCGTTGCTATGTGGTTGCTGCGGTGTTTGGGTTGTGCATAAATGGCTAGTTCTAAATAATTATAGTATAAAATGTGATTTGTGGACCTTTAAAGGTTCTCCTTTGGCATCAGCCTATAAACCTTTCTTTAGTTCACTAGTTCATGGTTCACAACATCATGAAAATCTGTCACGCCCTCAACCACACTGCTATCTCCTTGTTCAGACCTTTGCGATTCATGGCCAGATCACAGTAACTCCCTCCTCGCCGGTCCCCTCCCCCATGAAAACATTACACCCCTTTCTGTAGGCAGCTCTTTCAGGCGGGAAAGTCTCAGCGTCCTGCTCATGAAGTTCTCCCATGCTCCTGCAGGACTGGAATGGGGGTGGGGTGTAGTGGGTGTGGCCGTTGAGTTTCAGACAACAGGTCTCATTTGAGAAGCCTTTGACTGTTCTGTTGCCATCCTTATGCTTCAGTTGAGACAGGAAGGAAAGGGGCACTGAAGTGATCTGTGCCGCGCACGATTACAAAGCTACCAACTAAACATACATGTGAGAGTGAGATCATTGTGTATGTGTGATTACATCAGAGAAAACACACAACAAAGTATACAATGAGGTCTTTACAAGTCACGACCACCATCTGAATGTGCTCAGTGTTTGGTTTATCTCTATGGTTCACATGCTAAACATCCACAGTATATACTGCAAATGTGTTTACTTACAAAAAAATTCTACAGAGGATTTCTACGAAAATTTTTATTATGACAGTTCAATAGCTTGTGAATATAACACATGTACAAAACTAAAAACACAGCATGATGTTGTTATGCACTTTCTACGTGGTTCTGGATAGTTCTAGTGGTTGGGTGTACTAGGCTAGGGTGTTCTGGGTGGTTTCTAGGGCGTTGCTATGCATTTGCTTGTTTTTTTTAGTGGGTTTAACATGTTTATACATTTACTTGGGTGTTTTGAGTGTTGCTATGTTGGTTGCTAGAGTGTTCTGGGTGGTTTCTTGGGTGTCATTGTGCATTTGCTTGGGTTTTTTGAGAGTGTTTAGTGTGTTGCTAAGATGTTCTAAGTGGTTTCAAGCGTTTGCTAGGATGTTCTGAGTGGCTTTATTGCATTTATGTGTTGTTGCTGGGCGTTTTGCTAGGGCTATAAATTTGTTTGTTTTTTTTCAGTGGGTATAATGGTTGCTAGGGTTTTCTTGGTGGTTTCTTGGGTGTTGCTAGGAATTTGCTAGGGTTTTTAGAATGGTGTTTCTGTGAGGTTGCTAGAGTGTTCTGGGTGGTTTTAGTGTGTGGCTATTTGGTTTCTAGGATGTTGCTCTACATTTGCTAAGGTGTTCTCAGAGTTTTTTTGTACATGGGTGTTTTGGGTGGTTGCGTATTGAGCAAAGTCAAAAGAACTGACAGTCCTTTCCTCTCCTTTTTTATGTCTCATTTATATTGTTTATGTAGTGGATAATGCTAAGTTACCACATAACTATGTTTTTTTTTGCAGAAACTAATGTTTCCATTGCAAATTTTTGCAAGAAAATCTTTTGTTTTGCCATAAAGTTGAAAGATGCATTCGGAGGATCAGTATGAATAGATTTACAGTGGGATGCGTTTGAGTGAGATTAAGATACCCAGGTCACCTTGAGGTATTTCCAGTAGCTTGAACAAAAGCCTCTTTGAGGGGCAGCACTTCCTGTGGTTCTGTCTAACCATCTGCCACAACATCTTACTCACTCGACCGCCTTTATTTTACTTTCTCGATCATTACATAATTTGAACACCAACCTTTAATTAGGACTTTGTAGTAAACTCTACCAGACTTCAGATTTGATTTGATTTGAATGTCTGTTTGGCTCCACCCAGACCTGCACAGGCATGCAGAAGATGATGGTGAATGCTAGAAATGTAAAACATAATTTTTGTGGTGCAGTCTAAAAGTCTGCCAGTAGTTGACCGAGAAAGGTTTTACAAGAGGTTGATGCAATGTGATCAGGCTAGATAAAACATACAGAATTGTTATCCTGCACACATAGAGATTCAAATAGCTAACGCTTCAGTGATGAGGTTATGCAGAAGTGACTACGAGCACAGACGGCTCTAGTGAACTCACTCATTTTGGAAGTGCAAGTGTAACCCAGTGACTATATGGATCAGTAAGTGGATTTCTCCTCGAGCGAATGGCTGCCTGCCCATCTGGACATGCACGTAAAGCCCAGATTACACAGAGTAATGGCGATGCAGCAGGGGTCAGTGGGAGGGGAGCAGACAGAGCTCCTCGCCAGTCTGGTACAGACTTATATCTGCAACAAAACATTTTTTTTCAAATGATATTTTGGTTAAAGTGTGTTTTTTTGGTTTTATATTAGGCTATAGTAAAAGTGTAGTAACCATTTTTTGTGCCTTTTTATTTTAGTAGTTTTACCACAAATACAATGGTTAAACTTTGGTTAGTGTAGCAAAACCATGGTTGATTTTTGGTTGCCATGATTTAACTTAAATAACCATGTTTTTTTTTGTTTTATTTGTCACTCTAAAGTAAGCCTCCTCATATTTTTCATTATTATCTTATAGTAACTGCCATGTTAACATTGTTGCTCACTTGACGTTGGTAATTGCCAGAAGGTTTAATGTAAATTACATTTTACAAAAATATGACTGTTGTCATTTTCATTTTGAAGCTAAAAATCCATTTGGATGGTACAGACAGAAAGCATGCACACAATACATGGCACTACTATTGTCAACAGAGGCCACGTGCCAAAGATTGATGTACAGTAGAGCTCAAGAAACAGCTGTGACCAAGTATCGATTTAACTTACGGACTGACTCTTCTTAACAGCTTTAGAGATTCCTTAGAGTTCCGCCTTAGACAATTGCCATCATGGCTGACCAACTTTTCTTTTGTGATTAAGCTTATTGTCTAAAACTGCAGTGAAAACACACAATTGGTTTAATCAAGGGTGAAGTAATAAGATTAAGGGACTTTGGGAAGTCAGTAACTCTAGATGATAATGAGGGACAAGGCAGTGGATTTAAAGACCCTGTAGTGGTATTAGTGCCTTCAAAACATGGTCAGGGCCAGAGAGTGTCTCTTGGGCTCCCCTCCCCCACTTCACAATATTTCCTGTTTGCAGAGCTGGGGTTTTTATTGCTCACAATTCTGCTGTTTGTGTATTGGATCCACATCATCCCTCAGTCCGCCTACAGCAGTGATTTAATTATATATCCTAATAAATATAGGGGCAAACATATTTGACAGTCTGCAACTGGGTTCGTTTTTTCCCTTCTTCCTGCTTTCCTCAGAATGTGCTTAATGTCAACACACACAGCACTACACCGTTCACAAATGAAAAGCCTTTACAGACGCCGAAAAGGCGCCATTTTCTAATGTTTTATTTTCTGTTTTTGCACGTAGGAGCGCATTACTCAACTAGAGGGCGACAACATCAAAGATATCGCAAGGAACACTAGTATTTGTTAGAACTCAAAACTAACACATTAATCTGAGATATATGTAATTCTCAACCACAATACAGGATTGCAGGAAGATTATTTTACAGAAAATTATTTAGGATACTGAAAAAAGTTTAAAACAATTTGCATATGCTTTTTTTTCATCCATAAAAAATAAAACCTGGCGATTGTCACTGACCAATCAACGGTGCAAGACATAATACTTATTGAACATAAGTAACCTAAAATTGTATTATTATAATATGAAGGTGTTTGACCCAATATTGTTTTGCTAAAATCATTAGAATTATCTGAAATTTTTATTTTATGGAAATTATTTGATTTAGTATTGCCAGCATGAGCATTAAGTATTAATTCAAAAATAAGTAGAGCAAGAAAAAAAAAGATGAATAAAAAGTTAATTTTATTATACTTTTATAATATAATATAGCCTATAATATAATACTTTTATTTCATGTCAGTGTTGTCAATATTAAAAATGAATATTTTGAAAATACAAAAAGTTGTGTGAAAGTACTTCCAAGGTCAAAGTTCATTGGGACCTGATCAAAGTTTTCCAACACTTTTCTTTCTTTTTAATGCTTATTTTCAATTAAAAGATGCCACGAACATCTTACACAATGTAAAGGAAGAGAAAAGAAGAACAGAACAAGGAAAACTAAAAAGCCAGAGAGAAACAAACAGTCATATGAGGTGGGCAGGTATGTAGTGATGAATAATATATATTATTTGTGCATCGGTGTTGCATTGTTTAATGTTCATGTGGCAGATTAAAAGTAGCCTAATAATATTAAAATATTAATGAATACCCACCACCCGCTTGTATGGGAGACAACGTCAGCATTTTGTAAGCCAGAAAATCATTTTTTAAGAAGGACCCTGTAAGGTCACACTTCCCCAAACCTCAAACCCCATGACACCTCCATCTGGGTCCCTGTGCCAATTCTGTTCTGCTGAATGAAGCAGCCAAATTCACCGGTGCAGGAAACCCGAAGAGCTCAAGAGGAAAATCTGCAGTGCAACAGCAAGATCTTAGTGATCACATTCCCACAGTTCACTATTAAGTTTTCTTATTACACAGCTCTCTGAAGTAATTAATTCGGATTGGTCAGTTGAGGCATTCTGTCACACATATTTTATAATGTGTCGTGATGGTATAAAATGTTTTTTTTTTTTTTTTTTTTTTTTTTTACCATGGTACTTGCAGTTAAACAGTGGTACTTAAGTATTACCATATGTATATATCATATTTGCATGCTGCTGTAATTCAAAGCATAGCATGGAATGCTTGGAATGGAATAGCAAAAAAAAAAAAAAAAAAAAAAAAAAAGGTACAAAGGAGGAAGCAAATCCTGATGGCATCATGCAACTAATACCATGAAATCTGTAAAAACAACTTGGTAGTATACCATGTGAATTTAAAGAGTATACTTTCATGACTGTGTTTAATACACTTTTAAAAGTACACTTTGTATTAATGTCAAAATAAAAGTTTTACTTTAAAGCACATTTTAAATAATTGTGTTTTAATAATCTTCTGTCATGTTTTAAAAAAGTACACTTCTTTTGATGTGTTGTCAGATATATTAAGGAACATGTAAAGTACTTAATAAAAGTAAAAGTAGGCTACTTTACTGTAGTGTACTATTTGCTATTTGCTATATTTAAAGTTAATATTTAAAAATGTATATTGCCCCTTTATCATTAAAATGTGTAAATTAAAATATATTTAAATACATATTTCAATAGGAATTACATTAGTTTACCATTATTGTTTGTCAGTACATTTAGCGTACACTTTAACCATATTTCAAAGACAAATGAAATAATTATAAAATTACATATAAATATGCCTACTTAAAGGGATAGTTCACCCAAAAATAAAAGTTCTACACACAAAAGAAGATATTTTGAAGAATGTCTGTAAACAATTTGATGGGCCACATTGACTTTCCAGTAATTTTCCCGCCATGGGCTCCATCAACTGTTTGGTTACCCATATTCTTCAAAGTCTTCGTTTAAATGTTTCCCCTTAAGTCCTAATTAAATCACTCTTTAATAAAAATTTAGCGTTTAATATTTAAGTAGTCTTTTTAAAAGTATGCAAAATTGTAGGTTACTTATTTTTCACACTGCACAATGCTAATTCCATTTTGGCCATTCTGACTGAGCTATTCGACAGTTGTGTACCTGCTCGGAACCTTTGTCTCTGACCTTGTGCTGTTTCTCTCCCTCCCATTGACTCTAATCAAATGTGTGACCTGCCATCTCATGGCTCTCCATAGGTGCAGTTCACACTCAATACTAATAAAGAGCCTCACTTCTGCCCCCTGCAGGCTGACTCGCACCTGCCCCCTCTGCATTAATTCACTGCCGCCCCCTGCATGCTGACTCGGACACGGCATCTCCTGTGAACAACATACAGTAGGCCTATCTCTTCTTTGACATTAACACAAACCTGCTCCACTGATATCTAACTGCAGAACCACACGTAGCAGTCTGAGGACAACAGTGCCAGGCCAACAGCATCAGACCTGAAGTTAGGGTGGTGTTGACGCTTGCATAACCCACCCCAACCACTAATCCTTAGCCACCCTTTACTATAATATATAATAAGCTGAACCTTAACGAATGCAAACCTCATTCAACAACCAAACCTATTTTTAATGTTGCTATCTCCACCCTAAACACTGGTGTTTGGCTGCTGGCCTGGCGCTGTTGTCTTCAGACTGCTGTGACATATGGTTCTGCACTGAATCATGACTTCTTCATGTGTTGAATTTGGGAAGCTTTTCAGTCAATAATGATTTAAATATCATTCTGCTCTTCACACAAAGCTACATTGCATGGCTTACAGAAAATACAGAACTCGAGGTCACATGGACTTCTTTTATGATATTTTCTGACACACATAATCGTAATTGTTGTTCCGAAATTGGTGACATACAGAAATCTGTGACTAAGGGTGTCTCCCAGGAAGCAGGTTTTGTAACATACCCGTATGTTTGAAGTCCCCCATCAAAGTTTTTTTTTTTTTTTGGCTTTTAGTATAAGTTAGCTAGTGTGACAAAATCAACAAAATCCACATTTAGAAGATCTAAGCATTTCTCACTTCCACCAATACGGATCAATGATTTTGATGATGACAACACCCCACTTCAGCTTCTCATCAGATGTTCTGTCCAATCAAATGCTATCTATAAAGTCCCACACCCAAATAGACACTGAAGTTGCAGGTAAAATAGGTAACTTCAGATTTACTATTTTCTACATGGCGAATGGTACATAGTGCACTATATAGGGGATAGGGAACAATTCAGACAATTGGGGCCAATGAAGTCTGGGTTCACGTTAATGTCATGCCAACTACCAGACCGCGCACACAGTCTCTTCCGGTCCAGAGAAACAATAGCACATAGCGGATCATATGCGCAAGTCGGCGCAGACCGGAAAACATATCGGACCCATTTGACTTCTGTACAGAATGCTATATTTTAAAGCGATATGGAGAAGATTAGGAGGAGAAACGGTTAGAGATTAGAAAGAAACTGCGGCTTTACCAAGCTCAATGGCTCTGGTTGTGATATAAACAAAAGCTATATTTAAAAAAGGGGAAGAGTGGTTTGATATGTCCTGCCCTGTCTTCCTGTTTCAGTGGAAATTACGTTGACACATTGAAAAATACTGCACATTTCAAAGCACTTCAGTGGTCCTTTAAAGGGTTAGCTTTATTTACTCACCCTCAAGCCATCCTAGGTGTATATGATATTCTTCTTTCAGACGAATAAAAGTTGAGTTATATTAAAAAAGTCCTGGCTCTTCCAAGCTTTATAATGGCATTGACTGTTGCTGTTTTTGAAGTCGATAAAAAATGCATCTGTCCCTCAAATAACGTGCTCCACACGGCTCCGGGGGGTTAATAAAGGTCTTCTGAAGCAAATCGTTGCATTTGTGTAAGAAAAATATCCGTATTTAAAACTTTTTGAATGAAAGTTCCAGCCGATCACCTTCCGTGGAAAAGTGTTGAAAGTGCCTTCTCGGAGTTCAAGATGCTTACGCGACGTCTGACGAGCAGACCTGGTAGCGTAAGCCCTTGAACTTCAGGAGCACTTTCAACACTTTTTCCATAAACTGAATAAGGTAAGGCGATCGACCAAAACTTTACTTAATAAAGTTTTAAATATGGATATTTTTCTTACACAAATGCATCGATTCACTTCCAAAGGCATATATTAACCTCCTGGAGCCGTGTGCAATAGTTATTTGACAGACAAATACTCTTTTATGGACTTTTAAAGTAGAGCAACAGCCAGTGCCATTATAAAGCTTGGAAGAGCCAGGACTTTTTTAATATAACTCAACTTTTATTTGTCTGAAAGAAGAAAGTCATATACACCTAGGATGACTTGAGAGTGAGTAAATCATGGGCTACTTTTCATTTTTGGGTGAGCTATCCCATTAATGTCCCCTTTAAGGTTTTGGTTTGGTTTTTATCCCTGTGCTTGAGTAGCTGGTAGGACAAACCCAGTCAGTTCAAAGTCTAAGTTGATTTATTGTCATTTCTCTCTTCTGTAGCAGGTGAAGAAACCAAACACAATGTTCCCTGGAGCCACAGGGCATGTAGTTTCATGTATAAGTAGAATATGTGTGTCAGGCCTGACTACGTCATTGTTACCTGTTTGCATATGTCCTTTTCTGTACACTAAACAAGCAGCTGATGCCAAGGTAACTAAACAAACACAGTTGATCAATACCCCGAGATTTCCTGGTTTTCTCCATGTCTTTTTTGTCTAGATATGTGAACATCACCTGTAGAAGTGTCTTTGGACATATAGTGATGGAGACTTGATATATAAATCCGCTGAGCTGAAGAAATGACTGCTGTTGACACTGTAAACTCTCTCTTTTTTTCAGTGAAACTGGGTGTGTCTGTTTCGGAGGATATAATTCAACTGCATTCAAACACAGCCTTGCATGAACCCAAACAGTGCATGGGCACATGCACCCCAAAGGTAATATTTCAGGTAGACGGGCCACCTTGTTTGACATGTCAGCGTGACTTCAAATCCTCACGAGATCTGCAAAGCAGACAGGCTCGATGGGTTTCAACTGCATGGAGATGTAATGGAGGCTTACCTCTCAGTCTTTGATAACATGACGGTCAGCTGCCAGCTGGACTTTGGCCCCTCTGTGGGCTGACAGGTGATAAAGGTGATCTGACTATAAGGACCGTTTCTCTATTTTACTGGATTAATTGAATTCCATGGAATCTTTTTGAGGTATGTTGTTGTTCAAGATATTGAATTTCTTACTAGAACAGCTTTTAAGTTCACTGAAAGGAGAGAGTGTTTTAAAATCTGAAATTTGTCATACCTGTTCTAGGGTGTGAACTAAACAAATAATGTAGTAAAAGACCAAAAGACTCATGTGCAATAGCACGTATGTATGTATTAGTCAGTAATGTTGTTCATGATGTTCATATTGTGTTATATTCAAGTTAATAAAGATAAAAAAAACATTGTGGGTAATATTAGTAATGTTTTAAGCAGAAAAGCTTAATAAAAGCCTGATTGTTTAAACGACTGGAATGTCTGAACATTTGTGACAAATTTGTGTTTACCTCATAATACAATAAGATATTTGCACACATTGTTCATAAAAAAGACACACCTACTGTACAAAACAACATACAAGGAATTCCTGAGGCTTGAAGACAATCAAATGAACACTAATCATTTCAGGGTTGTGTCCTAACAGTTTCACGATGGTGCGCATTTATTTTAGGATGCTGGTGTGACGATAACTGAGGAAACATGGATGTTTCTAGACTGGGTCTTTTTCTTCTGATCACCATGGGTGAGTTTTCATATTCACCCACAGTATTTCTGCCTTGTTTTCCAGTAAAAATATCGTTAAAGCAAGATAAGTTTGCTTCATTTTTTCACTAGTTAATAAGATTTATTCTGAAATTATATTATTTTTTTAAAACAAGTCTTGTTATGTTACACAATTTCGCTTCTTATTTTATTTATAAAAATACTGATGAAGAAAACCCCCATCCCTACAGAGGTTACGTGGTTTGGAGAATGGATGGATGGATAATTAATAAAACATTATATATATATATATATCCTATATTTTAATACAATTTAATTTTAATTGATTTGAGTTGATTTGCAGGCTTGGAAAAGTCATTGAAATGAGTGACTCTTACAAAGTAATGGATATTTCAAAGGGAATGCAGACCGGGGCAAGTTGTCACACTTTGTTTCAGTCAATATTTCTTAATATTTGATTTTGTCACACTATATGAAACCTACCAATAAAAAGCTAAATTGAAAAAAAATAATAATAATAATTATGAAATTCTTAGATGAAAATTTGTTTTTAATGTTATCAATTTACACAATTTCAGATGTTTTTGTTTTGTTTTGACAAATGACAAAAATATGATGACGTTGAAATTTTCGTTTGAAGGACAGATTTCACAAAAACTGCTCAGTTGCTCTTTGTTAATGCACCTTGTTTCATTTCAGAAGAGGGAAAACCTCTTTTAGGGTCTAAAATATAATGATCTATAATGCTTATTTACTAGAAAAAAATTATGGTAACTTTATTTTACAGTCCCACATGAAAAAATACTATAGTATATTATAATTACTCTATAGTAAATTCTATAGTAAATATACTACAGTAAATTAACAAAGTGTAGTAAATACTGTAATATACTACAATATACTACAATTTACTGTAGTATCTTTACTATAGTATGGTTAAAAACAGTCATTTTACTATAATATACTAAGTATTTTTTCATGTGGGGTGTCCCCGTTACACATTTTACTGTTATAACATTCAATTATGCATAGTTACATGAAAATAAAGCTTAACTTTAAGGCGCGTTCACACCAAGAACATTAAATATAAAGATAACTATAAAGTTAACTATATTAGCAACCACACATGGGGACAATATTGTTCTGCTTATTGTAAGCATGTGCTTGTCTGTCACTTTAAATGCTCAAGCTCTTTGAAGCAGGACGGATTCTGGTTGGCTGTCAATGTTTTTAGCGTTCAAAAAATTGTGGAAAAAATCGTTCTGGAAGTGATTCCAACCATGTTTTTTTTCGGTGCCATTATCGTTATAGCTGTGGTGTGGACTCAGTTATTCTTTAATATTGAGAACGATTTTTAGAACTGTCTTTATCGTTATCATCCTTGATGATAAACCAAATTATATAGTAATACATGTAGTTTATTACTATTACTTAGTACTTAATTGTATAATTACACTGGACACCTTAAAATGATGTGTAACAACGATTTATGATGAGAAAAACAAACAAACAAACAAACAAGAAAATATGCTTTAATAACTGGATCTAAATAACTCTGCTGAAGTGTTTTGAATAATTTGATTCTTGTCAAATTCCCCACAGGAGTGTCTGCTGAGGTGCAGATCCAGCCTCTAAATGCAGTGGTGCTTCGTGGTTCGAAGGCTCGGTTCAACTGCAGCTCAGCTCAGTTCACATCTTCCATGACCTGGACAGTCAATAAACTTTTGGTTATCAACATTATAGAAGGATCTGGGGTGCTGAACAGCACAGACCGAATTTCTGCCACAAATTTCACCACGCTTGGAAATTACAAATGGGAACTTATAATTAGCAATGTGCAGAGAAACGATGCTGGTGAAGTCACTTGTCAGGTTTTGGGTGGAGAGAGTCAGATGGCCACACTGTCTGTTCAAGGTGAGTGATATTTTTCAAAATAAATCTAATTATTAAACTAAATTAACCATATAGACCAAATTATCGATCTAATTACTGATCTAAAGCCCACATTGTTACTGTATGATAATCAAAATATATTCTGTTGCATAATTTTTCTGTTTAACAATGTAAAGCTGCTTTGAAACTGCTTTGTTAAAAGCGCTATATAAATAAATAAAGTTGACTATTATTTACAAGTGAACATTTAGTCCTCAAAGTTGATGTGTAAGAAGCAGGAAAAATGGGAAAGTGAAAGGCTAATTGTGATGGCTAGACGACTGGGTCAGAGCATCTCCAAAACTGCAGCTCTTGTGGGGTGTTCCCGGTCTGCAGTGGTCAGTATCTATCAAAAGTGGTCCAAGGAAGGAACAGTGATAAACCGGCGACAGGGTCATGGGCGGCCAAGGCTCATTGATGCACGTGGGGAGCGAAGGCTGGCCCGTGTGGTCTGATCTAACAGACGAGCTACTGAATCACGTTTTCTTTTACATCACGTGGATGGCCGGGTGAGTGTGTGTCGCTTACCTGGGAAATTCATGGCGCCAGGATGCACTATGGGAAGAAGGCAAGCCGGCGGAGGCAGTGTGATACTTTGGGCAATGTTCTGCTGGGAAACCTTGGGTCCTGCCATCCATGTCGATCTTACTTTGACACGTACCACACTTCAAAAAGTGAATAGTTGGATCATTTTAAAAAAAATTACTTCAATTGGTAACACCTAAAAAAATCTTAAATTATTATATTTGATCAATGTAATTTCACCAGGTCAACCACACTTATATTATTTGAGTTCATTCAATCCTATTATTTACATTAGTCTAGCTTAATTTCACTGCATTCTAACTTAAATGTTTACATTTTTCCTACAGTTGGATCAACTTAAAAAATTACTTCAATTGGTAACACAAAAAATTACGTTTTCTCAACTTAAATGATTACATTTTATCAACATAATTTCACCAGGTCAATCACACAAGACAGAAATATTTATTAACATTAATTCATTTTATAAGATAAACAGTGGTTTGAGGAGCACAACGTGTATGAGGTGTTGAATTGGCCTCCATATTAACATAGAAGGATTTCTGAAGGATTTCTGAAAGACTGGAGTAATGGCTGCTGAAAATTCAGCTTTGCCGTCACACAAGTAAATTTATTTACATGGGGACAGCTGAATCTTTTTGAACCGTATGATCCAGGCCTTTCCAGTCTTTTTAAGAAGGATCCAAGTAAACAGTTTGAAGCAGACAAACACAAATGCATGATTTAAGCTTTTTAATGAGTGTTATTTTACTCTTATTTCCACTGTGTTGTTTATTCTTGGGTTGCATTTTGTACAGATTGCCTTTGGGTTTACAGATTTGATAGGAGTCTGTTTATTAAAACTCTCTGTGTTCAAACTACTTCTTTGACGCAAGGCTGCAGCCTTAATGATTCTGGTCATGGTTTGAATGTTAAATGACACTCTACAAAAGCGCCTACCTTCTTGCTTAAAGCTTCATCTTTGAGCCTAAGTGAGTTCCAGCACCTACATCCATATGCTGATCCTTCTTCCAACCTTTAAGCATTACTCAGCAATTTTATGCATGACAGAGCGTAAAATGCAGCTAGAACATTCACAGAGATTGTCTCCTTAAATCTATCTTCACTAATGCCCTCATCAGCACTAAATTAACCCTTGTGGACCAAAACGCATCTATCAACTAAATAACAGAAGTCTTGTTTATTCTACACAACAATGACCAAATTGAGACTTCCTGGGAATTTCAGGTAACATTTCAACAAGGTCCCAAACTACTGACAGATTTGCCAAGATCGCAATAGAAACTCATATATTCCCACCAAATTTCTTCCACTCCAAATTATATTCAATATTACTTTTATAATACACCGATCAAGTATTATGACCATCTTCCTAATATTGTGTTGGTCCTCCTTTTGCTGGCCTGACCTGTCGAGGCATGACCAGTAGAACATTGCCCAAAGCATCACACTGCCTCTGCCGGCTTGGCTTCTTCCCATAGTGCATCCTGGTGCCATGTGTTCCCCAGGCCACATTCTTCCATTGCTCTGTGGTCCAGTTCTGATGCTCATGTGCTCACTCTTGGCGCTTTCAGCGGTGAACAGGGGTCAGCGATGCACTGTGTATTCTGACACCTTTCTATCAGAACAGCATTAACTTCTTGAGCAATTTGAGCTACAGTAGCTTGTCTGTTCGATTGGACCACACGGGCCAGCCTTGGCCGCCCATGACCCTGTCGCCGGTTTATAACTGTTCTTTCCTTTGACCACATTTGATAGATACTGACCACTGCAGACCGGCAACACCCCACACAATTTGGCCCTAGTCAAACTCGCTCAAATCCTGACGCTTCCTGCTTCTAACACATGAACTTTGAGGACAAAATGTTCACTTGCTGCCTAATATATCCCACCCACTAACAGGTACCGTGATGAAGAGATGATCAGCGTTACTCACTTCACCTGTCAGTGGTTATAATGTTATGCATGATCAGTGTATATATTATTTTATATTTCAATATTACTCTAGTCTATACGCATGTAAAAAAAATATTTCTTTCTATTTCTCGCCAGCTAACAGGAAACGTTTTCAGAACATTCTGCTAAGGTTGTTATGAAGGAACATTCTGTCAGTAAGATCAATAGAATAAAATGTTTAATGTTTAATTCAAAGTTTACCTGAACTTTCATAATGTTCTCAACCCCCTAGCACAAAAACGTTACTTTATGCATTGGAACTTTTTCCTGAAACATATTAGTTGTACATATGGTTAACTTTAAAAAAAAACTGTTACTACTTGTTTCAGAGAACATTCAAAAGTAACATTCCCATATTTTTGCATAATTATAAAATAGATTGTTCCCTTAATGTTCGTATAACCAAGATAAAATGTTTTTAAAACATTTAATATACTGAGCATTTATAATAAAGTAGGGAAATTGTGAGTTTGGCAAGCACATACATTTATAATTTATTCATTCTTTAGTGTATTTTTTATATGCATTTTAACATTAACTGAATGTTTTGCCTTACAAGATCTGTCAGAAAGTACAAAGTGCAGCACAAGGCAAAACAAAACTGAGATGTTATCAGTTACACCTGTGAGTCACTGCTTTCACCTGTCCTGCTGTCCCGTGGGAAATTATCCGATTACATCTCAAAGTGCAGATAATCAATAATAATCTACTTCTTAATTAAAGTGGACCATGTTTTAAGACAGACTGAACCGTCATTAAAGCAAACTCACAAATCTATATTATTAAAGGCAGAGTGTGTGTTTGAAGAGATAATTCTGCTCTGTTCTTCTCCAGAACGTGGCAGCGTCGAGATCGTAGGGGGAAATCAGACTAAAATGGAAGGAGCTCAGACGGAGTTCCAGTGCCGGGCCTTGGGCTGGTATCCTGAGCCCAGCATGTCCTGGTCTGTAAATGGAGTGGGAAGTTCCTGCAACAGAAGCTCTGTGACACAGGGAGGTCTGTTTAACTCCAGCTGCACATTGACTGTCACTGCCGTCAAAAACTCTTCTGTTCAGTGTCTGGTCACAGTACCTGCCCTGAACACACCGGACAGCAACACTGTCTTTCTGACCGTCGGTAAGTGTTTTTATGAGTCAAATATAATAGATCATAATTTCTAGTAAATAGGGTTTGATTGTTTTCAAAACCACAAATCAGAACAGTTACATTCAGGAACAGCTAGAGGGCACTGCAAACACCAATCCAGCCACATGAAGTTTAGTATTATAATCAGAACGAATTGCAATGATAACTCTGCTGTGTTTTAAAGGGATACTCAAAAATCATAATTATAACTTTCATAATTCACTCACCCTCATGTTGTTCCAAACCTGAATAAATTTCTTTGTTCTGCTATACACAAAGGAAGATATTTGAAAGAATGTATGTACCCAAGCAGCTCTCACCCTCCCATTGACTACCATAGTATTTTTTCGTCTACTATGGAAGTCAATGGGGGCTGAGATCTGCTTGGTTACAAACATTCTTTCACATACACTTTATTGCCAAAAGTATTGGGACAGCCCTCCAAATCATTGAATTGAGGTGTTCCAATCACTTCCATGGTCACAGGTGTATAAAATCAAGCACCTAGGCATGCAGACTCTTCTACAAACATTTGTGAGAGAATGGGCCGCTCTCAGGAGCTCAGTGAATTCAAGCGTGGTACTGTGATAGGCTGCCACCTGTGCAATAAATGCATTCGTGAAATTTTCTCACTACTAAATATTCCACAGTCAAAGTGGAAGCAATTGGGAACAACAGCATCTCAGCCACGAAGTGGTAGGCCACGTGAAATCACAGAGCGGGGTCAGCGCATGCTGAGGCACACAGTATGCAGAACTCTGCAAATTTCTGCATAGTCAATAGCTACAGACCTCCAAACCCTGGGTTTCCATGGCAGAGCAGCTGCATCCAAGCCTTAGGGTGTACTCACACTAGGCACAGTTGCTTGTACCGTGCCCGATCGCTTAGTTCCAGTGAAAGGAACTCTTAATGCTTTAGCATACCAAGACATTTTGGACAATTTCATGCTCCCAACTTTGTGGGAACAGTTTGGGGATGGCCCCTTCCTGTTCCGACATGACTGCACACCAGTGCACAAAGCAAGGTCCATAAAGACATTGATGAGAGAGTTTGGTGCGGAGGAACTTGACTGGCCTGACCTCAACCTGATAGAACACCTTTGGCATGAATTAGAGCGGAGACTGCGAGCCAGGCCTTCTTGTCCAACATCAGTGCCTGACCTCACAAATGTGCTTCTAGAAGATTGGTCTAAAATTCCCATAAACACACTCCTAAACCTTGTGGAAAACCTTCCCAGAAGAGTTGAAGCTGTTATAGCTTTAGAGGGTGGACCAACTCCATATTAAACCCTACGGATTAAGAATGGGATGTCATTAAAGTTCATCTGTTTGTAAAGGCAGATATCCCAAAACGTTTGGCAATATAGTGTATCTTCCTTTGTGTACAGCAGAACTAAGACATTTTGAACAATTTGAGGTTGAATAAATAACAGAATTTTCATTTTTGGGTGAACTATCCCTTTAAGTATGAAGAGGGTGCATGATTCTCTTATCACTTTCTGTTAAAGAAAAGCCTGTTAAAAGAGACCAGACGGTGTTGATCGCTATCACTGTTGCCTTCAGTGCTGCTGCTCTTTTGTTTCTAATCATCTATGGAATTGTTTTCTTCTGCAAGAGAAGAAAGAAAAGTGAGTATTTGTGGTGATGAATCCCAATTTTCATACTATATTCAGAGATGGGCAGTATTTTCATTACATGTATTTAAAATATGTATTTAATTACTTTGAGTATTTTGTAATTAGTTTTTCCTTAACAAAAATCAAATGTCATTTGTAATTTAAATACTTTGAGAGACTGTATTTTGCATTTAAAATACTTATTCAAAAATGTAATTTTATTTTCGCATTTAATAACTTTCATCACCAGGCTTAATACTACTACCAACTAGCCTATCAGTTTTTTGGCTAGATGCAAGCAAATCACGTGACAACCGGTTGGATCTGTTCCGGCGTGCTCATCGTGAACAAGGTCAGAAGCAAGCAAAGAAGCCACTTTTGTGCTCAGTCAAACTGCTTTAATGTAAAGTATCTAGTAAAATACTATCAGATATTATTCACTGAATGTCCTTATAGGACAGAAGATTAGCACAAATAGCTAGAACTTGTAAATTGACTTGCTAGCTAGAGTGATGTGCGCTGTCTAGTGACGCGTGGGTGGGTCAATAATAAAAAAATAACAACAGTTTATTGAGCAGAATTACAATTCAGTGCTTTATTTTCACTGATAGTTCCAAAGAACCTGAATCAGATAGAGCTTCAGCAGCTGTATATTAAAAATGATTATTATTATTATATGTCCCACATTTTAGCTATCAGGTGGATGGAGGACACTCAGCAAATGAATGCTGTGATATGCTCAGATTCATTCTCTGCATTATCAAGCCTTATTAGCGTGATATCCCCAAGACAAGACATTTTATATGAAATATTTTTAAGTATGCATTGAGTGAATAAATCAGGAATTAAGATGTGTTTCCTGTGGGTTTCAGCACACATGGGAGTGGATTGAAATGAGGAAGTGGATCATTTAGCAAAACAGGCGCTGAAATTATTACATATAGAAATTAATATTCCACTAAGTGAGGAAGAAGTTAAGGCCAAGATTAGAACAGCAATAAAAGGGAAATGGCAATAACTTTGGAAAGAGGAGGGGAGAGGAAGACATCTTTATGATATTCAAAATCACATATAGGAGGTGAAAGAGCTAATTTTGGCAGTAGAAGAAAAGATACAATCATTACTAGACTTTGCCTTGGGCACACAGCTCTAAATGATTCTCTATATAATGAGCAAACATGAGTCTGGGAATTTTAGTTTACGTGGGTCAGCAGAAACTGAAGAGCATGTACTAATATATTGTACTGCTTATGAAAATGAAAGGGTCTTTCTGTTGGAAGAATTAAGAGAAATTGGGATAGGAAATCTTACACATAAAACACTGCTGAATAATGGCTTGAATCATCAAAAAACATTTAATGCATTAATGAGATACTTAAGAAAGGTAGATCTGTTTAATAGAATTTAGAAGGTAATTTTTTTAACTTTCATTTATTTATTTAGTTAGTTCTTCCTGTTAGTTAGTTCTTCCTGTCCACACTCCAGCCCAGTAGGTGGCGGGAATGCACCTATCGTTTGTTTGCCAACCGCCATAAAATGCAAAAAGTAGAAGAAGAACAATTGCGGGTGGTGTCTTGGGTGGTCATGACATCAGGTTTTCCCTCAAAATCGGGTCTCCCCAAACTTTCAGTTAATGATTATCCTAAGTGTCATTATTTTCCATAATGTAATGATAAAAATTAAACTTTCATATATTTTAGATTCATTGCACACCAACTGAAATATTTCAGGTCTTTTATTGTTTTAATACTGATGATTTTGGCATACAGCTCATGAAAACCCAAAATTCCTATCTAAAAAAATTAGCATATTTCATCTGACCAATAAAAGAAAAGTGTTTTTAATACAAAAAAAGTCAATCTTCAAATAATTATGTTCAGTTATGTACTCAATACTTGGTCGGGAATCCTTTTGCAGAAATGACTGCTTCAATGCGGCGTGGCATGGAGGCAATCAGCCTGTGGCACTGCTGAGGTGTTATGGATGCCCAGGATGCTTCGATAGCGGCCTTAAGCTCATCCAGAGTTTTGGGTCTTGCGTCTCTCAACTTTCTCTTCACAATATCCCACAGATTCTCTATGGGGTTCAGGTCAGGAGAGTTGGCAGGCCAATTGAGCACAGTAATACCATGGTCAGTAAACCATTTACCAGTGGTTTTGGCACTGTGAGCAGGTGCCAGGTTGTGCTGAAAAACAAAATCTTCATCTCCATAAAGCTTTTCAGAAGATGGAAGCATGAAGTGCTCCAAAATCTCCTGATAGCTTGCTGCATTGACCCTGCCCTCTGGATGTTTCTACTCCAGACTCAGTCCACTGCTTCCGCAGGTCCCCCAAGGTCTGGAATCGGTCCTTCTCCACAATCTTCCTCAGGGTCCGGTCACCTCTTCTCGTTGTGCAGCATTTTTTGCCACACTTTTTCCTTCCCACAGACTTCCCACTGAGGTGCCTTGATACAGCACTCTGGGAACAGCCAATTTCAGAAATTTCTTTCTGTGTCTTATCCTCTCGCTTGAGGGTGTCAATGATGGCCTTCTGGACAGCAGTCAGGTCGGCAGTCTTACCCATGATTGCGGTTTTGAGTAATGAACCAGGCTGGGAGTTTTTAAAAGCCTCAGGAATCTTTTGCAGGTGTTTAGAGTTAATTAGTTGATTCAGATGATTAGGTTAATAGCTCGTTTAGAGAACCTTTTCATGATATGCTAATTGTTTGAGATAGGAATTTTGGGTTTTCATGAGCTGTATGCCAAAATCATCAGTATTAAAACAATAAAAGACCTGAAATATTTCAGTTGGTGTGCAATGAATCTAAAATATATGAAAGTTAAATTTTTATCATTACATTATGGAAAATAATGATCTTTTATCACAATATGCAAATTTTTTGAAAAGGACCTGTATATATGTAACAGATCCACTGAGGCGAGTGGTAGTTGAACCCAAGTGCAGTATTTATTAAATCCAAAACATAAACAGAAATACAATAAACATTGACTTGACTTGGCTTGGCTTGGACTGGACTGGACTTGGCTTGACTTGGCACTTGGCTTGACTTGACTTGACTTGACTTTGCTTGACTTGACTTGACTTTGCTTGGCTTGGCTTGGCTTGGCTTGGCTTGGCTTTGCTTGGCTTGGCATAACATGAACAACAAACATGAACTAACCAACAATGATACAGGGATTGATACTCGACAAGACACAATGGAAACATGAGGGCTATTTATACAGAGATTAGGGGAAAACAAGCCAAAAACAACCAATGAGAACAAGACACATGAAACAAGGGAACCAATTATAATATGACACATAACTAAACCAACCAATGGGGACATAATACATGAGACTAGGGAATCGCTTTAAACATGACTAATTACAAAATAAAAGAAAAGAAAATGAAAACATAAATGTGAAACAAAACCCCAAACCAACCATGACAATGTATGAATAATATTAATTGAAAATATGCATAGTTTACAATATAATGCATATAAAAACCATATATAATAATAAAACCAATTGAACGTAATATCGTACACTTTAACTGTTAATTTATAAATAATAATAATAATTATAATAATAATAGCCTGTTAAGTGAAAAATTTTACTTCATTCATTTGTTTTATTTATAACTGAAATATTTGGACATTTAATACTTAATTTAATACATAACTACATTAAAGATGATTGAAAATATAGGGTAAATACACTTTGCTTCTGCACTAAATGTTGTATCCTCAAAACCAGGTAGTGTTTTATTCACACTAACTATCAATATTTCTTTTGTGTCTCCAGTAATTATTTTCATTTTAAAGGAATGCAGTAGCAAGACCTTTTATTCACCCAGGTGGGATGACTAAATTAATGCAAACATTAAATAGCTATGCATATAGGACAAAATGACCAATATTTAAATTTTTTATTGAACAAAAATCACAGGGGATCTGAGGCTACCTGCAGTGTTTGGCAGTGTCACCTTGTGGTCCGGAGATACAAAAAATGGCTATTTTTCCAAAAATGGTCTCTTTAGATTCGGTGCAGCATGCCGTGTCGAACGTTACCCAATTTTCCCATATCGGCCATTTTGGTTGTAGCCCATTTTGACGTAAAATTCAATATTTTATGAATCCATTGGCATATTGTTACGGAACTTGGTATGTGTATCTGGCACAAGCTCTGATAGTACTCAAAAAGTTTGCGAACTCCTATTCGCCATTTTAATTATATTTCAAAACCTACTTTTTCTAACTCCTCCTAGACCGTTTGTCCGATTTTCATCAAAATCGAATTGTATCATCTTCAGACCGTGTCAACAAGATGTTTTGGATTTTGTGTCGATAGACAAAACCGTTTTCGTATACCTCAGCAACAAAGTTGAGGCATGATACCAAAATGACTCTTGAGGCTGCATCTCTGTGATGCTTTGAAATACTGTCACCAAACTTTGCATGTGTCCTTGGCACCTTACTCTTATCACACCACATCAGTTTCGTAACAGTGCCACATATTGGTAAAAAATGATAAACCGTTAAATCCCATTACTAGTAATTGTATTGGATTTGTCAGGCATTTTGCCAAAAATCATCTTAAAATTCCTTTAATTACTCATTGTTACAGTTGTTCTGATGCCCAGCCATGCTTGCATGACTTAGTGCTTGTGACTTCTTTGTGCTTGGCCCCTTAATTGCTGCTTACAGCTATATTTTGTTTGTATTTTCAAATGACAAATTACTTGTAATTTAATTAAATACACTTTTCACAGCATTATTTTATTTAAATACATTTGATAATTAAGTATCTGTAATTTATAACTAAATACTTTTTGATGTATTTGTGCCCATCTCTGACTATAATGTATAGAACAGATTAGTTGTATTAGTGCATCCCAAATCAAAAAGTGTCAGATTGTGTAGTTGTGATAAGCTAACTGGACCAAATACTAGCTAAACCACTTATCTTGTTTGTGTAATTCTGGCTTTAATCTGGTATCAGCTCATTGATTTCTTCTTTTCTACAGAATCAAGCTATCAAGAGGAGGTCAGGAGGTGAGAAATGAGCTCCAGTGTGTCTTTTTGGATTTAAGAGTGATTGAAAATATAAAATAATGTGAAATTGTACAATTATTTATTTCAAATTTGTATTGCTGTAAGTGGCTTGCTAACAGGTATGGGCTCCCGTTTCAGGGCACGAGTCCAGTCCCAGAATAGGACGCCTGTCACACAAGATGTGCGAGGACGGGACAACCGAGGATATGCTACAGATGGACATGATGGTGTGTATGGATAAACACACACACTATCATCCCATATGTTTACATGTACTGGTTTGACCTGCATTATGAGGATCCAAATATCGTTGTGTGTATTCAGGTTTCAGGCCATGCCCTCTACATCATGAGGACATGCCGAAGTCCTTGAAATTCAAATTGCTAAATAAACATACTAAATGATTTTTTAAAATTAAAAATGTAAAAGTTTATGTGATAGGAAAATTTAGGTTTAGGGGCTATAAAATGTCATTAGCTCAGTATAAAAACCATTTCACCTATAGAATGTCCTCATAATGATTCCCAAATTTTGGTAATAAATAGACAAAACCAACCGTTGAGTTAAAAATGTAATTACACTCACCTAAAGGATTATTAGGAACACCATACTAATACTGTGTTTGACCCCCTTTCGCCTTCAGAACTGCCTTAATTCTACTTGGCATTGATTCAACAAGGTGCTGAAAGCATTCTTTAGGAATGTTGGCCCATATTGATAGGATAGCATCTTGCAGTTGATGGAGATTTGTGGGATGCACATCCAGGGCACGGCTCCTGTTCCACCACATCCCAAAGATGCTCTACTGGGTTGAGATCTGGTGACTGTGGGGGCCATTTTAGTACAGTCAACTCATTGTCATGTTCAAGAAACCAATCTGAAATGATTCAAGCTTTGTGACATGGTGCATTATCCTGCTGGAAGTAGCCATCAGAGTATGGGAACATGGTGGTCATAAAGGGATGGACATGGTCAGAAACAATGCTCAGGTAGGCCGTGGCATTTAAAAGATTCCCAATTGGCACAAAGGGGCCTAAAGTGTGCCAAGAAAACATCCCCCACACCATTACACCACCACCACCAGCCTGCACAGTGCTAACAAGACATGATGGATCCATGTTCTCATTCTGTTTACACCAAATTCTGACTCCCCTTCCTGTGATTTCAACATGACTGCGCACAGCAAGTTCCATAAAGACATGGATATGCGAGTTTGGTGTCCTGACCTCAACCCGATAGAACAACTTTGGGATGAATTAGAGCGGAGACTGCAAACCAGGCCCTTCTCTCTTCCAATATTAGTGCCTGAACTCACAAATGCGCTTCTAGAAGCATGGTCAAAAATTCCCATAAACACACTCCTAAACGTTGTGGAAAGAGTTGAAATCTGCAAAGGGTGGGCCAACTCCATATTAAACCCTACGGATTAAGAATGAGATTTCATTAAAGTTCAGTTAGGGTATGAGGTAGGGTATGTCAAAAATCTGACATTTCTGCAAACAAGAAGCCTAATTTTACTTTCTTTCATTGTCATTTATTTTAATGTGAGGTTTCAGGAAAGCTTGAATGAACTCTGTGCTATAGACCATCATGTTAAATACAATATAAAAAATATTGCTTCTCTTTACTGCAGGAGACACCAACGGCGGAGTCTGGTATACAAGCTATTCTAATCAGGTGATGCCTCAGATCAAGCTTAAAGTCAACATGAAACCAAAACTTATTTATAACCTATTTCCTTCCTTAACACATAATCTTGTTTCAAATGATTCATCAATAATTATTTCAAAGAAACATTATTCTTAAGAAAAGGTTGTATTATTAAATGGCCTCTATTATGCTTTTTCGGATATTACGTTTCATGTAGTGTATCATATAGCTATTTTTGAAAGTAAAAGTTCTGCAAAGTTTCAAGGATCATAATACACAAAGGTAGGTTTGTAACAAATTTGCATAGTAGCAGCCTATGATCTTCATTGGCTGCCTGTGAACAATGCCTCAGTTACCCTCGATTTCCGTTTTTTGTAGAAACCATGGTTTTATTAGACAGGTGAGCAACTGTTTGGTTGTATTCATCAACAGAAAACGAATCATTGTTATACAGCTCAACACAGTTAGTCTTATTGTTTAAATCTGTTTTACATGATTTACCATGAGTACCATGTTTTACCATGCCTAATATCGATCTAGCTCAGAGCTAGTGTCTCATATTAGCCGAGTGAACGCACAAGAGTAGCATTATAACATAAATACACACTCAAATGTATGTAATATGATAAAACAGCGCTGCGCTACCCCACATATACATGAGCGGAAGAAGCGGAAACGGTCGTCTGCGGCATAATAAAAGCTCCATGACATCCAGGTGTCATCAAGCTACGCCTTTGTTTTGAATAATCAACCTCTAGCGGCAAAAAATTACATATTGTGGCTTTACAGGGGCATTGTAATAATCTTTCATCAAAAATGTAACTGTTAAAATCCATTTTACACCCAATGTGTTTTTTATCTTGTGAAATATGCCATATTAAAGCTACACTGTGTGATATTTTCCCCCATCTAGCGGTGAAAAGGTATATGACCATCCAGTGAATATTAGTTTCTGTTCCTCTCAATTCCGATTTCGTTTTAACTCCTACGGTGGCTGATTTAGTCCAAGATTAATATGGCTTCCAGTTCGATCAAGTGATGAGGTTACTTTAGAAAACTATTATAATTTGCAGTTATTTAATTTCTCAGTTAACATGTAGGTTATGACATCTATGTAAAATGAATAATAGTTTTACCTTTTCGTTATTTTTTACCATTTCATTGCTAACATCAGCGATCAGGTTCCCAGACGAATGCAAGCTAATCTTAGTAAAGTAACTTTTATCTGTGCTATCGTTATTCGGTATATTGGACGACATCATTAGCGTAAGGCAAAGTTTACATTGTAGGCTACATCAGTCTCAAGCAATCCCCCTCTTCACATTCGACACAGTGCCATCGAGTGTTAAAACGCGAAAGGCGAAGCTTGAATATACGGGTATGTCCCTCTTTGGCTACTGTACTTTCAAGATGGAGGGCAACATGGCGACGCATTGAACCCCTCACCCTTATGTATTTTCAATGGCATATTAAACACTTACGAGAATACTTTATTACTTGAAAGAAGTAAATATACATTAATGAGCACATATATTTTTGAAAGAACTAAGTGTTTTTAGCTAAGAATAAACTAAAAAAGTTACACAGTGTAGCTTTAAGGAAGTAAAATGGGTTGTGTTTGTCTTTCATGTTGACTTCAACATTTCAATGCATTTCACTAGCATGATTATTTGCCAAGACTCCTAATCTGATACAAATCTTTGGTTTTTCAGGTGCCTGATGGCTTTCTTGAAGATGGTCACAAGAAGCACAGACACATGACCATCGTCTAGAGACTAAATCTGACTGGTGAACATTTCTGTTGGAATTCACAGACAGCAGGTGTTCTGGCTTTCTTCTCTCTTGTGCATAAACTCTTCCTTTTAGGTTTAATTACAGAAGAAAGAAAGCACAAGGGACTACATATCAGCACCTGCACAGGATTATTTATTGGAATACCGAAGCATTTTCTCGGTGGTCTCAGGCTTTTGGACTCCACTGAATACTGTATGTTTTTTTGTTTTTTTTTATCACCAGTGCATGTTTAGCATAATGAGCTTCTATGGGCTTTAACAAATAAACATGATCAAAATGAGGGCAGTTGAGAGGCTGGTTAAAATCCACCAGTGTCTGTTTGGTCAATGTATATAAAGTATCAGATTTTGTGTTCATTGTATATCCTTGCATTTGCATAATGCGTGCATCAGATGCTTGCATTTCCACAGCAGGTTTGTTTGAACCAACAACATCCTGTTTTCACCAGAATTATAAAATCATCAGCATATGGCACAAAACACCCCGTGAGAGTTTTGCTTCCTGTTTTTATTGCTGCTTAAAATTTTTCTTGAGAGGACCATCTTATGTGACACATCATGCTTCACGGAGCATGATGCGGTTAAACAATTAATCTAAACCACTGATCTTTAATTCCCCACAGGGGGAAAACTGCTTAAACCGCTCACTTAAATTATTTATACAGTGAAGTGTCATTAAAACAGATTGGAACTATGTGATTCAGATCGCTTCATAATATCAAATTCAGATTAAATTTACAAAGACCGTATGTGTTGTTTTCACTTGTCTGCACTTTCCCCCACATTTCTACAGCACTAAAATGATTTATAATGATTTTGAACAACTGTGTTTTAAACCTAGGTATAATTAATATGCTGCAAAATTATTTGTCTTGTTTTCCTGCCTTGTTTTAAAATTTTGTTAGATTTATGCTTAAAACAAGAACAAATTTAAAATTATGTAAGATAAGGAAAATGTATACCTTAATTCTAAAATAATTCAAGATGTATCCTTTAATATCTTATTTTGCTTCTCAGGATGTTTGGATATTTTATTCTGGAAAAAAAGACTAAAATTCTGGAAAATTCTGTGTGATAGACATATTTATGTGACCATAGGATCTTATGTATTCAACAATAAACATATTTTTTTGTACATTTTTTGTTAAATTTGATAAATGTGTGTGGGTGTGGTCCAGGTAAATGAAGACAAAATGTCCCCACAAAGATGGCAATATCCAAAATCCTTGTCCATGTGGGGACATTTTTTGGTCCCATTAGGAAAACAGCTTATAAATAGTGTTTTTTTTGTTGTTGTTGAAAATGTAAAAATGTTGAAAGTTTTCTATGATTGGGTTAGGGGACAGAATATACAGTTTGTACAGTATAAAAAGCATTATGTCTACGGAAAGTCCATTTAAAACATCGAAACTAGTGGCCTCATTTATAAAATGTTCCTTAGAAACCGTCCTAAATTTAAGCTTACGATCAGGTCCCCATGAGGTAAACATCTTATAAATCAGACTAAATATGTTTTTTGAACATTATATGTTTTATGGATGTTTCATAATTATGTTTTTTTTCTAAAATGCAGAACGTTTCCTGTGATGGGTAGGTTTAGGGTTGAGTTACATAATCAGATTACTTTTTCAAGTAACTAGTAACTTAACGCATTACTTTTAAAATTTACAACAAAATATCTTAGTTACTTTTTCAAAAAAGTAACACAAGTTACTTTGTTATTTATTGACTGACAGCCCTCTTGTCCCAATGTTGAATCATCAGTGCAGAGTTGTGTGTAAACATGATGGTTATTGTAGTTATAGACTAAATGTGAGCATGCATTTACTAATCTCACTTGCACAAACAAGATTCAGCATTTCTTAAAATGTTTAAAATCAAAATAATATGCAAACCTCCAAAAATTAAATATATTAAATAAAAATGTTTTATGCATTTAATTTCACCAATGCCCAATGTACTTGCTGCTGACCTTCGATGATTCAGTTAAACCATAAGCAAAAATTACGTTGATTTTTCGTTTTTATTGGTGAAGTAAGTGTAAGTGTCTCTTGCAATCTATTCTTTCGTTATCCAGATAGCAGCTAAAAGGTCTGTTTGAGCTACACCCTCTATGTGGGAATTTGCATTTCCTTCAGCCTGAGGCTTATTATTTCAATTTTGGTGTGAAAGAGTCCTTACATTTGCTCAAAAATATAACTTTTTTGTTATAAAAAACAAAACAAAAAAGCAAACAAGCCCAGCCCAGGTGAGAAAAAGTAAAGCAAAAGTAACGTAACAGATTAATTTTCTTAAAAAGTAACCAAGTAACGCAATTAGTTACTTTTTAAAGGAGTAACGCAATATGTAATGCATTACTTTTAAAAGTAACTATCCCAAACACTGAAAATCAGTCTGTCTAGGGAATGTCCTCATATGGAATGTTTGCAAAGTTCCTTTCATAGAAAGTCTGTTCACTTGGCGGCCTTATTTGCTACATCTCCTGACTGCTATTTCAAGTCCTATTTGTTTAATTTCTGAAATCTCAAAAACTGCTTGCCGAACTCACAATTAAATAACATATTTCAAATCAAACATGAATTCTCCCATAAATGTTTATTTTGCTCAAATAGCGTTGAAAAAGCTAGACATGTCAATGCGCATGCAGTCCTAAGCGCAAGACAAAGATAAAAGACAGAAACATTGCCTTTCCCAAGATGTCGAATCAACGTGCTTCTCTTTGGAGGTGCTTTTTCAAGCGTTCCTTTAGTAGAACATCTCGCTGCAGTGCGTATCTGACATTCTTATCTGAGAGCTCAGCAGTCAGTGTGTGTAAATATTAGCCCTCTTTCATCTTTTCCCTTAAAAAATAATGAATGTTCATAAATAAATAAATAAAGTTGGCTTAATGGCCAGCTGTAGGCTGGCATATATCCCCCTGTGGCTTGTTAAGCAGCGGAGTCTTCCTCTTCCTCACGCCTCACTCCACCTAGATCTTAGCTGGCCGAGCAGCTGATATTCTCCCACTCATTACGACCACACCAAAGTCACTTCCTGTTATATAACCAGCACTGTGTACCTCCAAGACACGGATATGAAGAATCTCCAGTTTCATTTTAATGTGAAGCAAAATATCATGGAGAACCCTGTGGTGATACCCTGTATAGTGATGGTATCAGCTGGTGATTTCAAAGAATACCACGGTGCTTTGATATACTGTAACATGGCACTGAAAGATTACTATATGATGGCACTCAAAGGTATTTTAAATATCAATTGCTAATTTTTAATGTCATGGCATTTATACACCATGCAATGATTACCATATATAAACTACGTATAGTTCTTTACATAGAAAGAATGTAAGTGAAACGTAAAACATGGTAAATATCTTATAATAGCATAACGATGGTTACATTTCAGAAGAAACAAAAAACATGGTACTTTTACAGGGCCCTGAATGATTACCGCATAGCAGGTATTTGCATGGTACTCCAAGGTCATTTAAATATTAATAGCTACATTTTAATATATACACCATAAATTGGTAATGATTACTATACAGTATAATGTATTTATAATGCTTGCCATTTATACAGTGCTTTAAGTAACAAGAATGTAAATGAAAGAATAAAATGGCATTTTACATGGTAAATATCTGAAATATAATGGCAAGACCAGGGTTACATATATACACTATATTACCAAAAGTTTTGGGACGCCTGCCCTTATATGCACATGAACTTTAATGACATCCCATTCTTAATCCGTAGGGTTTAATATGGAGTTGGCCCACCCTTTGCAGCTATAACAGCTGTAACTCTTCTGGGAAGGTTTTCCACAAGGTTTAGGAGTGTGTTTTGGGGAATTTTTGAACATTCTTCTAGAAGCACATTTGTGAGGTCAGGCACTGATGTTGGACGAAAGGCCTGGATCGCAGTCTCCGCTCTAATTCTTCCAAAAGGTGTTTTATCAGGTTGAGGTCAGGACTCTGTGCTGGCCAGTCAAGTTCCTCCACACCAAACTCGCTCATCCATGTCATTATGGACCTTGCATTTTTACAGAAAATATCAAAGTATGACCATGGTTCCACTGAAAAAAGAAAATACCATGGTACTTTGTTGTATATTATGATGTTGTATATGAATGATTACAATTCGCCATGCATTTCAAAGAATAACATAATTATGTTCATGCTACATTTTAAAATTGCCATGGTATGACCATAGTACAATGTTCAAATAACCGTTTTTGTGTGTGTTTTTATTAGTGAAACATTTGATAGAAAAACACCAGAATTTGCACCAATAACTCAATAGATCATGTTGTGTCCATGACACCACAAACTACGCTCAGGTTAGTTACACGGACTAAGATGCGGTTATTGGTGAAACACACCAGACTGATGTTTTAGAGCTCCGACTAACACTTGCGCTTAAGGTACGTATACTTGGACTGAAAGAAGTTGATAGGCCAAACGAGTCTATTCCGCTTAGAACAATAATAAATTGTTAGACCAATCTAAATAGGGCAACCTCAATTCCTAATTATTGTAACGTTGTTCTAATTACGTAAACGTGGAAAACCACGGCATGATTATAGAAAGTTATCATTAGAGTTATAACAAGTTGGTCGCTTAATTCATTGATAATGGTCATGGCCTCTGATTGGAAACAATTTTGCATTAATTAAGCGAAGTCAGATCCAAGAGAACTGAATAAAAATATTCTGGAATGATCACAGTGGTAACGGACGCCCAGAATATCAGTGTGTCACCTCTGCCTTAATGACCAAGACTGACGAGTTGTGGCAAGAGATCGTAAACCCGGCCGGTGCGAGGCTCAATGTTATCGGAATCTTGATTGCTGAGTATAACACAATGTAAAAGATTTGACATGAATATCCTCAACTGCAGTGTTCATGCGAGATCTTCAGCTATTGATCTCTTTAAAGTGGTCAATAGCAGTGAGTTTAATAATTAAAACATCCAAATTGCAATGATCCTGTCTGTATTTTCAAATTTGTAATTGTACTAAACACGCGCATAGAACACACATTATAGTTGTTTGTGCTAATAGATGCACATAGGCTAGTTAAGTTTATTCTTTAAAACACATGATTGCTTTACTGTAAATGTTGCATTCAACACTTAGGTAAAGGTTGTAGAGATGCTACGCATTCTAGGCCACGATCTTGTGTAAATTGGAATAATCGCAATACTGGAATTGTATAGCAATTTCAAGTTGCATGTGTGTCTGTCTATGTTGAATTTGTTTGTCTTCTGAGTGGAAACTCTGCTATTTCCCATATAGCTGCAGTAAAACCATGTACAGGAGCATAGAATTGCCGTCTGGCTACAGTGTGAATTACAATTGCACTAACCATGAAAATGTTTCCATCACAACAGGACTCAATAACTCTGACCTTTGCAATTTCTAATTTGAGCAAGTTCTAATACTTTTCATTGGTTCAATTCCCAGTGCCAAAATGGAGGGAGTTGTGATATTGTCTTATGCCTACAGAACTAGAAAAACTAGAAGTGTGGCACGGATAATAGAAAACCAATTCATCCTTCACTCAAACTAACTGTAATGAGAGCAACTAGAAGTTTCTGATTAATCCTGAAAAATTCTCCAGCAGAACTGGAGTTTATAATGCTAAAACAAAGAAAAATTCTCCAGCAGAACTGGAGTTCATAATGCTCAAACACAGCAGATTGTGAAGGCTTGACTGCAAGAGCAGCTTTAAGTGTTAAAAACTGAAACAACAGCAGAAATTAACTGTGTTTCTCTCTAAATTGTTTTCTCCAAATTTGTTTCTCTCTAAATTTGTTTCTATCTCAGGTTGACAATTGCAATTCCTTGGAGGATGGACGACCAAAAGTCCCCTCCCCTGCATCAGAGCCAGGGCAACGGAAAATTGTCAGAACTTGAGACGTGAGAGATGGAATATAAATATGATGGGGTCATTCACATCTCACAATATGACTACACGACCTCCCAGTGTACCACTGGTACTAAATTATGCAACACAGATTGATATTGATTAGATTCCACCCATCTCCCAAACATGAACATAGAACACACCCTACACGCACGACAACATCACCTGGAATAGACCAAATCTATTCAGGCTGAACATTACACATCATAGATAAAGATGGCATAGAGTCTAAAAGTGTACTTCACTAAAGATCTATTGCCCATTTTTTCACACACACACACACACACACACACACACACACACACACACACACACACACACACACACACACACACACACACACACACACACACACACACACACACACACACACACACACACACACACACACACACACACACACACACACACACACACTGTTACCAGGAATACACAATCCCCATTATTGTATGACTAATCATATTTAGATCTGCATTAATAACATATGGGATTCCTGAACAAACACAGTGGTTATTATATACCGATAACTTATTGTGTAGGTGAATGTTCAAATAACATAGACAATTTCACCAATCCACAAAATTGTACATAGACATCTAAAAATTTTGAATTGACCACCTGTGGATACACCAAATCCAAAGAATGTCCAAAATTACACCCAATTCCTCCTGGTGGACTGATTAGAGGGAACCTTAACAAGACTCTATTACATGATGTAAATTTGGTGATGACGCATGGAACTTACAACATTTCCAATATTTTTTCTGCTTATACAAAACATTGTAATGCCAACGATGAATCATATGCATGGCTACAGTCACGAATCGATGATTTAATTTCTGATTACAAAGACAGACTTGCTGTCCAAATTCCATCTGCTCGCTCAAAACGAGACCTACTTGGTAACATAGCAGGCTTATTCGGATCAATTAATTCAGCAGCTAACACCTACCAAATAACCAAACAATCACAATTCTCAACATGGTTGATGGACCAGATGGCCACTGGGTTTCAACACATCACCAATAGCAATGATAACCTAATCAAAGCGGTTAGATCCGGCGCAGGCGCTTCTAACGATCAGCCATACATTGTTCAAACAGACCCGTACCATCGAACGTGACTTAGCCTGTAGATCATATACACAAGATTTGTTCACTGCCACAAGACAGGAAATTTTAGACCTTCGTCTTCATAAAACTCCAAGACATGTTTTAAACGATTTGATTGAGATTTTAGACCTACATAGATGGTTCTATTCGGAGAAAATGAAAATGTAAGATATTCAGAACTGTTATCTACAATTATGATGTATACTGGAAAAGAATGTACTGGTTGCATTGAGTTTTTTGCCACCTTTCCTTTGATCCACCCAGACCAAGTTTATCCAAATTCCACTACTATCCGCTCCATCGGCATGGTAGTTAAAGATCAGGTAATTAAATGGGACCACCTCACTGGTTATATGACTTTGAAGGGTACTGAGACCTTATTTACCAGTCGCACTTGTTGTCAAGAAACTCATAATTATGTTGTTTGTACATGTAACACATTACAACCTTTCTCTCCCAATGATAACAAACTTGTGAATGTCCAATCATTGCATGGCCATTCGAATGCTGTTCAAGTGTCTCATACACAGTGGTGCATCATCAGTGAGATGAATTCTTTCACATATGGAGGAATGACCTGTCCTGCCAATTACTCCTTTTGCTTGGAAGTGACAGAGGACTTTTCTATGGGTCAGATTGACATCCTTGGAAGGATGCCGGAGGACGCAGAGGTCTCTCCATGGTGGGATGACACCTTCTATGAACACGGAACACAAGCACTGGTCGAGACGATGGACTTGGTACAGAAAGTCATCCTTCAAACAGAGTACCACCTTTCTCAAGCGCAAGTGGAGACAAACTTGGCGAAAGACTGCACAGATTCTGACTAGCTCATCTATTCGATCAGCACAGACTGCATACTCTTGGTGGGACTGGATACTTCGAGGATGTGCTGTGGGAAGTGCCCTCATCTTCTTCCTCACAGTATTCCAATGTTGTTACTTCAGACATCTCATCAGATCTGTGAAATCATCCACCAACGCTATCTTGGCCCTCAGTCCCCTGCAACTACCCACCTTACAAAGACTGAAGTGACACCAGCGAAACCCTTGTGAATGGCTCACGGTGCCAAAAGGGGCAAATCTGTAAGGAAGTTGCCAGGGCGTCTGGCCTAAAAACGGTGACTTCCTGGGAACAAAGGACTTTTCTAAGGATCAACATTTGAACACTCTTCTCAATACATAACAGCCACACCCGAGACACACCATACTGAGACACACACACTCACACTCACAATCTACCCATCACCCACTGTTTTGCCCATTCGCCACCACACACTGAAAACCCATTCTGAACCTATGCAATGCTAAATATGTACAGTGTGTAACCATTCATGTTTAGTATCATTTGAAACGTGTCAGTGCGTCTGGTAAAATGGTCTCATTCTCCAAACCAGAATACAAACCTCCAAGAAGTTCTATAAGTTGAGAAAATATTGTGTGACTTTAAGGAGGTGATCACCACAGATTGCTAATTCAGGATACCTCCTGTATGTAAATAAGTATTCTCCTTCACAAATGGTGAGAACCCATTCAAACACAAATTCTGATTGCCCATTTGTGACCCCTGAATAAGGGGCCAAAACCTAATTATAATCACAGTAAACCTCCATTTGGTATCTATTGAATTATCTGGGTATTTAAAGGAAAGTGACACTAAACTCTAGGAGTCTGTATCTAGATATCCCACACTGTTTGTGTGTAGTCTTTCACGACCAGGTAAAGATTTCTGGAATCCTTGATTCTTGAATTATTGTTTCTATATATGATTGATTGATGCTTTTTATCCTTTGAATTGAAGTTTGATCGATGTTTCTTACCTGGTTAATAAATCGTTATGTTTAAATTTATTCTGACTTACTCTGAATTATTAACGATCTCTATGAGATCATGAATGGGTACTTTCCACAAAGGGTTAAACGGAATAATTAAATGTGTGTCTAACTATTAAATATGAATGACCAAATAACCAAATTGGCATTCTAATCTAAATTCTAAATTATAATAAAATGGAGTCAGATAAAGAGCAATTGGAATTAGATCCATTTTGCCCAGCTGAGAACACCGAACGCGCAGATACCTTCGCCCGCTCTTCGCTGCCGCCATTGGAGCGATTTCAGCGGCCTTACAGCACCTTGGATTAAATTATTGATGGTTGAATATAGTACATTAAAATGAACTGGCATCTCATGCATTAAGAAATTCTCATTATTAATGTAATTTATTTGTGGTAATGGCCTAACATAACTGTAGGATATATCTTCAGTACTACAACAGTCCGACCGTGATCTTTTAAAGAACATGGCCATTCAAAGTTATGAAATATTCAGAGTGTGAGCATGTAAAGATCTGGGCCCACTATTAACAACTTGTCTCTTAATTCAGTTGGTTTGAATGACTGTCTTCTCCTAAAGCAAATGATCATGGATGTGAGAACCGTAAAGGTCAGCCAGACTCCACAGTTTATTTGTTCACACCAATCCAGCGGGATCTTTTGCTAAAGGCACTCTGGAAGTTAATGAACCGCATTGTGTTTCGGGGAAAAAAAGCGGCAGAAATACGACAACCTCTAAAACGGATGGTCTTGCCAGAAGATACAGCTTGGTCTCTGGCAAAATTTAGAAGCTAATGATTGGAAAGGAGTTATTATCACCTTTGCTCACAACCTTTTAAAGTCACTTTCTCACAATAAAACCTCAAGAGAGCAGCAAACCTGAACATTCTCTCCTTACAAGCTGAAGAGAATGTTTCTGTTGTAGATGCATACTCACTTGAGACTAATTTCTGTCTGCATATTTAAAATCGTGTGCTGTTTTGTACTTCCAGCCGGGAAGGGCGATGCTGATCAGCAGGCCAATGCAGAGGAATTCATTAGCAAAATGATATCAATGGTTCAATGATGAGCTCAGACATTTTATGGGGTTGAAATTTGACCCAGAATGGTGGGTTGCCAATCCGAACAATTCCAAATGTGCCCTAAAGCCCTGCCAATTCATTTTCATAATCTCTAAAAGGGGGCAAAATAATGTTGTGTGCTTAGATTATATAACCAAATTAATTTATTATATTAATTGAACTACACTCTCCTTGGGGAACAAAACATATAACTGTACCTTTAAAAGTACACAATTGGTCCTTAGGGTACAATTATACCATTATTTTCCTCTACTTAGATCGGGGTAGGCAAGTTCGGTCCTAGTGAGTCGCTGTCCTGCAGAGTTTGACTCCAACCCTGAAAGACATCTATAAAGCTCTTACTGAGAATTAACAGAGGTTTAGATGTTGATGTTTTATTGAAAATGTGTTGGTCACCATTATGGTGATCAGTGTTTCCTTTAGTTGGGCAGTTTGACTTGGATTTTTCTTCGAGGTTGTGGTTTTTGTTAACAAAACACATAATCTGTTCAAATCAAACGAAGCCATAAACAAACATTATCATGAAGAAAAATGTTTGACTAATCACTGACTAAAAATATTAATAAATAATGTTCACCAACAATACTTTCTTGCCACAGATCAGACATTCTGAATTTAGATTTTTAAATACATTCTAGGGGAAAAGTCGACTGGCTGACTGACTGACTCTCACACACTCACACACTCACACTCACTCACTCACACACTCACACACTCACACACACACACACACACACACACACACACACACACACACACACACACACACACACACACACACACACACACACACACACACACACACACACACACACACACACACACACACACATATTCTATCCCCTATACTGCCCCTGCCCCTAAACCTACCCATCACAGGAGACAACACACACACACACACACACACACACACACACACACACACACACACACACACACACACACACACACACACACACACACGTTTGTTTTTGTGAAATGTGGGGACATTCCATTGGCGTAATGGTTTTTATACTGTACAAACCATATTTTCTATCCCCTACACTGCCCCTGCCCCTAAACCTACCCATCACAGGAGACTGCAGTTTACTTTCTGTGAAAAACTCATCCTGTGTGATTTATAAGCATTTTGAAAAGTGAGGACATGGGGAACGTCCTCATATTTCACCCTCTTTGTAATACCTATGTCATACCCATGTCATTATACACATTTGTGTCCTGATATTTCACAAAAACATGCCCACACACACACACACACACACACACACACATGTTTGTTTTTGTGAAATGTGGGGACATTCCATAGGCGTAATGCATTTTATACCATACAAACCGTATTTTCTATCCCCTTACACTGCCCCTGCCCCTAAACCTACCCATCACAGGAGACTGCCCAGTTTACTTTCTGTGAACAAAAAACTCATCCTGTGTGATTTATAAGCATTTTGAAAAGTGAGGACATGGGGAACGTCCTCATATTTCACCCTCTTTTTGTAATACCTATGTCATACCCATGTCATTATACACATTTGTGTCCTGATATTTCACAAAAACATGCCCACACACACACACACACACACACACTACAATGGTGACATACTTAATGCTGCAATGGATGCTGGGAGCCATGAGTTTTATACTGTGGTGTCTTATTAGGGTTGGAGCTAAACTCTGCAGGACATCAGCTCTCTATGACCGAACTTGCCTACCCCTGATTTAGAGGCACAAAAATGTACCCTTAAGGGTACCACCCCAGTGGCGGCCAGGTGTACCTTTAAATGTACAATTTTGTCACCTTTTTTTTTTTTTTGAGAGTGTAGTCAGGTAGATTTCAGCTTTACATTAGTGTCTCCCTTGCAGTAAAGATTACATATCTGAATTCAATGATCTCATTGGTCTGTTTGCAGTTTCATGTAGAGCAGCATTCACGTTCAGAGAGACATAAACTCTCGGTTTAATCTTTTTTTCTTTCTAGTCCAATAAGCATGCAGGCATACTTTAATCAAGAACTTTCTCTCCTCTGCACTGAAGATCAATACACATTTCAGCCATTTCAGTAATTTGCATCATTAATTAGGGCCAATTAAAAATGTATCGCATGTTTCCATGGAGTTATTTGGAGCGAGGAGCAAGCTCTTCCAACAAAATCTTCAAGTTATCCAGGAGGCCAGTAATAATTCAGAGTGATTCAGTGTCAGAGAGCCATTTACTTCAAATGAGTCCACTGTGAATTGAACAATTCATTACGGCACACAGCTAATGGGTCAAAGAGAGGTGCAAGCATACGCATCTTAAGTGTATAATCAAGTATTCCAGAGAGCCTTGAAATAAATAGGGTTAAAGGGATAGTTCACCCTTAAATAAAAATTCTGTCATCATTTACTCACCATCATGTCGTTCCAAGCCTCTAAGACTTTTGTTCATCTTCAAAGCACAAACGAAGATATTTTTAATGAAATCTGAGAGATTTCTGTCCCTCCATTGACAGTCTGTGCAAATATATACTACTCTGACGCTTCAAAAAGTTCATAAAGAGATCATAAAACTAAACCATATGATTTAAGAGGTTCAGTCAAAATTTTCTGGAGAAACTTGATCGCTTTATATGCTTAACAGATTCAATTTAAGCTTTTGTTCACACATTGATCAGTGAACATAAACAGAAGCTTAACTGAACTCGCTTCAGCACGAGAACGAACCTCACTGGTTCTTGCGGAAGCTCAAACGTGTTGCGTAACATGAAAATGAACCTCAATGGTTCTTGTGAAATCTCAAATGTGATGCTTAACATGAGAATGAATCTCATTGGTTCAAGCACAAATATGATGCGTAACACGAGAAGGAACCTCATTGATTCTTGCGGAAGCTCAAATGTGCTGCATAACACATGAGAATGAGCCTCATTGGTTTTCGCACGTCAAGCGACCTTGACCTTGCGTTGAGCTTCCATTTACCATAACTAATGTGTGCATTTATTCACAGTGAATAAAAGCCTAAATTAAATCTGTTCATCATATAAAGCGATCGAGTCTCTTCAAACAATTTTGACTAAACATTTATTAAAATATCTTTGTGTTTCGAAGATGAACAAAAGTGTTACAGGGTTTGGAACGACATGAGGATGAGTAAAACAGAATTTGAATTTTTGGGGCAACTATCCAACCAAGGCCCGTTCACACCAAGGACGAAAGATATGACGAGAATGATAACGTTCATAAAATTGTTCTAAATATAAAAGAACAGCAGAGTCCACAACACAACTATAATGATAACAGCACAAATCAATTTTTTTTCAAAAGATAATCCATAATAACATTGACATCAAAATCCATCCTGCTTTAAAGAGCATTTAAAATGCTAAACGACAAAACTGCAGTGATAAGAATAAACAGAACAATATCGTCCACTGGTGTGGGCACTAATAGTGATCATTATACTTATGTTTATAGTTATCATTCTTAGTGTGAATAGGCCTTTAGAATTTCAATGTAAGCAATAGTAATAGTCAGTAGGTTCACCGGTCAGGCATAAAATTATAACCAATGACAGGTGAAGTGAACAACACTGATTATCACTTGCACCTGTTAGTGGGTGGGATATACTAGGCAGCAACTGAACATTTTGTCCTTAAAGATGATGTGTTCGAAGCAGCAAAAATGGGCAAGTGTAAGGATTTGAGCGAGTTTGATGACTGGGTCAGAGCATCTCCAAAACTGCAGCTCTTGTGGGGTGTTCTCTGCAGTGGTCAGTATCTATTAAAAGCGGTCCAAGGAAGGAAAAGGTGAACTGGCGACAGGGTCATGGGCGGCCAAGGCTCATTGATGCACGTCGGGAGTGAAGGCTGGCCCGTGTGGTCCGATCAAACAGACGAGCTACTGTAGCTCAAATTGTTCAGAAAGTTAATGCTGGTTCTGATAGAAAGGTGTCAGAATACACAGTGCATCACAGTTTGTTGTGTATTTTGCTTTGTCACATATGTAGCAAAAATGGCTTGAGGAGCACAACAATGAGTTTGAGGTGTTGACTTGACCTCCAAATTCCCCAGATCTCAATCCAATCGCGCATCTGTGGGATATGCTACACAAACAAGTCTGATCCACGGAGGCTCCACCTCGCAACTTACAGGACCTGTGCCCGTCAGGCCCACCCGCTGGCTACGCCCCTGGTTTGCGCTTTTGATGAAGCGCCATATGCCGCACACCAGACACATCGCATTCTCATGTTCAAAGCGGCAATGCAAAACAGTGAATCTAATCACCATACAGGCAAAAAGGTTCACTTCAAGAATGAAAAAAGAGACGTCGATGTGTTTGCTGTAAGAACGTCTCTGTTACGTATGTAACCCTTGTTCCCTGAAGGAAGGGAACGGAGACGTTACGTCAGTGACTGACGGAATAGTGGTTTCGGCCATTCCGTCAGTCACTAGCGAAACTCGGATTGACTGACTGAAAGAGAACTGCACAAACGGAAACAATAACTATAGATGCAACTATATAACATCTTTCCATAAACACACACTTTACACAGAAAGAAAAATACTTTAAACGTCTATAGCTACACACTCTTCCAGGCTAGGGTGAAAACTTTATACATTAACAAGAGTTTTGAGACAAATTGTGTCATTTAATGGAAAACTATGTGAATGGCGGTGCATGATTTTGAACAACTCTGCGCTTTATTCTTTGTCGTCTGATTGGCAACTAACATTAATATTCTCATAATATTCAATGTTAATAATACATGAACAATGTGCCACGCCGCCACACGTCAAAATAAATGCTTCTTTCAATAGGATGTGAAATGGATATAGCGATCTGGTGTCCAGTGCCATCCTGGACACCCCTCTGGCTCCGCCACTGCAGATACCACAGCACACCTTCAATGGAGTCCATGCCTCGATGGGTCAGGGCTGTTTTGGCAGCAAAAGGATTGCCAACACAATATTAAATGGTCATAATGTTATGCCTGATCAGTGTATTTGCACACGTGGGCAGAAGCAATGACAATAAAACCGGCAGGAGGTCTGAGAGGGGTTTCCTCTGTAGATACAGGACGCAGAAATTAGTAGGTACATATAAGCCAAGCTGTATCAATGCCAATGGACGCTTTCCCCTCCTCCTCTATTTCCAGCGGTCATCTTCAGTGTAGGCAGTTTCTGTGCCAGCAATGCATTGGAGATGATTCATAGGATTCTGCTAATGGTCATTGATAGTCTATCAGAAATGGCCTTAATTAAGGCTTAAGCATTTTCAAAGCCTTGTCAGTGTAATTAATAGCTGAAAAGTAATCACAAGAAGTAGACTTTAATTAAACATTTGCTTGAATATACCGTAAAGTGCTTTTGCTGTCACGTTTGGCTGGATGACCGTTATGGATTTTTATAACAGAACATACTATGCAGTATGCATTAACCAGGAACATTTGAAAAACACAGGCAGTCTTACTAAAGTGTTGCAGTGTAACTCTGAGGCAGTGCGGGTCATTATCAAATTCAGAGCTCGGGGGCAGCAGAGACATTATATGACACCAAGCAGCGCCGTTAAACAGGGACTGTCTGCGGCACTGTTTACTCAGGAAAGAGCAAAAAGTCAGAGACCCGAGCACAATTCTCTTATGTAAAGAAAAGAGCAGTGACCTTCTGCAGGGCTGTGATTTGAATTAAAGTGCTGGAAATGCAAAAACAAGGAGATAAAAAAGGGTTTTCTTTCATTTAGACAATTCATCAAAAAATTCATGGTGACAAGTGCCCTGTTTGACCAAGTGTGAGTCAATAGAGAATGCAATGGATTGCCTTTAAATTTCCAATCTCCATTAAAACGTCTCTGTTAAAATGAGTCTTCAAGCTTGCGTTGAAGGAACGCAATCGATTGTCATTTAACAAGCCAGCAAATAAAAAATGTTATGGGAATACAAGGAACAAAGACAGAGATGTCACACAATTATATGATCTGGCGGTAGCTGCATCGCTCTAGCTGGTTTCCCCCCACACCAGAAGAATAGCTTGTGTTTAATGGAGCTCATCTGTTGAGAGAGATGATAACATCTGTGATAATAACCAAACTCGCTGCTCAGCAGCGATTATAAAGACCATATGCGAATCTGATGCACCAAGCCCCAAAACGGTTTTGAAATTGTTAGATTGTGTGTGGCAGTACGCAAAGAGGAATTCTCTCCAAGCTCACATGCAGCAAAGGAGGATAAAACCGCCTCCATTACACATGCACAATAAATGCATGTTAATAAACAAATACTGTATTAAGATATCCTTTTATTAAGGACGCGGTCCTCATCAGGGCCGTCAATAGGTATTTTGCTGATGAGGCATCTCCCTGCTCCAGTCTTAAAGATTACATTGATCCAAACTTCATTTATGCCAAGATCCACTGCTGCAGTGAAGCTTTTGCACTGGTGTTCATCTGAATCAGTGAGGGCTGCATGCTGACTCTACGAGGGAGATGCCGTGTCTGCACCAAGACAAAGCACATTTGCTGTCAGACTGTGGAGGGAATAGCTCCGTTAAAACCTTATTTCAAACTGTATGCAAACTGATACATAAACCTTTTTGCATTTTCATTAAGACATTATTTACTAAGCATGCTTTACTAAGAACTAAGCCTTTTCAAGATTTCAGGTTTTATTATCCTTATTTACCTTACAAACATGCACACAGTTGTAAGTGCATTCAATGCATCAAACACATCTTTTGTATGTTATATAGGCTATATTTCTTTATTTTATCAAGATGCAATAAGTACATTAAAATATCTGTATGACGCTAAATATGGTGATAGAAATAACCAATACGTGCAATGCATTGAAATGTGCACACTTCACAAATGGTCAGTGCATACCTATGCATCAAAATATGTTGGTTATATAGCCCTATTTCTATAGGAACCCTAAAGGCTGCAATAGTGTGCTTCAGTGATTATTCGGGAGATTAAAGTGGTGACATCAGAAGCGTTGACACCGGCAGCTTTCCATTGGTTTAGTGCAAACGTGATGACATGAAAGGGAGTTGGAGCTCCAAGTATAAAACTCCAGCAGGCGCACAAACCCACGCAGCGCGCGGACTGAAGGACTGCATCACTGCTGCTCTTCTGCCGAATCCACCCATCATCATCATACTTACCATCCAGCATGAGTGAGGTGAGTTTCCTCGTACTATAACCCTCCATGCACGATGCATCACTCTACTGTAACGAGCTAACGGGGTTTCCCTAGGAGGAAATTCTCTTTCAGTGTTGGGGAGAACTGAAAATACTACCACATTAAGACAATGCCTTGAACTTGCGTTTATTGCAGTCATATATTTTCCATGTTTGCTGAGTTTGAGCGCATTTTTTCTTATTCACTACAACAGCAAACCCGTTTTAAAAACTGTAATGCCAACCAGCCATCAAAACACCATGCTTAGATCAGAGCGCGACGGATTGTGAATATTGTTTTGTTGCAGCGCGCGCGCTGGCGGATTGTCGAATCAGCATTATCCACGCGATGATTAATGATGCAACAAATGACAGCTGTCAGTTAAGACTCAACCCTAACCTGGGACGACACGGAGATGGTTTATGGATGATAAGCTACTTATTTGCTCTCATGATTTTTAATTCGAATTTAGTATTTTAGAATGCTTTTAAATGTAAACTAAACTAGGCTATGTTTAGCAGTTTAGTAAAAAAAAATAATTCTTGTAGTTTTTACTAACAATGGAGCCACCTTGATATGTTTAACGTTTTGACACATTTTTCGCCTATAGCCTACCTGATCTATTTGATGAATCTGTTTGCTCATCTGCAAGCCGTCTATCATATAGACATTTTATAGACATTTAGAAGATTATTTTAAGATGTTTAAGATATGTAAAACTGCTTTTTACCAAAACGTTTATCAGATTTTTTTTACACAGCAGATCCTTTCCAGATTATATCTTTTGCAGACAATTTACAGATGTAGGCTACCTGTGGTAGTCCGATGTTTTTAGGATTTGAATTGAGGCTAAAAACTAATTTGAGTTTTAATTTGAGCTTTTGAAATGTAACATGCAATCGCAGGCTATAACCGCTTCGCTCTGGTATTCTTTTAATAAATCGACTTAGTTTACAGAACTAAACGATTCGTTCACAAAACGAACTGAATCAACAATCAGCACGATTCATTGAACCGAGAACCGTTTTTGTGGACAAAAAACATCATGGATCTCTTTGTTTGATATTTTTGTGCAGAGCAATTTATACACTTGAATGTGAATATGAATGAATGTTCACTTCTTCAATGTTATGGCGGTTTTTGGGTTTAAGGATTTATCTGTGTAAATATCACACATTTTGTGCCTATATTAATATATTGAGGCGTGTTCAGCATTTGCTGTATTGGCAGATCATTAGGCCTACTCATAATGATCCGAGATGACATGACTCTTTTGAACTTGCACATTATTATCCACATAATTAGCATATCCCTGTAATTAGGCCTACCTATCAGTAGAGCCCTTGACAACAGAAAATCATCTGACATATAGAGCCTATTGCAAAGTGATTCATGGAGTCTAATACGATAGCTACGCTATAGATAAATAAATATATAGGCAATACATTTCGGTGTTCTTAGGCTACTACATCTGGCTATTTAGGTCCTAACTGCCTTCTTGTTTTTATGAGCTGAATCACAATAATCGTAATAAACAATACACCTGTGTTACTCATGTGACTTTAACGTTTATTAGGGACCACGTGATGACGCAAATCGGTTTGTCTTTGAGTGTTCGAATTCGAGAACCGATACGCAAAAATGAATCGGACTTACCACTACTGCCTTGCGCGCACTCGAAATGCTCGCGCGCGCTTCTTATCTTGATACTGAGCGCGTGCGTGCGTATGTGCATAATAGTGCGCGCCGACCCACTGCTACAGCAACAGCCGACGCGAGGAGCCGCTTCAAGCACAGCAGGAGCAGGGAATGTTATATAAATGATTATTATGGTCTCGTTTAAAAAACATGCCTTAATGCAGGCTAGTATTTCCCAAAAGAGCTTAATCAGGCTTGTGGTGCTCTGCGCATCTTCAAATCAGTCTGTGGCCCATTCAAGCATATGTGTCAGTTAGATGAACAGAGGGAAAACATGGAATCCAGAAACGCTGGATAGAGCAACACAAGCTGGGAACTCCTCCAAGCAGGTGCTTGTGGAGTATGGACTTCATACAACAGTCTTGAATTATTCAAGATCGTCCCTTGAGCAGTTCCATTAGTAGGCTACTTTCTTCTCACTGAAGGAAAGGAAAGATGTTTTAATGTCTTTTACTAGTTTAGCTTTCAGATTAGCTGAAGTGGACTTCCAGAATGTGGGTGGGAATAAGGGAAAATGCATCTTAAAGGAATAGTACTCCTGTAAAATACAATTCTGTGGGCTAATTATTTACCTTCATGATGCTCTAAGCCTGTATGATACAATTTCTTCTGTGATGGGATATATATATATATATATATATATATATATATATATATATATATATATATATATACTATTGGTACATCAGACTACCCTGAATTGTTTACCACTGGATTGAGTTTCAGTGAAAAGCAGCTTGAATTTCATTTGCACGAATCACATGAACCGCTTATTTAATATATTCACCCAATTTAAAGGTGGAAACAAAGTAATGCAGCTTTTAAATTACATAACGGTGCAAAGCGGCTGTCCAAACAGCTGTCCTGCTTGCATGAATATGTCTGAATTAGAGGGTGAGCGTTCACATTAGGATTTGATATGTTTTGGAGTGTAATCTCTTATGCCTGAAATGGGCTCTCTGGGACATTTACCTGATTAGGTATCTGAGTCATTCTGTTTAAAAAGGCATTTAATATATGCCCTGAAAATCCACAGCACAGAGTGATGAGTTCAGACAAAGAGATGAGGATTAGACACAATCAGTGGTGACATCAACTGACTGCAGTATGGATCGATTGGTCTTTCCGACATTTGTGAGTGGAGAAATCACTTTTTCTTGTTGACTTCCCATTATTCCCAGAAAAGCTACTGCTGTTCAATTGGAAAGCAAGTCTGTACATTACAAAGTTATAGAATGAGACCACAGTAATAAATCCAAAAGGTCCAGATTTGGAGGGCAGCCCAGAGATTTAAATGCTGTCCATACAGAGATATTAAGCGGATTTGTAGATGACTTTTGTTGCTGTGTAGGATTATCTAACACAAGATGGATTTGTATCTGGACCATAATAGGGGTTGTCTTCTGACATCGTGAATAAAGGCCGGCTTCAATTGCTCTTGGGAAGTTCTCGCATGCAAGTCTGGAAGTCGTAATTGCACTGTGGAGTGCACTCAAGTGATTTTTGAGCAGTATAATTTTTTTTTTTTCCCCTGTTGTTTCAACTTACAAATATTGAAAGCATCTTTAATGCTAAAGAGGAATCTGCCGCTGAGAATCATGGTTAATGTAGTTTTCTCATTTTGAGAAGCATTTTTGGCAAGCTGTGTACTCATTTGCTGTATACGTGTATAGTCATTTCGACATGGTTAACATGTTAATTAAAACAATATATCTATATATGCTACAATATAGCATATTTAAAGGTTATTATATTTAAAGATTTTAGAAATGTTTATTTGTACGCAATATATATGCACAACAATTTAATGAACTAATCTTGAGATATTTTAAGCATGTCATAATGACTAAGACAAAATAGCATATATAAATGTACCCGTAGCAGATCTATACAGGTGGAGCTGGGGAAGGTGGAGGTTTTCAGAAGAATTTTGAAAGCGTGCTGCAAACTGCTACAACACTGATCAACTATTTAAAGGTGGGGAGGGTGACTTTTAGAGAGACTGGCAATGGCGAGCTAGCTTTGAAAGCATAACATCCCAGAGCGCTCTACAAAGCCACGCCTCCTCCAAAACACATGAATGCATACAGCAGGGAGCAAACAAAAGCAACACGAGAGACGCATTAAACTACTGCATGTCTCAAAGCACATAACATTTCAATAATAATGAACATAAACAACTTAAAGAACACTGAGTTGTACCACCTGACTGCTGAAGTTTAATTTCAGTGTTGATTGTGTTGCCATTGAAATGCATAAATTCGAGTTTCCATCTCTTCCAAATTACAGTAGTTATGGCGTCTAATGTCTGCCCGAGCAGGGTGGGCGGAGGTCTGGAAATACATATGCTGACAGGCAGGTAGGACCCAATGAACTGATTGGACTGACATTTTATGGTCCTATGCTTTCCACAGACGATATATATATATATATATATATATATATATATATATAGGTCCTTCTAAAAAAATTAGCATATTGTGATAAAACTTCATTATTTTCCATAATGTAATGATAAAAATTAAATTTCATATATTTTAGATTCATTGCACACCCACTGAAATATTTCAGGTCTTTTATTGTTTTAATACTGATGATTTTGGCATACAGCTCATGAAAACCCCAAATTCCTATCTCAAAAAATTTGCATATTTTATCCGACCAATAAAAGAAAAGTTTTTTAATACAAAAAAAGTCAACCTTCAAATAATTATGTTCAGTTATGCACTCAATACTTGGTCGGGAATCCTTTTGCAGAAATGACTGCTTCAATGCGGCGTGGCATGGACGCAATCAGCCTGTGGCACTGCTGAGGTGTTATGGAGGCCCAGGATGCTTCGATAGCGGCCTTAAGCTCATCCAGAGTTTTGGGTCTTACGTCTCTCAACTTTCTCTTCACAATATCCCACAGATTCTCTATAGGGTTCAGATCAGGAGAGTTGGCAGGCCAATTGAGCACAGTAATACCATGGTCAGTAAACCTTTTACCAGTGGTTTTGGCACTGTGAGCAGGTGCCAGGTCGTGCTGAAAAACAAAATCTTCATCTCCATAAAGCTTTTCAGCAGATGGAAGCATGAAGTGCTCCAAAATCTCCTGTTAGCTAGCTGCATTGACCCTGCCCTTGATAAAACACAGTGGACCAACACCAGCAGCTGACATGGCAGCCCAGACCATCACTGACTGTGGGTACTTGACACTGGACTTCAGGCATTTCCTTCTCCCAGTCTTCCTCCAGACTCTGGCACCTTGATTTCCGAATGACATGCAAAATTTGAGCGACAGTCCAGTGCTGCTTCTCTGTAGCCCAGGTCAGGCGCTTTTGCCGCTGTTTCTGGTTCAAAAGTGGCTTGACCTGGGGAATGCGGCACCTGTAGCCCATTTCCTGCACACGCCTGTGCACGGTGGCTCTGGATGTTTCTACTCCAGACTCAGTCCACTGCTTCCGCAGGTCCCCCAAGGTGTGGAATCGGTCCTTCTCCCCAATCTTCCTCAGGGTCCGGTCACCTCTTCTTGTTGTGCAGCGTTTTTTGCCACACTTTTTCCTTCCCACTGAGGTGCCTTGATACAGCACTCTGGGAACAGCCTATTCATTCAGAAATTTCTTTCTGTGTCTTACCCTCACGCTTGAGGGTGTCAATGATGGCCTTCTGGACAGCAGTCAGGTCGGCAGTCTTACCCATGATTGCGGTTTTGAGAAATGAACCAGGCTGGGAGTTTTTAAAAGCCTCAGGAATCTTTTGCAGGTGTTTAGAGTTAATTAGTTGATTCAGATGATTAGGTTAATAGCTCGTTTAGAGAACCTTTTCATGATATGCTCATTTTTTTGAGATTTTGGGTTATCATGAGCTGTATGCCAAAATCATCAGTATTAAAACAATAAAAGACCTGTAATATTTCAGCTGGTGTGCAATGAATCTAGAATATATGAACGTTTAATTTGTATCATTACATTATGGAAAATAATGAACTTTTATCACAATATGCAAATTTTTTAGAAGGACCTGTACAGTATATATGTATGTATGCATTTAGACACTTAACTTTTCATCTGATATCAGGATGTGAAGAGACTTTCAACCAACATAACAAAAAATGCTTATCGAACAAATCCCCTAGTTTCTAAATTTGTGGGTGTTTTCAAACGGATGGGTGTTTATAAACCATGCAATGAAAATGATTCCCTTCACCCTACCCACACTGTGACGTGGGCAAATCAGGTAACGCAGTGGTAAACGTCCCTCTGTTTATGGCCTCGCCCACTGATCTGGTAACTCCTATTACTATCCTGCAGAGACCTATACTTGGAGTTCATTGGCTGCAGATGTAACAGGAACCAATCAGCTTTTGCTCAATAAGCTGCGTTTCCACTGCAGGAACTTACCCCAGGAACTAGGAACTTGGGGGTGGTACTCTGTGTGTTTAGACCGCAGGAACCGGGGTCAAAATGAAGTTCAGGGTAAATATTTCCCCCTCAAAACGGCCCAGCTCGCGAGGTAGTACTTTTTCAACGCTCAAGAACTTTCAGGGGTGGGACTTAGGTGCTGAACATGCTGATTGGTTCAGTTCACGCAGCATTTTATTTCAACCTACGAGTGTGTTGCGGTTCGTGCAGTAAGAGTCCTTTTGTTATTTGAATCAACAATGAAGTTTAAAAAAAAAACGACAGATGGCCCGATGATTCAGGCTTTATTAAGCTTATATGCAGAGTATGAAATCCAGCGGGAACTGGAAAGCAGCGCGCAGTCCTACGTCACCGGACTAATCTTCACGGGTAAACTGCGAGGGAAACGCAAACAGCAACAGGTCTGAGGGAAGAAAAGTTCCTGGGACAAATTGTTCCGGGTAATTTCACTGGAAACGGGGCTATAGTTAAGGAAGTACTTGTCAGCAGGTTGCACTAAGGACCCATCAGCGCCATCTAGAGTTTCATGACAGAACTTGGTGTGTGTATACCTTATACCTTATATATATATATATGACCCATGCTGGCAAAAGGAGTCGCAATGAGAACATTTTCCAAAGTTGGTAACAAAAACTGTTAAAAAAAACCCTTCAAAATGATGTAGGATTTGTGTTGGAATCAGTCAAAAAATGTCTGAGCAATGCCTGTTTGTTCGTCAGCAAAGTAAATTTTGAGAAAAACTGAGTTACAGTTTGCTGAAGGTTCAAAAACAAAATCACCTTGCAACCATATCTTAAAATTACTGGTAATAACACCAAATTTGGTACACCAAATCAAAACATATAGGAAAAATATATATTCAACCTTTTTTCCCCATCATACCACAATTGTTTGATTAACATTAATGAGACAGACCTATATATTAAGACCAACTATTCTGCACAGATGTTTTATAATGTTACACATCAGATGTTTTCACCCAACAGTTAACCAAACGTTCACTTAACACATAGCAGATGATGTTTGCGTGAATACTCGCCAAGACATATTTTGAAATACTGTAAACCTGTGTATGTCAGCTCGAGTAAGATCTTTTGTTTACATCAGCATTGAAAATCACATTTCATTGGTTCAGACCATTGTCATTGAGAATTCGCTATGCATATTCACAAAGCTGGAATGCTGCACTTTTAAGTGCCAATCATCGAGAAACGTAAAATCACATCATTTGCATTTTCGGCTGTAGCATTGGGATGGCACTAGTGGTAGGGTTGCTGCGGGGCTAAAAATAAAAACTTTTAGCAGATTGAGGGTTATCACACACAAAATATCTCGGTTACTCTTGTATGTGCTTGATCTATTATTTGGAGCAACATCTGAACTGAGCTGCTCCATGTGCTGTGGTGAACATTGCTATGAACTTGATGGAGATCAAAAGCAACTTATGGCCCTCGAGGTGCAAACACTGGATGTAATCAGGCCTGACAATTGATTTTTATACATTACGGCCCAGCGCTTTTGCATCTTCCACACGGATAAAGAGGAAATGCGCGCTTGACTGTGTGCATGGGGGAACCAGACTGCACACGCATACACAACGGCCCCCCAAACGCGCTGTACACGGCGGTCCGGGACACACAGTTCTTTTCCTTCTGCTCGTTTATGTCTTCATCCTCCTCTCGCCGCATTAAACATCCGACGGCGCGGCACTAGATCTCGGATCCCGCATTGCACGGGAGCAGATTTACGGTTTATTTCCTTGGTCGGTTGCCCTGAGCATACTCAACAGCAAACTCTCCTACAGAAGTCTCCTGCAACTCAGCACTGCACTTGTTTCCCTGATGTATCAGCAATGTGTACACAGTATTGAACCGCCTGTCAGAACCTGGAGCCATTATCGGCAGAAAGGGATTTGTACCGCTCTTTCCTCAGAAGAGGCTTGGAGTCTGAAGGGTTTGATATTGATTCATGGAAAGCGGCAGCGTAGAAATAGCAGCAAAAGAAAGGATGCTTGGCTGACTGTGTACGTCTTACCTTTCTGATCCCCCAATCTGCAGATTAAAGGCGTCTATAAGTGAATTACATCCACCCTTGTAGAACACTGATGGACCAATATGACAATACAGCATTTCTAAGACAGACGGTCACATGCAAATTTGATGTAGTTTCTGACACCAGAAGACAAATCGCATAGTTCTTAAGCGAACCGCCTACATAACAACTCAGTCACCTGAGGCGCTGTAACATTTACCAGTTGACACCGACTTTAGCTTATAAACGATTGCGCTAATGACTGGAATCGGTGTAAAAATGACATGTGACCCTGGACCACAGAACCAGTCATAAGTCACACGGGTATATTTTTGGCAATATCCAACAATACATTGCATGGGTCAAAATTATTTAAAAAAATGTTATGCCAAACTGGACTAATTTGGACTACTTTAAAGGCCTTTTTTTTTTTTAGAAGAACACGCTGACTTTTTGTGACTTTAGCTTATTCACCATATTCACCATATTCCCCAGAGTTAGACATGTCCATACATACCATTCTCATCTCCGTGCCATAACTTTGTCTGATGCACCCATCGCTAGCCTAGCTTAGCACAAAGACTGGAGGTAAACAACGCCATCTAGTATACTGCTCAATAAGTGACAAAATAACGCTCTCAAACTATACTACTTGCGCAATGATATTATATACTTATATACTTCTGTCAACATAACCATTGTGACAACCTGCTTGCAGATACTTGAGTGCCGGTCAATTTAATGGCCCAATGGAAAACAGGACGTTTGCTCATCCTGGTTTTGTGGTCCAGGGTCACATATTTAAACACCTTTAAATAAAAAATCTCTAGAGAAACAATATTACATGAGATATAAAGCATGGCATATAAAATAATTTGTATTGAGCCTTTATACAATTTTTTTTTTTACTATCATATTTGATACATCAGGCTTTTATGGTTCATATAGTATGATAGGAGAATATGGAGCTTAAAGAGTCTCAAACTGGGCAAATATATGCAATTTGTTGCAGTTGCTGATATTTGAATGGCCAAAATTAGCTTCTGATAGCTTGTAATGTAAATCGGTCAGCTCTTTATAACTGTATAGCTGACTACTTAAAATGTATACGAATATCAGCTGTCACTCTCTATCTCCCAATATTATTTCTTAGTAAGATATTTAAATGCTTAATTTCATGATCAAAGCTCTTAAAAGTCAAAGTGTACAATGACCTGAAGGGGGATTTTTTTTTCTTCTTTCTTTAGAATTACACTGGCTTTTTAATTGCATTTCAGCAAAGTTTTGATCACATTGATCATTTAGAGGCCTTACAATTTTCTGCACCCCGATTTGATTTATTGCAAAAGCAATTAATCAGTCATTGCAAAACAAAAAATGTATAGTGTGCACCTGGCTTCAGGCCCTGTTATATGATAGGCTGTATAAATATCTCCCATCGTGTCAAATGTTACATTGTCAGATGTGATGTCCGTTCTGCTTTAAAGCTCTTGAAATGGTCCCTGTATCTCTACGCCCGCTTTATAATGTCTGATGCATCACCTGCATCCGCTCTGTGATGAATTACGTCCACTGTAATATGTCTGCTGTTTATCACAGTCATGTTTGTGATTCACCATCCCCTCAAACCATAATCATTCTGACAACACACACACAGATTCTGCGCGGATCCACGGTAATCCCTCTAAACTGCCACAGAGAGTCCGACTCCAGCTCTGCCCAACCTCACCGGTTGAGCGGTAATCCCGGCAGCCGCTCTGAAAGGGAAATGTCACTGAACAGGATAGAAAAAGGGATGAATGAAAGAAGGCATATTAGTGCAAGAGGAGGATTAGATGTGGATAGAGAGAAAATAGACCATTAAAGAGCCCATGAAGAAGATTTTACCCCACACTTCTAGTGTCTGGCTCAAGTCTGTTTCCGCGTTCTAGTCCCTACAGTGTTCACTGCTTCCTGCACATTGACATAATTTGGTTATTTGGATGAGAAAATATACTTTTTAAAATAATTATTTACAATCAAATAAACAAATATTGATATTGTTTATATATATATATTATATAAAGGTCCTTCTAAAAAAACTAGCATATTGTGATAAAAGTTCATTATTTTCCATAATGTAATGATAAAAATGAAACTTTCATATATTTTAGATTCATTGCACACCAACTGAAATATTTCAGGTCATTTATTGTTTTAATACTGATGATTTTGGCATACAGCTCATGAAAACCCCAAATTCCTATCTCCAAAAATTAGCATATTTCATCCAACCAATAAAAGAAAAGTGTTTTTAATACAAAAAAAGTCAACCTTCAAATAATTATGTTCAGTTATGCACTCAATACTTGGCCAAGTATCAATACCTTTTGCAGAAATGACTGTTTCAATGCGGCGTGGCATGGAGGCAATCAGCCTGTGGCACTGCTGAGGTGTTATGGAGGCCCAGGATGCTTCGATAGCGGCCTTAAGCTCATCCAGAGTGTTGGGTCTTGCGTCTCTAAACTTTCTCTTCACAATATCCCACAGATTCTCTATGGGGTTCAGGTCAGGAGAGTTGGCAGGCCAATTGAGCACAGTAATACCATGGTCAGTAAACCTTTTACCAGTGGTTTTGGCACTGTGAGCAGGTGCCAGGTCGTGCTGAAAAACAAAATCTTCATCTCCTATAAAGCTTTTCAGCAGATGGAAGCATGAAGTGCTCCAAAATCTCCTGATAGCTAGCTGCATCGACCCTGCCCTTGATAAAACACAGTGGACCAACACCAGCAGCTGACATGGCACCCCAGACCATCACTGACTGTGGGTACTTGACACTGGACTTCAGGCATTTTGGTATTTCCTTCTCCCCAGTCTTCCTCCAGACTCTGGCACCTTGATTTCCAAATGACATGCAAAATTTGAGCGACAGTCCAGTGCTGCTTCTCTGTAGCCCAGGTCAGGCGCTTTTGCCGCTGTTTCTGGTTCAAAAGTGGCTTGACCTGGGAATGCGGCACCTGTAGCCCATTTCCTGCACACGCCTGTGCACGGTGGCTCTGGATGTTTCTATTCCAGACTCAGTCCACTTCTTCCGCAGGTCCCCAAGGTCTGGAATCGGTCCTTCTCCACAATCTTCCTCAGGGTCCGGTCACCTCTTCTCGTTGTAGGCGTTTTTGCCACACTTTTCCTTCCCACTGAGGTGCCTTGATAGAGCACTCTGGGAACAGCCCATTCGTTCAGAAATTTCTTTCTGTGTCTTACCCTCTCACTTGAGGGTGTCAATGATGGCCTTCTGGACAGCAGTCAGGTCGGCAGTCTTACCCATGATTGCGGTTTTGAGTAATGAACCAGGCTGGGAGTTTTTAAAAGCCTCAGGAATCTTTTGCAGGTGTTTAGAGTTAATTAGTTGATTCAGATGATTAGGTTAATAGCTCGTTTAGAGAACCTTTTCATGATATGCTAATTTTTGGAGATAGGAATTTTGGGTTTTCATGAGCTGTATGCCAAAATCATCAGTATTAAAATATATATATAAATTGTTTAAAATATTTATATTTAATATTTTTTTATAATTATATTTATACAGGCTATCATATACATTAATAAACAATGACTAATTTAATATTGGAAATTATTATAAAAATTATCAGATATTCAATTAATCAATTTAGGTTTTATATATATATAACCTAAATTGATATCATATTTCATATATAAATTATTTAAATATAAAATAAATGATGATATTTTTATATAAATGTCCAACTTAATGTTGTTTTACTTTAAAGAGAATATTATGAATGTTTAAATGTAAGCAAATTCATCATATTTTTTATTATAAATTAATTAATAATGACATACATTAATTAGGTACATTTTTGAAATTATTATACAATTTTATCATAATATTCAATGATTCAATTTATATGTAATCCCTTATAATATATAACATCTTTATAGTATATTTTATATGTAAATGTATTAAATATGTCCAATTATTATATATTTTTTAAAATATAAATGTCCAAATTATGTAAAGAGGTTTGAAAACGACATACCTGAAAACCAACAAGATATTTAACAAGAAATGGTTGCTGCAACGTTAATATTTATCTACATACATTTTTATTAACTTATGTAATGTATATTAGTTAATGGCATCGCAACAGTTACATAATCAGCTCATCTAATTAATTAAGTTGAATTCACATTAAAAAAAAATAATTTAGACAACATTTTATGTAGTACTGATGCGGCACACTGACTGTTCCATAAATTTCCATGTCCACTTCCTGTGAAGTGTGATATTGCTGTAGCCCGTTGGTGTGCTATGATTTAAAATCGCTCATAAGATGGCTGATAAGGCGATTGTGGTCTACTTTTTATTTTTCAAACTGTTTCTCTAGGGTGCAAGAATCTGTGCGGGGGGATGGGGGATGTCGTTTCGCGTGTTGGGGCAGAAGGAAATACCCCTGCAGTGTGTCCTCCTCTTATGCGAGGAAAGGGAGTCGCATGGTGGGAGGCGCCTGGAGGCAGAGGCTGCTGCCACCGCTAATGTCGCTAAATTTTTGATGAGTCCAAGTACTCGCCATCATTAGTCTTGCTTGGATTATCCCAGCAGGAAAAATAGTTTCCATTATCACAAAATTCATGTATGGTGGAAAAGTAAAGTAAGGATGAAACAGGATGTACATGTAACACGATGGCCAGTAAAAGCAGCTATCAATCATTTGTACTCGTTTCCTCAAGTGTGATTAGCTATTCACCTGTCTTGCTCTGTTTTCCCAGTGTTTTCTCCCTGATTTCTTGTTCTCATTCTCTTTTCCCCATTGTAATGTTTATTCATTAGGCTTTCTGCAACAGTGTGTTACCTCAGCGCTAGTGAGATTCCTGGAGATAATATCGTAAATCACACAAACTCTTCTGCATTGTGCAGCATATTTTTTTAGTTGAGTCATAAATGCTGCTCAAACGACACCAGAGTGAAATGCCCAGATATATGTATATATCTATATGTAAATTCGATCCAGCACAAGAATAACTGACCTTTTAGATAGTTAGTCAATGAATTGACTTTAAAAGGGATATATGGGCACCTAATCAAAATATCCAATAGGAATATATCAGATGGACAATGTTCAACTAGTATTTTATTTATGCTTCCCTGGGGACCAATAAATTGATAAAATTGTTTCATTACTATAATATATTGTTCAACAGATTTTTAGAGGACTCCTATTTAATAAGTAGCAGTTAGTCATCAGCAACTGCAATTAGCAATACTACATGCATTCAGTTCATTTCAGTTCTTTATTTAACCATTAGCAATTAGAGGCTAGCAATCCTGCACATGGTTCATGCAATATTTTTTCCCGCATTTAATATGAATGCTTTGGATTACAAGAAGTTTTTGTGCCAAAAATCCTTATTTAAAGGTGCTGTATGTAAGTTTTTCACTTTACTAAAGCATAAAAATACCAGATAATGCTTGCAGATAAACATGATAAATTAAGCAACGATCTCCAATATTTTGAATTTGAACTGCAGTACCTATTTCGACCAGTTTCGTTGACGAATAATTTGTGTCATAATTTTCGTCAACGACCTTTTTCCACTGACGAAAACGAGATGAAAATGTGTAAATGTGAGTCAATGTGTATTTCGAGCGTGTTTATAATTAAAAGTCACGGGTTACATATTTGTTTCTGGTTACATAATAAACTGTATTTAATTTAATTCCCATTTAATTCATAGTCAGCGGGAAAGACCAGTATTTGACACATATTCAATAAAGTATCAGGGTTATAATAGTTACATAAAACCATTTAAAAAATCTCCATTACTTGAAATTAAATAAATGTTAACTGAAATTAAAAAAATAAATAAACAAACTTGAAGCTTTAGCTTAACCTGATATGGCCTGCTAACTAAAACAGAAATACAAAGTTATAAAAACTATATAGATGTTTTAAAAAAAAACTAACAAAAAAAGTGAATTGAGCTCTTTCGTGTATTTTTAATGTCAAAAACACAATGATGTCAAAATGTCAGTTCAAGTTACAGTCGGCTATGCATTGCATAGATGCTCAATTAATGCATTACAACTTAACTAATCTTATGATATTTAGTCGACTGTACGGCGGGGCACAACCTAACGCGGGGTTAATTGTAACACACATGGTTTAACACTTTCAACACATGCCAGGATGACGGAACTTTGTGTATTTACTAGTTGCCATATCAACACTATATAGAAAAAATTGCGCCAAAATTTAAAAATCTTTGGAAGATATGACTGAACATTTATTTAACCATAGCAAAAGTAAATTTCTTATTTAAGTTTATTTTTCATCTCTGTTTTTTGTGTTTATTTAAAATAAGACAAATCTGATATTATTGTAATCTTATATCTGTTATTTAACAGTTGAGATGGTTCTTTAATGCTGATCTGACAGCAGAAGACACGAGCCACGGTTTAAATCCCAGTTGCACAGGTGGGGTGCGTTGTAACACTGCATTACAATGAGCCCCTATTAGAACTACGCTATTATATTCCATACTTTTATGAATTCTTTGGAGAAACCATGAGAAAAGGGTGAATAATGACTGAGAGTCAATGTTCAGAAATTATTCATTATTATTATGTTTTAACTATGCTGTATAGCTGTATTTAGCAATGTGTTTTTGTTGTCAAACTCAAAAATGTGTGTATTTTTAATAATACAAAATAAGAATAAACATTTTAAAAAGTTAATAATTGTATTTTATTGACAAAATATTTTTGTTTGTTTTGGATATTTTAATGAAACAAAACCACATAATTGTACTAGACATGTGGGAAATTAATGTGGGAAAAAATAAATACTCTGAACCCCAAGTGGATTTACACAAACTGCGTTAGGTTGTGCCCCGCTCTCCCCTAACCATGTCTTGAAAATTGGGGGGAACCAAAAATTTTTGGGTTTTTTTGGGAGGTCTTTTTATTTAAAGACATTAAATAAAGCTGCTGTCCATAACTTTTTTGTGTGTTCAAGATTTACAAAAAAATATATAATGAGACTGCACAACATGAATCCATTTTCCAAACCGTGTTTTTGTCTAACCCTGAATCATTATGACACTTATAATAAGTGTTTATATTGGGACTATTTCAGACCGGTCTGGTAGGAACCGCTGCGGAGGAGCACAGTCCCAGTTGCCATAGACATAAACAGAATAAAATAAAAAGTTTTTTGTCTCATCACATTCAGTTATGAATGACATCATTAAATGATAGCATTGTTTTTAATTAAAAATGACAAAATTACATAAAAAAAAGTTTGCATCACTGTATGTGACTGTGGGTTGTTAAACATCCCTCGTAAAACAGTTGTCAAAAATGTAATGTTTAGTTACTTATCACTCACACACTCTCAGTAAACATTAAGCCCCGTCTTCTTTGATCTGATTGGCCATTATTTTAGCTGTTTAGACTGCTGAGGCAGACCAGTCTATGTAACTTTTTAACTGTCTGTCATCCTAACCACAAACAGTGGTGCGTAATGGAGAGCAGCATTAAAAAATATAAAATAATGTCTATTTTCCATTTCCAATTAATGGGAGGGACTTGTCCCCCTCAATGCCTATGGTGGTTATGACCCTGATTTTGACCACTAGCTGTCAATCCTACATAGCGTACCTTTAAGCATTAGCAATTAGCAGCTAGAAATCCTGTACATGATTCATTCAATTTTTTTTTTTACCACATTTAATATGAATGCTGTGGAATAGGTGTTTCTGTGTCAAAAATCCTTATTTAACCATTAGCATTTATCGGCTAGCAATCATGCACACAATTCATTCAGTATTTTTGACTGTGTTTAATTAGCCTGGATGCCAGACGAACTTAGCCACGCCCACAACATTTGAGCTCGGGCAGTTCGGTCTGGACTCGATCCATTGAGGAGTAATTATGCCTGAACAGAAACAGTTCGGACCAATCAAAATGTCAGGGCGGGCTTTATACGATGATGGACAGATGAGAAACAGTAACGTAAGCATTGACGTCAACAAAGAGTGCTTGGGTTGAATTCATTCTAATCCTAAAGTGAGAACTATTTCTCTCAAAAATGATGAATGTGTTAGTAAATACTTTGTGTATTGCGGTGCTGTACAACACCAGCGAAGATCGTTTACACTCATATTTTTCTTCAACTTCTTCCAGCGTGAATGCAGTAGAGTTTTGCGTTAGTGATGTTTCATTCATGAAAGATCCGAGTCCATAAAATGATCCGAACTTTCCACTACTAAGCGTCGCTCAACATACGTCACTTACTCCGTTTCTCTGATTGGTTGTAGGTCTTTCCTGTTTCGGTTGAAACACGCCCCAATAATCACAGCCCAATGGAGTGGTATCAGACTCATATTCTGACTAGAATTGAGTATGACCACGTCAGGCTAGTGTTTAATATGAATGCTATGGAATACGAGAAGTTTCTGTGCCAGAAGTCCGTTCTAGCAGTGAGATCTGCTTGGAGATAATCATTTCACCAGCATGTGGTTTCACACATTCATCAGTTCAGTATTTACGTCCTGCAGTGTTTTCTGGTGGTGAGGCGCTCAAATAAAAGCCACTGTTTGAGCTCCCATCCTCCAGCCTGTTTCCTACATTCAGTCGAGCATCTGTTAGCCTTCAAATATGACGCATCGGATCTGAGTTTCTCCCCCTCTTTAGCCGTCTGTGTCCTAGTTGTGTGTTTCTCCCTTAAATTCTTAATAGACGTTGAGAACAGCATGGAAGCCTTTCCAAGATATCAAGCTGCCAAATGAATCAAAAATAGCTCTCCAAATGGCTTCGAATAAAAAGACAGAATACAGTATTTATTTATTTATTTTGTCTAAATTCCCCAGTCGATTAACACGGCAGGAATTAGGGAGAGGTGTAACATTTGGTGCTTTTTTGAGTGTGAATTTTTAGTAGGGGTTTAAAATTAGCATTTTATTGGCACAACTATCAGCTGCAGGATTCGTACTCACTGTTGTTCTAAAAAAAAAAAAAAGCTGCGAAAAAGGTTTTTGGAAACCATGAGACTGTCCATAAATCACCTTTGAGGAGGAAGCTGTCATTGTTCGGTTCAATGATCGTCTGTAAACGGGGTTTAAAATGCATTTCTATTAATTAGTGAATCCAGCTGTCAGAGCGAGTAGAAATAAATGAGGTTCTTCATTAGCGTCGCAGCAGTGCTGCTCAAACTGTGAGGAGCAGGAAGCTGTCGTGGCGTCGGGTGGCAGTGCCAAGCGCTGCTCTGAAGGGCACTGGTGTGCTGAGCTCAGGGCATCTCTGTGCCATCAAGTTCAATTCACTGCAAAGCCTGGATCTGCAGTGCATTTGCGTAAGCCAGCGAGCCCAGGATGCTTTGCAACACCCGAGTCAAGATTTATTTGCTAGTGATGACATTTAAAGCCAAGTAAAAGGGTTTTAATCAGATTTCTGTTTTGTTTATGCACGCTGTAATTCTCCTCACCCGCTGTGGATCTGAGCATGTTTGTCCACGGAGAAGCAGCTAACATCCTGTTCTCTTAAAAATTTTAATTGCCCCGTGATGTACACATGGATTTCATTGCCAATCCTTGCTTCACTGCAGCTAATAAAGTTTATGATTACAATCATCATTTTCATCATTGTTCATAATGAACACACAATATGGGGGAGGCATATGGTGGAGGGAAAGCGAGAGAGAGAGAGAGTGAACGAGGAGGCTGAAAATGCTTCATCCAAAACGGCACCTCTCTGCTCGCCGCTTCCATTTTATGCATTAACTAATTATTTCCTGCAGTCATTCTCTCATTAACATGATTTTGTGTCCCTGCTTTTTTCTTTCGGATAACTGAAATTGTCATTTGTATGTGAGCCTGGCAGTATTGCATCTGGATCCAGGGTTCATTTGAGTTCCCTCCTTGTTCTTAAACGCTAGAATCAGAGAAAGAAAAACAAAATTAAACAAAAGTTTTGCTGAACAGCACGAGTTAAGGTGCATTCCATTCAATTCATAAAGTCAGGAGAGTCAAATATCTATGCCAATTAAGGCACAATATGTAAGATTTTTTAATTAAACTATCCAAAACCACTGGGATATTATATACTTTGTTGACTGGTGTATTTACATTATCTCAGATGTTTCCAAGAATGTTTAAATCCAGAGAAATAAGCAGGAAACCATGCGTCGCCTATCAATGACATCATACCTGTGTTACATTAGACTGCCGGTTAAATATATTATTTGTTTTATTAGACAAGGGACAATATGTTTTAAAATGAATTGCATGCCATTTAGCAACACAAGTCATCCAGCATTTATTAATATGATATTCTAATATCAATCTCTCTACTGCAGTGTGCAACAAGTGTCTCATAGCAGCCACGGAGCGAACGCACAGAGTAACCTTATAACATAATTTTCAACACACTCAAATGTATCTAATATGATCAACAGAACTGTGTTACCCCACACACGCTTGTGCGGAAGAAGCGGAAGCAGGGACTGTGGCATAATAAAAGCGCACGTCACGCTAATCTCTCATTAGCAATCGCTCCAGCGGCCTCGTTCAGCTCCCTCAACACTCGGTCCTGCTCTGCTTCATACTACATGTTACTGGATGAGATTATTAACGTTACTGATTTCTGCACAAGTCCCGTCCCGATTCTTTTCCACCGGCTGTGAGGTGAAGATGACAACTCCCAAGATTCCACACTCCGTCTCGGCGTCAAGCTACGCTTTTGTTTTGAATAGACGAACTCTAGTAGTGGAAAACTACATATTGTGCCTCTAAACTGACATGTTATTTTTCATGTATCTAGCTATAATTATAACAGCAGTTTAACTTATTTTAACAACTAGTCACACGATTGCCTTTAGAATTTGCTTGTGCATTAGCTGAGCAAAATGTATGATACCATTGTTGCATTATTGCTAAAATATGATATTGAAACCAGTGTTGTTATTGTTAACTAAAACCATTAAAAATGGTTTACGGCTATTGAAATAAAGGTGAAATAAAACATTTGCCTTGGCAACTTACTGAAATAATTAAAGTTGAAGTACAAAAATGACTCAAAGGTGCACTATGTAGGATTTTTGCAGTAAAATATCCAAAAACCACTAGGCTAGTGTTATAGATTTTGTTCAGTTGAGTTCTTGTAAATTGTGAGAAAATTGCTATTTTAACCAAGGAACCGGGACGTCTGAGGGATCGCCTGTTAATTGCGTCATATCTGGGTCACCCTCGGTTTCCGGTTTTATTTGGCAGAAAAGCTTTACTCTCACTGCAGTGTGCAACAAGTCACAGCAGCCGTCGAGCGAATGCACAGAGTAATGTCATAACATCATTTTCAACACACTCAAATGTATCTAATATGATAAACAGAGCTGCGTTACCTCATGACTCGAAAAGTGGAAATAGCACCGGTGACTCTATCCCGTCATAATAAAAGTCCCACTGCTCGTGAGCCGTCTGTTTCGTAACAGTCGCTCCGGCGGCCTTGCTCAGCTCCCTCAACACTCGGTCTTGCTCTGCTTCATACTACAGTAACGTTAATAACCGCAATCCATGAACATGATTTCTGCCCGAGTCCTATCCCGATTCTTCCCCACCGGCTGTGAGGTGAAGACTACATGTCCCAAGATTCTACGCTCAAACGTAGCCATCAAGCTACGCCTTTGTTTTGAATAGGCGCTCTCTAGCGGAAGTAAAAGTCACATAGTGCACCTTTAAAAATGACAAAAGCACATAACAAAATTATTAACACTTAAATGAAAATTTTAAAATTTAACTTATTTGAAATCTAATTCAAAATAGGCCTTTTGAAAAATACTATAATAGTATATAAATAATACTAATATAACACTGATTAAAACAGATTTCTGTGATTTAATGTGCTATTATGCTTTTGCAAATATTTGATGTTCATGTAGTGTGTAGGCCTATAGCTATTTGTAAATGTAAAATATCTGTTTCAAGGATCATAATTGAAGTATTGTCTCTCAAAAGAAAGATCCAGTTCTGAACTGCTTGAAACGAGTCGTCAGTAATTCCAGTCTTACTTCCTGCATGAATCTACGTAGGTATTAATACATTTGCATAATGCCAGCCAATGATCTTCATTGGCTGCCCTTGAACAACAATGCCATTGTTACTGTTTATATCACTCTATATCAAGTGCGAAATTCAGATATGATAATGGGTATTTGCTTCCAACCAATCACACCAGGCTGGGCCATCTGACCAATCAGAGCAGAGAAGCAGAGTAGGCTCGCCGAAAGGCAGGGTTTAGGGAGGCCGAATCCTTGATCGAACTGTTTTAGACACTGTGATAAAAAAGATGATGCTGCAATGATTATTATGAGAAAATTAAAGTGTTTTTTGATCTTGGATGCATGTAAACCTGTTGTTGGAGACCTCCAAAACAAAATTACCTTTAAAAGAACCTTTAAAATAGTGGCCTGATCTGCCAGCGATTTGATTTCGCCCTGCAACTCAGTCTGGAAACCTGTACATTCATTTCTCCTGCTTCTGTTACACTTTTGTGGGAATCAATCACAGACTGGCTTATCCACCTGGCACGTTATTGGTGGGTATTACACGATGACGGATAGAGAAGCAATGGATCGTTGCCCGTTGATCATGCCTCTTGTGGTCTGATTGGTTGAAGGACAATCCTATTGTGTACAGAGTCATTTGAATTATGCTCATTGATCACACCTCTTGTGCAGTAGAAAATATTGAAAAGACTCCCCAGACCAATGTTCAATCTTAAATTGAGCTTGGTCTGGTGATAGCCAGACTATTAAAATAGCGTAATAGGGGAACTTTAAATAAATAATTGCCTATGTAGGAATTTTTTTTTGTCCGAGTGAACTGGCTGGCCTTAAAGGGAGATGTCCATCTGATTAGCCAAATACATTTAATTAAATCTCTCTCGCCCACATTTGACCATGCTCAGACTGGCATCTTCACATGCCACACAACTGACTGACACTTTACTCCAATTAATGCGTTTGTTTGTGCCTCCCCGGAGCCCAATGCAATAATCCAAGTTTAATGGCATTAGCTCTGAGGCTGTGTGGTTTGAGACTGTCAGGATAGAGGGATGCTACCGTGCTGATATTGATGCTGCCGGAAAATGTCTCCCTCTGCTCCTTACTCTAGAGTTTCCTCACATAAACAGGATTAGAAACAGGAGCGCGCTCTACTGCAGTGAGGAGATTTCCCTCATTTCACCCCTTTCCAAGCAGAAACAGAACTGGGATGGGTGTCTAGGTTTGCACCTACAGCTAGGTTAGTTGAAATGAAAATGAAAAGTCATTCATCTTGAACTTTATATCACGTCCTAGGCAGGTGCACCACAATAAAGTGATAAAAAAGATCTCTTCAGTTTAAATGTATGTTTTTGTCCTAACCAGCCACGACCAGCGAGTCAGAGGACACTTTGTCAGATGCTTTTCTATATATGTGGCGTAACACTGAGTAGTCCCGCCCACAGTAAAATCTCATAGGTCCAAATTCCTTCTCTATATAAATGTAGCATTAAAGTGTCCCTATTATGCTATTTTCAGATATTACCTTTAATGTAGTATGTAATATAGCTGTGTGTGAATGTAAAAGGTCTGCAAAGTTTCAAAGATCAAAGTGCACATTAATTAGTTCTGGCATGAAACTCTAGATGGCGCAGGCTGATAGGTTGTTGACTCATTTTGTAGCGATCACGTCATTATCTACATAGCACAACTGATTGGTTGTTGTTGCATCAGTGACCAATGAGCTGCGGCTCAACATTCAAACAAATACCGGTAGTATTGCTATTAGCAGTCTGCAGCGCACTTTCAGAAACCCTCCTACTTCCCCAGCTCCACCTGTATAGATCTGCTATGGGGCAGCAGCAGCATGTCTGTGAATGTATTGGGAGTAGCAAGTCTCTGTACTTGAAATTAATCGTTAATAATTCCAGTCTTCCTGCACAAACCTATGTAGGTTTGTAACACATTTTTATAATGCCAACCTATGATCTTAATTGGCTGCCTGTGAACGACATCTACTTTGACTCGCTCTCGTACACTGTAGGTGTAGCTGAGGCCTAGAAGAGTTTGGTTTGTGTTGTTGAAGATGTTTTCTGCACTGCAAAAGCAATACTACTTTGCGCGCACTTCAAAAGGATGAGGACTCAGGCTTGAATCGATACTGTAAAACTGATGCCATCTTTACTGTTCATATCAGGAAGCCTCCAGAGCTGAAATGCAAATATGGTAATGGCTGTTTCATTTCCTACATGTGCTGTAAGTGGTAGACCAATCACATCAGACTGGGCCATCTGACCAATTAGAGCGGAGTAGGAACTTGGAAAGGCGGGGATTAGAGAGACTGTCCTTTATCAAACCATTTAGACCAAGCGGCAACCTTCCTCTCTTGAATCAAACATTGGTTTAAATTATATTAAGCCCTAAAGTTCTGCATAATTAAGGGCGTGGCCATTTGAGTGAGAGGTGGATTGCTGCTACTATCAGCGGTTTGCCTGCTGTCATCAGGCACCTCAGCTCCACCCACGTCCCGCCTCTTTCTTTGCCTCTCTCATTTCTGGTTATCCGGGAGTGACGTGTTGCCAAGATGGCGACAGCTGGCTCTGCCTACTTTGGGCTTAAAAAAACACTCTTCAGAAACCTACAGGTGATGTCACGGACACTACGTCCATTGTTTTATACAATCTATTGTTTAGACACTGAAAAAAGACGATGCTGCAATGTGTTTTTTCACCTTGGATGCATGCAAACCTATTGTAGAATACCTCCAAAACAAAATTAGGTTATTCTTTAAAATAACATAATGGGGCACTTAAAACATCAGCATCCTGCTGATTGGTTGCAATTGTGTCACTTTGCGCAATGATTTGTTATGGACAGTTATATCACCTGCAGTAGATGCTGTATACATAAAAAAAAAAAAATTGGTGTAGAAACAATTTTCACTCAGAAATTGCTAGTAAATTTCACAATCAATTACAAAGAAACAGCAAGTAACACATTGAATTTAACATGAAACTTTGAAAGACATGTTTCAAAGTGTTATTAAATTATTAGTGCTTTATGGCAAAAGTAATCTAAATCTATCTGATTGCTTTTTACAGAACTTTCCACCCTATTGGGACTTTAGGCTAACATTATAGCATCAATTTAATTTCTCAAGCTTTTATCGTGCAGTGTAGCACAGAGTGCTCTGTGCGTTCAACTCTCTTCACTGTATGACATTTCAAATGACTGTAATTTATGCAGCAGCGCCCTTCACCATCCCCACAATAGCCACAAACTATACGCTACACCATCCAGCAGGACGACTTCTTTGGGTCGGCTCCTTAATGCAAAGCAATAACCGAGCGGTTTGTATCTGAAGCTTCGGCAACTCCAGCAACGTGAAGAGCTCACAGATTTCCCCTGCTAAACATTCTTATGCAAATTCTACACGTTTATCAGAGGCTGTAAGACAAAGATAGAACTGAACGCAAGAGGATTGATTGAGGTAGAAGGAGACGAAAAGAGAGAGAGAGACTAATATGATTAAATTGTGCCTGTGTGTGTGTGTGTGTGTGTGTTTGTGTGTGTGTGGAATAATCCTTCTTGCATATAATGACACGCTTTCCACTGTAACTAGACCCATACAGAATGCCATCAGCAGAAAACGAGCAGCGAACACACACACACACACACACGCTGAGGAAGATTGCTTTAGCGTCGAAGCATCAAAGCTCTTGCGAAGTGTTTGAAATTCATTGTACACACTGACTTATTAATTCAGGATGTGAAGGACTAAATTGCGGTCAGCTAATGAGACAGAAAACTGACATCTTCAATGCCTGTCTCATCATTCTTTGGCTATATAGGATATTTTTTTTGTAGGGATGTTTTTTTTTAAGGTATCCACACACATTAATCTCAGTTCTATTTTTGTTTGTTTCCAGAGACAAGAATCCGGATCAGCTGGAAACCTCAAACCCTCAGGTGGACAAGGTATACTGTCACATTGTGCATTTCGTTATATCTAGATAAAATCATGACAGAATGTTTTTTTAAGTCTGCATTTGTTTCTCTTTCTCTCTCTTACACATTGTAAATAATATTTGTAGGGAATGCAATATAATATATGTTTGAAGGTAGGCTTGTAAAGAAACATGGCCATTTAAGAGACTTTAAGAGAATTGTCATAATTTACCCTCATGCCATTTTAAACCAAATTACTTTATTTTTTATTTATTAAATACAGTCCCTGACAAAAGTCGTGTTGCTTATCTATTTTATAGAAACACCTGCTATTAACCTGACTTTTAATTCATCAATTGGTGTTAGAAATAGCGCATATGAAAAGCTAAAACCCTCCCAAATGACAAGACAAAAGTTTTGTCGCCTATACAGAAATTGAACAAATTTACTGCAAATACAAAAATATGTCAGCAAATTAAGTAGTGGTGCTGTGAGATCCAAATTTAATATCTTGTATGACTTCCATGAGCTTGAAAGACTGCATCCATGCGGTTTGGCAAGAACTCATACAATTTATGATGAAGTCAACAGGAATAGCAAAGAAAGCAGTCTTGCATGCCTCCCAGAGTTCATCAATATTCTTTGGTTTCGTCTTCCATGCTTCCTCTTTTACCCTACCCCACATATGCTCAATGATGTTCATGTCTGGTGACTGGGCTGGCCAATCCTGGAGCATCTTGATCTTCTTCGCCTTGAGGAACTTTGATGTGGAGATGGAAGTATGCGATGGAGCACCATCCTGCTGCAGAATTTGGCCTCTTTTATGGTTGGGAATATAAGAGGTATAAGATGTCTTGGTATTTTAGACTATTGAAGTTGCCTTCCACCCTGCAGATCTCTCGCACACCCCCATACTAAATGTAACCCCAGACCATGATTTTTCACCCACCAAACTTTATTGTTTTCTGGGTGAATCTCGGGTTCCATGCGGGCTCCAGTAGTTTTTGCGACGACTGTGGTGTAATTCAACAGAAGATTCATCTGAAAAATCCTTCTGCCACTTTTCCAGCGTCCATCCTTTTAGCAGGCTGTGGGCTTTGGCAAATGCCACACGGATTTTCAATTGTCTTTTGTTTAGTGCTGGCTTCTGGGCACTGATTCGACCATGGAGGCCATTTTGAGACAGAATCCGACAAACTGTTCTGGTTGGCACAGGGACTTCAGGTGACCAGGTCTCATGGAGCTCTGCTGCAGTGGAAAATGGGCTGGCCTTGGACAAACGGTCCTCTCGAGCAGTTGTCTTGCAGGGTCTGCCTGACCTGGGTTTGTCATAAACGTCTCCAGTCTCTTCAAATCTTTTTTTTATCCTCTGTACTTGACGCTGAGACACTTTGAAGGAGTCTGCCACATCAGCAGTGGATCTGGTCTTGATAATCAAAACTTTAGTCTCAGGGTGAATCTTAGGCATGTTTGCAGAGGTTTAGTTGCAGTTGATGTAAAGGTCTAGTGTACTGGGGTTCTTTTTATACACACCTGAGATCTAATTGATCCATTATTAGTCACAGGTGAAACTCATATGACAAGGCGACAACACTTATGTCTTTGCAAAAATTCACTCAATGGGTTTTACCAAGCTGTGAATATTAGAATATTTTTTGACAGTTTCATTTTGCACTGAAACATTATTACAAAAGCTGTTGGGATTCAAATTAGCAATTTCTTGTAAAAAAATCTTGTTAAGAAATATATTTCAGCGGCACTTCAGTTCAATTTGTACACAAGTAACAAGACTTTTGTCAAGGACTGTAGTACAGTTACACAATCCGTTAGTTAAGGTTCAATTAGTTAAAGGATTAGTTCACTTTAAAATGAAAATTTCCTCATAATTTACTCACCCCATGCCATCCAAGATGTTCAAGTCTTTCTTTCTTCAGTGGAAAAGAAATTAAGTTTTTTGAGGAAAACATTTCAGGATTTGTCTCAATATAAATGGACTTCAATGGCAACCAGAAGGGCTTCAAAGGGCTCTCCACAATCCCAGTTGAGCAATAGGGTCTTATCTAGCAAAACCGTTGGTCATTTTCCAAAATAAAAGTATGCTAATCTTGGCCTGCTCTTCGGCGCGCCGCGGATTACGTAGTCACGTTGGAAAGGTCACGCTAGACGTAGGCAGAAGTAGCGCCCCTGTGTTAACAAAGCGCTCGTGTGAAGACTAATACAAAGACTATTGCAAAAAAAAGGGTAAACAACAATGTCGGACAAATGTAAAGTTGGAGATGATTTTTCTGTAAAGGGCATTTGTATTAGTCCTCGCATGTTTGCTTGAGGCGGTACTTCCACCTACGTCTAGCATGACCTTTCCGACGTGGTTGCGCAATCCGTGGCACGTCGCAGAGCAGCGCAAGATGAGCAATTTTGGTTAAAAAGTATATAAATGTTTATTTTTTCTTGAAAATGACTGTGGTTTCACTAGATAAGACCCTATTCATCAGATGGGATCGCACAGAGCCTCTGAAGCCCTTTGAAATTGCATTGATTTGGACCTTCAATCCGTTGGTTGCAATTGAAGTACATTATGTGAAGAAAACTCCTGGAATGTTTTCGTCTTTCGACTACTAAATTATCAGAAAATGTTTATTCTCAAGTGAACTAATCATTTAATGCTTGTTAATGCATTAGCTAACAATGAGCAACATATTTGTTACAATATTTATTAATCTTTGTTAAAGGCCCACTGAAGTGCCTTGAAACATGTAGCATTATTCAATGTGTTAACGTAATGGCCACTGAAACAGGAAGACAGGGCGGGACATAACGAACATCTCCTTCCCTTTTTAAAATAGCCAATAGCATTTAGATTATATCATAGCTCGGCCAGAGCTGTTGAGCTCGGTAAAGATGCAGTTTCCTCCTAATCTCTAACCGTTTCTCCTCCTAATCTCCTCCATATCGCTTTTAAATACAGCATTCTGTGCAGAATTCAAATGGGTCCGATGCGCTGACTTATGCATATGATCCGCTCTGTGCTATTGTTTCCCTGGACCAGAGCAGACTGCGTGTCAATAACGTGAAACCAGACTTCATTCGCCCCAATGAAAAACATATATACAGTGTCTTAATCGTTCCCTATCCTCTACAGTGCACTACGTGCCATTCAACATGTAGACACTAGTAAATGTGTGAACAAATGACTGACTTTAACCACAGCTTCAGTGTATATTTATAATGTAAGAGGCGGGATGCTTTAGATTCTAGAGAGGATTTGATTGGACAGAAAATTTGATGAGATGTGCAGAGTGATGTCATCAAAAACAATGATCCATATCAGCGGAAGTGATAGACTAAGACTAAGTTTTGAATGCTTATATCTTCTAAATGCGAATTTTGTCATTGTTTTGGAGCACAGTAGCTTACAGATAACAGTAAGACTAACATAAAAAGTGTATTAAGTTTAGTTAATAAAAATACAACTGTTCTTTGTTAGTTAATGTTAGCTCAGGTCTATTAAATAATATTAACAAATACACATTTTATTTTTAATGTAGTAAATGTCGGAATTAACACTAAATTTAGCACTAAGTTTCACTAAACTAAGTTTCAAATAAATGTTTGTTAATTAATGTCTAACACTTACGCTGCATTCACACAGGGCGTCGGCTTGACAGAGGGCGTGTCTGAAGCTGGTGCTGACGCGACCGTCATAGTGACAACAGCCAATAGTATTACTTTTTTTCCGGTGTTGCGTGAAAACAATTGGCTAGCATCTGTACTAAGGTATTTGCATAGGCAATCTGACGCCAATGACGCGATGCAAAATTGTTACATATCTTACATGTATAGTAATAACTATAAAAAATGTGGTATAATTCAAGCTTCAACCTCCCGCGGTCTCTCTTGAAGCCAATACGGAAGTAGCTTAAACTGCAGTTCATCGACTGGCCGCCAGGACAGGCTCCAGAAGGGAGCAGAATATCAATGAGCCCCTTGTTAAAATGCCCAACTTTACAGCAGAAAAAAACATGTTTACAGCCTGGTACAAATTCTAGTTTTGGTCTAAATGGCTAATTTTGCCCTTCATGACAACTGTGAGGGGGGTGAATTCTTTTTTTATAACTCATTCATTTACATTTTATAAAGCCTTACAGTTCTGCATAATTAAGGGCGTGGTCACTTTGAGTGACAGGTGGGTAGCCATTTATCCGCTGTCTGTTAGTCATCCCGTCATCTCAGCTCCGCCCACGTCCCGCCTCTTTTCCCATTGTCAGTTATCCGGGAGTGGCGCACGATGACGCGCTGCCAAGATGGCAACGGCCAGCTCGACCCTACTTTACCCTTCAAAACTGCTCTTCAGAATATGGGTGACGTCACGGACACTACGTCCATATTTTTATGTATATTTTTATGTATAATTACACGCAACTAACCCTAAACCAAACCAAACCTTCATCCTAACGCTATAGTAAGTGCATGTAGTTACTTAATATTACTCAGTATTTAAATGTATATTTACAGTGGAACAAAGACACCTTAAAATAAAGTGTTACCCTTTAAAAAATTTTTTTAGGCGACAGTTACTTACTCTAGTAAGTACTGAGTAACATCAATTAACAAAATGTACTTACTATAGCATTATGGTTAGGGTTAGGTTTAGTTACTTGTAATTATCCATGATTTACTGTTATTACTAAGTATATGTAGTAACGTGTAACTATGTCACCTTAAAATAGTGTTACCGAATGAAATTTTGAAAGGTATTATTTGAAAGTTATCAAGTGAATACGCTACAAAATATCTTCTTTTTGACTTGAGTTTGGGACAATGTAAGTAAATGGTGACAGAATGTTCCAATTGCACTTTATTTAAAGGTGTCAGTGTTACAGTGTAATATATTTAAGTACTGAGTAATAACAAAGAACTACATGTACTTACTATAGGGTTAGGGTTTGATTGTAGCATGTAATTTTGCATAATTTACTTATTACAGTGACACTTTATTTTACAGTGTCATTGTTACATATGTTACGTGTTCCTGTAAGAACCCTTTAAGATTCTATATAGAAACTTTGCTTCTAAGAGTGCAGAGCACAAAGGTATGAAGTATAAAATGTAATCAAGCCTGATTGCAGAACTGCAGTAGCAGAAATGCAGTGCACAGTATCAATCCAATACACAATGTTTCATTTTTCCACAGACCCGTCCAAGAAGGACGTCCCCGCTGAGGACATTGACATCGACATGAGCGCCCCCGAGACGGAGAAGGCTGCCGTCGCCATCCAATCGCAGTTTAGAAAGTTCCAGAAGAAGAAGCAGACGGTGAAATCATAATCATGCCCATGTAGGGCGTCCCTGGCCCCATGCGGGCCCAAAGCCACATTAGGGCAGGGAGTTGCATGTCAGATAAACTGCACTGTTCTCATGTGGGGGTCATGGGTTGATTGGGGTGGGATGGGGTGGGGGCAGATGAGAGGTGAAGAGGCAATTTTTGATTTTTGCCGTCATCTGTCAGGAATAAAATGTGATATTTTGGTTCCCCCTAGTACATAGATTTTTCAATAAATTTCTCTTTCCCTTTTAAAATAATTTTGTTATTTTTTGATAAATATAGACTGAATAATCTTATTAACATCAAGGTGTTTGAAAACATCCATCATTCTTAAAGTGTTTTCCGTGTTTAAGATCAGAAACCACAGGTATCTAATGCCAAATGATCAAGAATGTTGCTCAAGAAGAAACATCCTATGGCATCTAAATCTAAAATCATTAAGATTCAAACAGCCTTATTCAATCTTTCACCTCTGTTGTTGTTTTTTTGTCTGCATAGTTGAACTGATATTGTGTTTGTGATGTGTCATTATCATCTTAACCAAGTCAATGTTTTGTCAACAAACTGTGTTGTAATATTCGTGACACCAAACAGTTGGAAATAATTATATGTGAACTGAATAAATATTAGGACGAATTCAAAGATTGATTGATTGATTATTTCAACATATTAATACAATTTATGTTTTTCTCTCAACACTGACTGATATAGCAAGCACCATTTTCCAACAATTAGGTTGGTGCAGGGAAAAACGCTCGCTGTACTGTAATATTTGTTGAATACAATTTCACTGATGAGCATATGGAAGCCTATTTCTGCCACATAAGAAAAAAATCATGCATTGGTAAATCATAATTATGAACTTGAGTTACGTAATCAGATTACTTTTTTAAAGTAAACAAGTTAAGTAACGCATTACTTTTAATATGTAAAAATTTACTTTGGTCACACTTTAAATTAGGGTCCAATTATCACTCTTAACTAACTAACTAAATGTGACTTTTCCTCAATAAACTCCTAATTACTGCTTAAGTTAGTAAGGTAGTTAAGTTTAGGTATTGGGTAAAGGGATGTAGAATATGTTCATCCAGAATAAGGCATTAATATGTGCTTTACATACTAATAAACAACCAATATCCTAATATGCATGCTAATAAACAATAGTTAATATTGAGAATTTACCCTAAACTAAAGTGTTACCGTTACTTTGAAGTTACACACGTTTCCCATTTATTGCCCTCTACTGTATAAAGGTGTGAGTTTGCATTTCCTTCAGACTCACTTTTGGTGTGAAAGGGCCTTTACATTTACCAAAAAAAGTGATGTAATGCATTACATTCAATAAAAATTTTTGAAATCCTAGAGGAAGATTAGAAAAGTATTCTTAAATCACAGTGGAAGACCATACATTCCTCAACCTGGAGAGAATTTGGTTGGAAAAATATCACTAGATTTTTCCTCACCCCTGAGCAGAAGAGATATCAAAGCAAAAATGCAATCTGCTGGAGAATGTGTGGCTTGAATGAAGCCAATCATAGCGACATATTCTAGGAATGCTCTAAAGTTCAGAAATATCGGCAAGAAATCCATAGGAGTTTAGACAGTATAGTCAAGGTTCCCATCCAATTGAGCTTTTTAACTATATTTTGGTCTTACAAATCCTGAATTAGAAGACTTATCTGATAAACATTTGATGAGGATTCTGTAGCTTTCAAATAAGCTATTACCAGAAAATGGTTACAACCTGAAATATCAGAAATTAATGATTGTCTGGGAATAGTGTACGAAATCTACATGATGGATTGGTTAGCAATGAATCTTCGGTTACAGAAATTTGTCAAGTTATGGAGAAAATGTATAGACTACATTCTCCCACTAAATCCAGACCTAGAAATTATGATAATTAAGTAGAATAGGGAAATCTCAATAATTATTGAGAAATTGGGTTATAAGATATAAAGAATGAAAATAAAAATACCCATATTGGGAATGAGAGTAAACCCTAACGCGCAAAATAATTGATTGGTTTGAGTAGAGCCAACTCAAATGAAACACTTTCTTTTGAGTTCATATTTTGAGACTCATTGTAAGTAATCTGAATTGTTTTATTGTTTTAAGTTTTATGAACTTGTTTATTTTAATTTAGACCAACTTAAATTTAACTGAAACTGGGCTGGGTTTTCTATTTGCCAGCATGCTTTGCCATGACACAGAAGGCAGAGTAAATGCTAAAATGATTTGTGCAAGATTAATATTAAGGAGGATATTTAGTGTTTCATATTCTGCTGTTAGTTTCTGTTAAGTGAGCTTACTGAGAACAGATACTTTATATACAGTATGTTAAATGTTCTATTACTATACTCATTCAGCAACTGCTATGCTAATGCTGTCAAGGCATTGTGTTACCAATTAGCAAGGTAGCATTTATTGACTTAGCTAGTTAAAGCTGGCGTAGTTTCCACTACTAAAAATATTTAAGTTGATTATTTTACTGTATGAATTAGCTTACTCTATTTGAAGTTAAGTGCAATTAAAATATAGCCTAGAAATCTAGACGCACCCTAGCGGCATAATTTATTTTGCTGCGAGTGTAGCATAGCAACTCTCGGTAGAGAGCTGGAAAAACCAAACTCTGGTCAGGCCAATCACAGCGTGTAGTAGAGTCGGTGGGCGGGCTTAACATAATGACGGTACGTCACGGCAGATTTGCAGAGGCTCATGCCGCCCCTCGGATTGAGCCCTGTCAATGGTGAGTTTCCAGACCCAACATCTTAATGTGGGTCTGGCTTGTCAGGCTAATTAAAATATATGAGTACAAAATCTGCAAATTCTGCTTACTTAAACTTAAAATTCCTTAGCTTAAAAACAAATAATGTAACCGATTGTCTCAATTTTGTTGAGATTTGCCAACTTATTTGGGTTTACAGTGAGTCAAATATACTATCTTCAGGTTCCTTTTGTATATAGTGGAAAGGGGGGAAAACTATCTAAGAAGCCAAAACTGAGGATTTGGTACCCAATTGGGTGGCTGGAAAATGGTGGCGCTGGAGACTTCAGGGTTCCTGATAGTTTCACAATTAATTCTACACCTTGATTCTGAATTATTTTGCAGTTAATGTGTCTGTCCTTCGCCACCTGTTTTTTGAGCATTTCACTGTCCAATGGTCATGGCTCAACTGCAAGTTCTAGTATTGCATTAGAATTGTATCCTTCTCATGGGCATTTCATTTCTGACTTTTTTAGTTAAATCTCTTTTTTAGCTCATTTTATCGGGAAAAGAAAACATGCCCAATAACTATGCACACATCAATATAAGAAGTTTTTTAATTTCCAGCCTTCATGAACAATTATATATCACTTATTAATGATAACATACCAAATAATTAGTAGTTTTTAAGGCGAATGTGGTTTGGAATTGGTAAAATGTACCTGCAATAAAATATGATCAGAAAATCAATGTGTCTAGTAATTCTGCACGCACTGTTAATTGTTTATTGAATTACAAAAAAGTCTGTATTACTGTAATAGCTAACATTATTTAGCAAAATATTGTATTGTTAACACAACTGATGTCTTTTCTGTCTTTTCCCCCTAATAATATTTGTTACTACTGGATGTAATTTCTGTTTCTCTTACTTTTTTTTCAGCCAATATATACGACTGTTGATTGTCTTTACTGTAGGATTTTCAGGTGTCATCCAAATGTAAGGGGATGTTGAAATTATTGTTAGAAAAAAAATATTCAAGTATGCAGCATTTCAGGCATTTTTGAATCAGTATGTCTTGGAATAATTGTAGGACATTTAGTTATATTTAGTGAAAATACAGGAAATTGTTAAATTCTTTATGATTTACATTCTCCGAAAAAAAAAAAAAAAGATAGACACTGATGGTATGATTCGGTCTCCTGTCTTTTCTGGTGATTACATATACGCTTGGTTATCTCCAGATTAGAAGCCAATCTGAAACAAGTTCCTCAGGCTGTACCTTCATTCAAAATGCTATCCGTTAAGTCATCGATTGGGCAATGAGGCAGCTACTTCTGTTTCATTTAAAATGAATTAACACTCATCTCATCAAAACCACCACAATCTTATAAAATGCTGTGTCTGACTCTATTATGGTGTCATTCCGGTATGTGCAGCAAACGCTGCGCTCTGTGAGTCATGTATAGGATGCTTCAAAGAGGCTCAGAGAAAATCCTCCTCATGGGTCTAATTACGGGAGTTTTTCTGTTCAGAACCACATGCTGAGGTCTGACAGGTTCATTAGGTTTGCGCTGGAAGGGGGAGTTACACTCTGATGTACCATGGAAAGAAAAGAAAACACTGAGGGATTCATACTGATCCAAAGCTATTGCTCACACAGAAAAACGCTGAGATAAAATGTGTATTAATCTGTATTGTTCACTTCCAAAGTACACTGGAAATAAAGAAGTGTACACAAAACTTATGTTCATACTCTTTCTGAATATCTCTAAATATCCCGCAAGGAAAAGTGCTTAAAGTGATCTTCCAAATTCCAGTGTGGCTAATGAACAGGAAGTAAGCCTTGATTTTAACTTGCAAAGCTATGTTCCAAATAGCATACTAGCAGACTACTCTTATTTTACCTGCAGTACACAGTATGCAACTATTTTATATACAGAGCTAACCTACAGTAGGCCTACTACATTTGTCAAAATGTGTAATATACAACAGAATTTACTTCATGAAACACTATCCCATGATGCAATGAGCTCAACTTGACATTTTCCATTTTTAAACGGTAAGTTCACCCATAAATTTAAATTCTGTCATTACTGCAGAAGCTCAAATGTGCTGCGTAACACGAAAATGAACCTCATTGGTTCTTGCGGAAGCTCAAATGTGCTGCGTAACACGAAAATGAACCTCATTGGTTCTTGCGGAAGCTCAAACGGGCTGTGTAACACAAGAATGAACCTCATTGGTTCTTGGGGAAGCTCAAATGTGATGCGTAACACGAGAATGAGCCTCATTGGTTTTTGGGGAAGCTCAAATGTGCTGCGTAACACGAAAATGAACCTCATTGGTTCTTGCGGAAGCTCAAACGGGCTGTGTAACACAAGAATGAACCTCATTGGTTCTTGGGGAAGCTCAAATGGGCTGCGTAACACGAGAATGAGCCTCATTGGTTCTTGGGGAAGCTCAAATGTGATGCGTAACACGAGAATGAGCCTCATTGGTTTTTGTGGAAGCTCAAACATGCTGCGTAACACGAGAATTAACCTTATTGGTTCTTGGGGAAGCTCAAACATTTGTAACATGAGAATGAACCTCATTGGTTCTTGGGAAGTTCAAATATGTTGCGTAACACATGAGAATGAACCTCATTGGTTCTTGCAGAAGCTCAAACATGCTGCGTAACACGAGAATTAACCTTATTGGTTCTTGGGGAAGCTCAAACATTTGTAACACGAGAATGAACCTCATTGGTTCTTGAGGAAGCTCAAAAGTGATGGGTAACATGAGAATGAACCTCATTGGTTCTTGGGAAGTTCAAATATGTTGCGTAACAGATGAGAATGAACCTCATTGGCTCTTGCAGAAGCTCAAACATGCTGCGTAACACACGAGAATGAATCTCATTGGTAATGAAGCGCACTACTTTTTTGGAATACTTCCTTTCACTTACCAGTACTAGGCTACTTAAATTTTTTTTTAGTATAGGCTTGTATAGGCTACTGCATAGTACTCATTAAGTAAGCATGCATTCTCAACCAAGAAAGCAACTCTGCCCAGTTCTGTTGACTGTGATGCCATCAGTGTTGTGTTGCTGACAGCTGTGTGATTCTGAGGGAGATCAGAATTCAGCCCACTGCAGCTTTAATTATGACGGTGGTTAATAACAGCTGAGCGAAACCGTCTATAAATATGTGCCAGCGATGCTTAATTTGTAGCACACTTCAGACTAAGATGGAGAATATAGTTGTCACAATGACGAAAGTGTTCCCCCATACCCACCGGGCTGACATAGCACTATGAAACCAATTTCTGTCCAAGTGCTCTAGGAAGAGCGGCTGTCTCTAGCTCTTCCCTGAAAGCCTCTGAATCAATACGGCAATTTAAGAGAGTTGCTCGTGCTCTTTGAAGGCCATGAGGGAATTCGCTCACCAAACGACAGACTGCGAGGTACTAGGTGGTCTAGGGGGGGCACAACAAAATTAAAATGGGAAACAAAAGATGAAAACAACGTAATTAATTGTTTTTCTCCATGTTACTTCAGGTAGAGTTTGTAATCCTACAAAGTCTGGAAGAGAATTAGCATTAGGAAGAGAAATATCCACATGTACAAGTTCCCTCATAAATTTCCTGTGACTATGTAATTTATGATGTAGACGTAAAACAACATTTCTTCAAGTAACGTTAACCACAAACCCGCTATTGTAGCCTTTATAAATACATAAAATCAATGCAGGACCTAATTGCTTGATATTACTGTGGTATTATATCCAAATCTTATCAAACCCTTTATCCTGTTTAAAGGAGGATTGTATATTAAGTAATGGATAATGCATATCCAGTCGGATGTTATCGCAGAATAAACCTCGACAGAGCGATCATCACCCTAAAGGGGTTTATTCTGCTTATACAAAACATCTGCATATGCTGGTAAGGTATGTTTTGCAGCATGACAGCTGGCTTGAGCTGGTCCTTAACTGGTCATTAGCTGGTTTAAGCTGGTCAAGTGTTCATCCTAAACTGGTCCTAAGAAACTAGATCCAGCTCAGGACCAGCTTATACCCAGATCAGGACCAGCTAAGGTCCAGTTTATAACTAGATCAAGACCAGCTAGGGACCAGCATAAACCAGCTTCAACCAGCTTCCATGCTTCAAAACATTCCTAACCAGCATATGCTTTTTTTCTCTTCAACATAGCAAAGCTGCGTTTGTATGAAACGAGAGAGAACGAGTCCAGGGTGACATCATAAAATAACTGTATTGAAACATTATATTGATTTGAATTGAGGTGTAATATGTGCCCGGGGACCACAAAACCAGTCACGAGGGTAATTTTTTTAAATAAAGCTGAATAAATAAGCTTTCTATTGATGTATGGTTAGTTAAGACAATATTTGGCCAAGATACAACAAGGGTGCAGAAAAATCTAAATAATGAGAAAATCGCCTATAAAGTATAAAGTCCTTAGCCATGCATATTACTATTAATAATACATTTTTTATATTTTTACGGTAAGAAATGTATTAAATATTTTCATGGAACATGACCTTTACTTAATATCCTAATGATATTTGGCATAAAAGAAAAAATTATAATTTTGACACATGCAATGTATTGTTGGCTAATTGCCACAAAAAAATCCGTGTGACTTATGAGTGGTTTTGTGGTCCAGGGTCACATATTTCATGAACTCACCAAAGGCAAAACTTCCGTGAGGAAAAAATTGTTCCTAGTAAGTGTAAATGGCTGACTTCAGTGACAGTTACCCGGATGAGTTTGTGTTATCAGTATTTACTGGTTTTGCTAATACAAATCTTTTGCGTTATCATCACACACACACACACAAAAAACGTTTGCAACAAAAATGGAAATAAAAAAAACAGGATCCCACATCACAGTGGATGAAGGATCCTATTATACACCAGTCGCAATGCGACGGCAGGAGCGACGCAAGTGTTTATTGCTATTTTCAGTCCGACGCAGTTATCATTTTCACGTCCGTTGTTTAAATAGCAAATGCACTCGCGCCCATCTGTTCGCCCATGGACGGTGCTGGTCTGAAAACGAGGTGTGTTCAGGAGCATTGTTGGGGAATTGCTATTTTAAGGCAACTGAAAACGACTCCGCCATTGACCATCAAAAACCTGGTCTAAAGTCAGTATTTTGTGTTATTTAAAGGGCACGTTAGTAGTATGCGCCTATAGGCGGGTGCACAATGCACTTACACACACAGGGACGCGCAGCAGCACACAAACATGCCAAATATTAAAAATCTCTGGAGAACTGTTCGGTCTTTCCGCTCGCAAATTCCACCGTGTAAATAGTGAATCCACCATGGTGCGAGCGCAACTGGCTTGTAAAGACAATGGGAGATGGGACTCTGATTGGTTTATTGCACGTTACGTCCAAAACACACACATAACTCTTTAGGAGACTAGGTACAACCCTTTAGGACCATTGCCAATTTTCTGCTGTTTCCCTCCTGGGCCACCATAGCTGAGGAGAAGACCAGAAAAGAAAAGGAAAGTTCTGCTTCCTCTCAGGAGGATGTGTGGGTTTACTTTCATTATGTTCCTCCTGAGCTCTCTGTATCTCATTTAAGTATGATTTTCAAAACCAAATGTTTCTAGTAGGCCTATTCATCCAGATGATCCGATAAACGGTGATTCTGTCTTTGCTGTGATTAAAGCAATAGTTCACCCTAAATGAAAATCATTTACTCATGTCATTCCAAACCCTGTACGACTTCCTTTGCACTATTGAACACACAAGGAGAAATGTTGAAGGTTTGTGACGACATAAATGGGGTGAATTATTACTTTAAGTGCAGGAATCCCATCTCGGGTTTAGATATTAAGCTGTTCATTTTCACCGTTCATCACATACGCTCAGATCCCTTTATATCCCAGAAGAAAATGAAAAGCGTTAACCAAACTGCCAGATACGTTTGGGGATCAACCTTTTATTAGTCGACAGGATTATCATGGAAAATCTTTTCTGGAGTGTCACAACTGTGAGCACTGTCAAAAAAAGAAAGAAAGAAAAAAAAGGTGAAAAAAAAAAACATTTGTAAATGAGTATAGTGAGGACAATAGATTTATCTAATCAAATATAATGAAATATCATCTCAATTCTTCATCACAACTCTCCCTGCAAGACAGTTTGGTGCAGAGCGGCAACAATAACAATTGCCGCCGTATGCCCATAATCATATAGAACTGCTTGTGGTTCTTTATTAATATCATCATAATTGTTATTCTTTTAGGGGATCTCTTTAGATTGTCTCAGTTTTCCCTGTAGTGCAGCATCTCTGCAATGCAGCAAAAATAAATCTAATGAAGACAAGAGAGAGCGTGCCCTCGAAGATACCTTTCTAGTGCACTACATAGGGGGTGAAAGAATCACACTGTCAGTGCAGTAGGTGATCCGATCTCCCCCCATGCAGCCTGCTAAATCAACCCTTGCTTCCACTGCAGCTGATTTACACCTGAATCTGTCATTTCATTCGCTCCGGCTCTCAGGAGCTCACGTCATGGGCGAGATACAGTACAGTAGAGAGCAAACGTGGTTCATGGATTTTCATATTGCACCATTAGAGAATGGAACACAAATAATCATCAATCAAGACTTGCTTTTCTAGGTTAAACAAGATATGTGCAAACATGACTAAAGGACTTTATTAACCAAATCAAAAGAATTCCCTGTAATACCCACAAATAATAAAAAAAAATCTCATTTTATATATATATTTTTTTTATATATTTATACTCATAAGAATACGAAATCTTCACATTTGATTATTTTTGTAGTCAAAAAATTCTGGGCTGGACCCGTGGTCGATATTCATACTGTCATCTTCATCTTAAATCGGTTCTTTCTCATGCACTCCCAGGAAACGGATTTCTCCGAAGCAGAACGGTGACAACTTTGGACCAATGGAAATCACTCTCACGCTTTATCTTAAACTAATTACACAAAGAAATTTCAGTAAAAAAAAATATTAAAATGGGTTCCCAGTCATTAGTTTGTGCACACTAACTGCTAAAATAAGTAAATTAGTAAATCATCATAGTCATTGTAATTAATAATAATCATAATAAAATCCTTTTGGCAATCTCTTGGTGTGGAGTCGTCTTTAAGAAGTGAATTCACTGTTTAAAAAAGCTTAAAATAAAGAAACTGTTAGGAGTAGAAGTGGAAATATATATACAACCGCGCATGAAGAGTTCACTTTTTGCTCTTGATGTTTTATTTTTGTCCGGTCTTTGTTATACCAGTGTGTAGGACTTTGCGTAGGGATTGTTGTTCTGTTTTAAGTGTCCTCTGGAGTCCAGCAGTGATTCTTGGGAGGTGCTCATTTTGGCAGCCTGCGCCAAGTCCGTTCCGGCCTCTCTCTGCGGAAGCGTTGAGGCCGTGCCCGGCTGCCACTGCTGCACGTCCCTGCTGGTCGGCACCTCCATTGGCGTCGGCTCCAGCAGACCGGGGCGCTTCAGCGAACGGGTCTTCTGAGGCTCCAAACAGGCCTGGCCCATCGCCGCCTCACGAGATGATCCCGACACACCCCGGTTCAAAAGAAAGTCCATCCGCAGGTACGGAGGCAGGTGGACGAGCTCCCCTCCTGCAAGAAAAAGAAACTTTTTCAAACTTTTCAAAAGGACAATCAAATTTGAGTGCATTTTTTTTATCTCTGATTCCTAATGGTTTTATTAAAGGGTTACTTCAGCGATTAGCATTAAGCTTTGTATCAGTAGAAACCTTGGATTATATTCAAATTATCGTACTTTCCCCCCTCATATGACCCTGAGACGAGAGAATTATGTATTTTATTTCTGGAAAAATTCCTCCGATGATGCAAATATCGTCATTTTTCGTCATCTGAGGAGTTTTTGTCCAGAGGCTAAAGACTACAGCCAGCAGGAGGCGCTATATCCGCATGTTTTCAACATCACACTCACAGCATTCGGCTCGGGGAGCTGCGGAGATTCATGTAAACGGAGCGGTGGAAAGCAAAGTGAGTGTTTCAACTTTTCAAATGAATTCCTATGAAATTTAAGCTTCCAAAGACATGAACTGAAAATGCGCCAGACTGATCACGCGCTGTGAATGTATGCAGCTGCAGCCGCGAATCCCGCGATTACCTCAGCTCATGTGATGAATGTAATCCGATCCTGCTGCGTTTGTGCCGTGACGGCCGTGACACTCAATCGGCTCACTCATAATATATTGACAGGCACGTTCTGTTTTTAATTGTAGTGTCTCTAACTGAACTGATTTTATGAAAAAAAACGCGGTGTGCAAGTGATACAGTAAACAAGTAGCCGACTAGCCGTGCCTAGAGTAGGGCAGCGAAGCAGTGCATTCTGGGAATTGTTGTCTTTCATCCCCATGAGACAAAAATAAATTTTCTGTGTTTTCTCAGTCTAGAAGGCACCAAATAAAATAACTATTTCACATTTCTACTACATTAATGACCCAGTTTAAATGACCCAGCGCTGAAGTACCCCTTTAAATAAAACATATTGCGCAAGAATATTTCCAATATGTCATACTGCCTAAAACCCATGGGTTGAAACTTACTTTGTGACCATTAAAAAGTTTATACCATGGTCTGTCTGAATACTAGATTCTGATTGGCTGGAAGGTATGCAATAAAACCATGCAATATTCAAGTCAGTTTAATCGCCGTTCTATATTACCGTTTTTCTGAATTTCTAAAACACTAAACCCCATTCTCTGAACCACATTCTCAATAGCCTAAACCAAATTGTCGAATAAATCACTGCAAAACCTTAAACAAGATCAGGCAGTTTTTGCTGTTTTTGAACTCTTTTTGCAAAACTCTAAACACATTCTCACTCACTAAAACACATTTAGCACTGATACATTTGAGTCACAAAACACTAAACACAAGAGGCAAATGTTAAACACAACTAAACCACAATTGTCATTGTTTACACACAATTGTTCACACTTATTTTTAATGATGTGATCAAACCAACTTTATAGGCCAGTTCAGAGTGCACAGGTGGGTGGCTCGGTGCACTGAATAATGACCAACAATAAATGGAAAGAGAGGGACAGGAGGAAGAGTACGTGTAAGAGATGGTGGAGGAGGAAGAGGCTGAGGATCAGAAAGAGCAAGCTGTGGAGAATGTTGTCAAGGCTGGATCTGGCACAACAGAGGGTTTTTCCCTTTGCCTGGGAAAAACTCTGATAAGTCCTCAACAATATTCAACAATATTATTGATCTGACTGCTATGACACTATTGAATGAGAATTGAACTGAGCTGGAGGATGACATCACTGTTTTATAGATGAAATAAATTAATTTAAAAATTGATGATCTTTATGATGAAACTGAATCAACACTGAACTGACATCAGCTGAACAAGGACACAATTTTCTTTTAGAGCTGCTGTACAGCTGAAATGAACTCTCTTTCCATCACTGATCATCACTGATTTTCATGTTAGCTGCTTTGAAACGATCTGTATTGTATAAAGCACTATATAAATAAAGAGGACTTGACTTAGGCCGGACCTAGCACAAGACGTGATGCTGAGGCAGAATCAATCTCTCACTGACCTTGATTTGGTGTACTGCAACACTTTTCATTTAAGGTTTTTTTGGGGCTTTTGCATTTACGCCGGCTTCACACCGCACACGCTAGCAGTGTGTTGGCAGGGCAGGAGCGGTGCGTATGGAAAGCGGGAGCCACGCGCGTCAGTTGTGCTTTCACACTGGCAGCGCTTGTCTCGCGCAGCTGAACCGCGCTTGTATATTGCAAATACAGTCGAATATCGTCCATTCTGTCACTTTTCCGCTATTCTCCTCGAACCCCTGTCTGTCTCGTGCTTTGATTTATGATGGGCAGCATGTATCTGCTGCAAATGCGACCGTGTTCCCCTCTGTCCCAAACACACATGCATATAACATGATGTATAAAGGTAGTTTACGTGATAAAAGTAACCTTAAAGTTAAGATAAGCCTCTAGTTATAATCATTTGTACAGGCCTTTGAAGTTTGAGAAAAAACTTCTGACAGTGATGTGTTCTCGAGTATTTTTTTTATTTTTTTTACAGCGGCGGATGTCATATGGTGTTTGTGAAACACACGGAACACTTCACTACATGATCTCATGGTGAAATTAGCTATTTTTCATGTTAGTCAGGTCAGTTTTGATCAGAACAAAGCACTGTGGCTTTAATTCAGCGTGAGCAGCGCGTCAAAAATAGACCCGGCGCCGAAACGATCGCTGCACTGACGCTTCTGCTCTGCTCCTGCTACGCTGCCTCTGCTGCCGGTGTGAATGCACTAATCTGTTAACATGAGCGCCGAAAAAAATATGCGCTGCTTACGCCCTGCTTACGCGTGCGGTGTGAAACCGGGTTTAGACTGCTATATTTTTACAGCAAAAGTGTTGAAGTGTTACCATACAATATTCAATGCAATACTGTATTTGCAGTACACAGTACACAATATATTCAGCATACTTAGCTTTTGATTACTTTACTTTTTAATGTAATTTCAACAGTTTTTTACCTCATGCAATATATTTATTTTCTATAACCTCATGTTCTGGATGTTTTGTTCTCCATTATTTTATACTACAGGGATGTTGAATGCTTGAATCTGATTGGTTGATGAACGTTCTAAGGTGTGCAATTATTTTCAGGGAAACGCACGGCTAAAGTAGTTCCAGCATTACAGTTCCATATCACTTCGCCAAATGATTTCAATTACTTCAAAGGTCTTTACAGCCTACAACAGCAAAAGAACCAAAACCCACGACGACACTCACTAAGCAAATAAATATAGTAAACAAGAGTTTTTTTTTTTTATTATTGTGTAAAGACTTCTCCTGCTCTTTCCCACTCAAATTCACACACACATACTGTACGGACACACACGACGATGATTTTATAAATTACGATTTTACAACTTTTCTCACTAGAGATGTAATAGTGACTAATATAATAGATAAACTTAGTTTTGCTATTTGTAGAGACGCTGCACACTTGATAACTCGCTCACTCTAATAACTGAATTAGTCTGCTATCAAAAGCTCAAGCCTCTGTTACTAGCTCTAAAAGGACGTTTTGGAATTAGCAACGGAGGCTTGGGATGAGATGCTGAAATTAGTCCTGCACACAAGAGCATTTTAAAGACAAAAACCTGACAAATGTCTTAAAATACATCATCTGAAAAATGTTTTGAGGTGTGGTAACCGTAGTATAAACAGAATAATTGACTCCCTGCTGTTGAATTATTAGAAAAAATGCTTTACCACCTCGGGTGCATTATATTTAAAGAAATTCAACGACTCGTTGATTGTTCCTTACTTAATGCACTTTGCGGAGGCAACCACGTCGTGCATTAAATCGTTTATTGCACAGCTAGCTGTGGATTATCCCTCACATGTTCTACATAGTGTGAATATTGGTTGTATGAATGAAATTCAGACCTACAACTCCTCTCACATGGCTTCAAACTGCCCATCGAATGCACACTCCAGGATCTTGGCAGAAGGAGTAGGTCATCCAGTTATTTTTCGTCTACTGTTTTTCGAATACTACGAATTTGGTCTTACTACTCTTTTACCATACCTTTTTTTGTGCATGCTGTATAGTATGGAGGTAGGCATATTCAGATACAGCGTTGATGATTTTTTGCATCTTGTAGCATAAGCACCTTATTTATAAGATGTTCCCTGCTGAAAAATACACTTTATTATTTTGCTGGTCTTAGCTGATGATTAGCTGGTCTCCTAGCCTGACCAGGCAGGCACTGATTATGAAGTGATCGTGCCCTGGGCACAGACCTGTCTAAATGCCTCCTTGTAAATGTCTCAAGTACAGTAGGCCTAAAGATAACCGTTATGATATTTGTGTCAGACTAGGCTATAAATAAACGTGACTTGACTGGATAGCGCTGAATTGCACAGGGTGTGATGGTCAGATGTATGCAGACGATACCGTAATTTATGTCCATGCAAGAACCAAACAAGAAGTAGCTTCTAAACTAAAAGTAAACAAATGGCTTAATGGATTCACACCTGGTTCTTAATGTCAAGACGACTGTTTGCATGTTTTTCACAAAGAGACTCTGCCACTGACTGCACCTTACTAAGACTACACCTTATCCTAAAAGAAAACAAGTGAAGAAAGTACTGCAAATAATAAAATCCAACTTGGCTAATTTTAGGTACATAAGAAACTGCCTAACAACTACAGCAGCAAAATGCAAAATGCAAAAAAAAAATTACAAGTTGGTCTCAAGCTAAAGGTAAAACTGAAGCCCATTCTCTACCTGTACAAGCAGGCCTACAAAGTGTTAGACAGAAAACCCAATACTTACCACCATTGCAATATTTTAGGCAGATATGACATCCTTAACTGGGAAAATCTGATGTTTAAGATCCTAAATGGAAAATCTCCTCCGCCGCTTGGTATTTTTACATTTAAACAACAGATCTACAAGATCCGCTCAGAGAGGGGACTGTGTGTAATCCCTTTTAGGTCCACCTCCTTCAGCCAATCATGCTTTTCCATAAGAGCTTAATTGTGGAACACACTTCCAACTGAAATAAGAAACTGTACCACATTTCACTCCTTTACATAAAGTCTCAAAGCCTGGCTTCTAGAAAATCAGACGTGATAATTTCTTATCTACACTATATTGCCAAAAGTATTGGGACACCCCTCCAAATAACTGAATTGAGGTGTTCCAATCACTTCCATGGCCACAGGTGTATAAAATCAAGCACCTAGGCATGCAGACGCTTCTGCAAATATTTGTGAAAGAATGGGTCGCTCTCAGGAGCTCAGTGAATTCAAGCGTGGTACCGTGATAGGTTGCCACCTGTGCAATAAGTCCATTTGTGAAATTTCCTCACTACTAAATATTCCACGCTCAACTGTTAGTGGTATTATAACAAAGTGGAAGCAAATGGGGACAACAACAACTCAGCCACGAAGTGGTAGGCCACATAAAATCACAGAGCGGGGTCAGCGGATGCTGAGGTGCACAGTGCGCAGAAGCTGCCAACTCTCTGCAGAGTCAATAGCTACAGACCTCCAAACTTTGTGTGGCCTTCAGATTAGCTCAAGAACAGTGCGCAGAGAGCTTCATGGAATGGGTTTCCATGGCCGAGCAACTGCATCAAAGCCTTACATCACCAAGTGCAATGCAAAGCGTCAGATGCAGTGGTGTAAAGCACGCCGCCACTGGACTCTAGAGCAGTGGAGACGTGTTCTCTGTAGTGACGAATCACGCTTTGTCTCGCAATATGATGGACGAGTCTGGGTTGGCGGTTGCCAGGAGAACAGTACTTTCCTGACTGCATTGTGCCAAGTCTAAAGTTGGTTGGAGGGGGGATTATGGTGTGGGGTTGTTTTTCAGGGGTTGGGCTTGGCCCATTAGTCCCATTGCTTCAGCATACTAAAACATTTAGGACAATTTCATGCTCCCAACTTTGTGGGAACAGCTTGGGGAGTGCTCATTCCTGTTCCAACATGACTGAGCACTAGTGCACAAAGCAAGGTCTATAAAGACATGAGTTTGGTGTGGAGGTACTTGACTGACGTGCACAGAGTCCTGACCTCAACCCGATAGAACAGCTTTGGGATGAATTAGAGCAAGGCCTTCTCGTCCAACATCAATGCCTGACCTCACAAATGCGCTTCTAAAAAAATGGTCAAAAAAGCAAAGGGTGGCCCATCTCCATATTAAACCCTACTGATGAAGAATGGGATGTCATTTAAGACATGTAAAGGCGGGCATCCCAAAACATGTAGTTCATTGCTCATTTAACTATTACTGTTGTTATTATTTAAGCTGCTGTTAACATGTTCCATGTCCTTGGTGTATGGTGTATGTTACCATTTTATTAACCTGTAACTGCATCTTTTAATATTTTATCGAGATTAATATAATGTTGGCTGTGTTTTATGTATGTTTATTTCTGCATGAGGGCAGGTTTTGTGTTGTTGCTTTGTATGGCTATTTGTGTGGAAATGTTGATTGTTGTTACTGTGTTAATGTGCTGATGTTTTGCTGTTCTCTGTTGCTCCGCATGGCTTGTGTCCTGTGCTGACAATTCTTTTTTTGCTGTCGCTGTCCTCGTCCTTTAAATGTGTATTGATCATTTTAAAGGTTTCTAAAACATCTCGCCAAAGGACTGCAGTTGGAAATTAGCCAGCTGGCTAACACTGGCACATTTACAGAAATGTTGACTAATGTGTGTTGTCCTTATAAATAAAGAAATGCAATGAATTGCAGAGCTTGTGCAAACATATCCACATCTCTATGATCAGATGATTTCTTAACTGCTGTTTTCTCACCGCTGTTATTTTTGTTGTGTTTATTTTGTTATTGAGAGGAAAGCGTGCAGCACATATTTACATATTCATAAGAACGGCGCTCTGATCAGTGTGGACGGTGGGATGTTCGTTTAAAGTAGAGTGCTGTGGAGAAGCTATTTCAAACTTGTTTTTATCCATTAGCAAAAAACGAAGAGCTTTGCTGTTAGTATATCACATTCTTAACTTTGATGTATACTTTGCATTTGGGCTATGTATAAGGTTTGCAACTTCATTAGAACAATATTTCATATAAAATTAATAATTCACATATTTCTTGTTGAGTGGTCTTTGGCCGGTTCTACCTTAAATTTTGGATATGTCTTAAAGTGCAGTCAACATGTATTATTGCTCAGTGAAATTTGGAGGGCGAAATCCAGACATTTCAACAGAAAGCTGTGCGATCAGGAGTTACAACAGTTCTCGGATGTGTTCAAGTTCATCTCATGACTTCAACGTTCACTAGCAGAAAGATGATCTTTCAGTGTGAGCTGTGCTTCATTAATTGCTACAATATTAACAATGGACCTTTTTTTACCAGCCAAATTTTGCTAATATGACCAGACCATTAGAAGCCAGCATTATTTTGCCTTAGGGAGCATGTAAGTACTTAAAATGCTGTTCCTAAATGCTAGCTCCATTAACATTAAGAACATCTCCATTTGGGAAGAATACAGTTTAGAGTCATTCCCAGTGGTCTCACCTGGTCTGTGGGCCTTGGGCACGGCCATGTTTATCACCCTGCAGACATCCTGTGGTTTGGGTGGTGAGGCAGTGAACCTGCAGATGCCTGATTCTGACGGTGTACTGGATGTCAGACTGTCCGTGTAATCATTGGTGCCTGCGGTCATCTGCTCAGAGGATGTGTCCGAGATGAAACACTCTGTGATGGTAAACTTGGCGTGTCGTAGTTGTTCCTCCATCTTGGCATGTTCATAGGCTCTGGCCAGCTCCTCGTACGTAGAAGACGCGCTCTCAGTGGAGACCATGCTGCTGCGAGCGCGGTCTGAACACAATGGGTCAAAACTCATCAACAACTGTTCTAACATGTAGCTTTGCTGTCATTTCAATATGATAATTGAATAATGCTAATTTAAAATGCTTTATTATTATATTTCACAGTGCGTGTGCTTACATGTATTTATAAGTACTGGTTAATTTAAGGTAACTACATGAGTTAAGGTCAGGTTTAGGAGTAAGTTCAGGTTTAGTACCTAGTTATTACCCAGTTATAACTATAATAAGTACATGGTATATACTTGGGGAACAGGCGTGTAAAATAAAGTGCCATTATTATTAAAAGGATAGTTCACCCAAAAATGAAAATTAGCCCATGAGTTACTCACCCTGAAGCCATCCTAGGTGTATATGACATTCTTCTTTCAGAAGAATACAACTGGAGTTATATTAAAAAACGTCCCGGCTCTTCCAAGCATTATAATGTCAGTGAATGGCAGCCCAAAATTTGAAGCCCAAAAAAGTGCATCCATCCATTATAAAAGTAATCCACATGGCTCCGGGGGTAAATAAAGGCTTTCTGAAGCGAACTGATAGCGACATTTGTCACATGTCTGTCTTGTCTTGTCTAGCACACGTTGTGTTTTTGTTATTTTCTTGCCATGTGCTTGGGTTTGTCATGTTTTTTCTTTCTTCATGTCTCCGGTCTATTGTCAACCCTGCCCATCTTGTTATCTCATTATTGGTTTAATTGCCCCACCTGTTCTGCCTCATCACCTTCCTTGTTTGTTCCCTTTATAATCTCCTTGTGTCTGCAGTCCTCTGCTGAATCGATGTCTGATGTCTTCTGTTCCCTGTCGTGCTTTGTGTTCATGCTTATCGTGTTTAGTTTGTCAAGTTTGGTTTTCCCCCTTGCGGGTATTTGGTTTGTGTCTGTTTTAATGTATTATTTAATAAATATCACTTTATACCAATCTTTTTGCAATTGAGTCCTCGCTCACTTTATACTTACCCACACCTGACAAGGTTTTTGTAAGAAAAATGTCCATATTTAACACGTTATAAGTCAAATATCTAGCTTCCGGCTGACCGCCTTCCTTATCCAACTTACAAAAAAAGCGTAACTGCCGTGACAATGACATCAGACATAGTTCAAGAGAACTACGCTTTGAACTGCGAGAGTCGTTACACTTTATTCATAAGTTGAATAAAGAAGGCGGTCTGGCGGAATCATTTTCTTGCTTGGATTAGCCAGGACATTTTTTTTATATTACTCTGATTGTATTCGTTTGAAAGAAGAATGTCATGTACACCTAGGATGGGTGTATGAGTAAATTATAAGATAATAATTTCTGGGTGAACTATCTCTTTAAGTTTCCTTTCAGAAGAAATAAGGACAGATATACAGTACAGTTCAAAATTTTGGGGCTGGTAAGATTTTTTTTCATGTTTTTAAAATAAATCTTTTTTTTTATATTAATATATTTTAAAATGTATTTTATTCCTGAGAATTCAACAGCCCTTTCTTCAGTCTTCAGAGTCACATGATCCTTCAGAAATTATTCTAATAGGCTGATTTTCTGCTAAAGAAACATTTATTAATTATTATTATCAATGTTGAAAACAGTTGTGCTGCTAATGTTTTCCCTGGATTCTTTGATGATCAGAAAATTAATTTGAAAAGTCTTTGAATAGAAATAATCTTTTGTAAAATAATTAATTCTTTACTGTCACTTTTAATCAATTGAATATGTCCGTACTGAAGAAAAGTATTCATTTCTTTCAAAATAAAAAAACATACTGGACCCAAACTTTTGAATGGTAGTGTATTTTAATAAAAGGCTGAAAGAGTAGTCTAGTCTGATTTTGCACATAATATTCTTTAAATCTGTCTGTTAAAATTAACCTGTTCAAAACTGATTCAATGATTCCATGGCATCATTACTTAAAAATATTCATGGATGTTCCTGCATGCCATTTTATTTGTTTTAAAGTGATTTAGGTATAAGTAAATATTGCTTTTTTATATACTGTGCATGCATAAAATAATAATATCATTCTTCATTTTGTTCATCATTTTTAAAATCCACAAACACTGAGATGTATAATGAATATTATAAAAATGCTGAAAAGGTAATTATATATAAATAATATATATATATATATATATATATATATATATATATATATATATATATATATATATATATATATATATATATATATATATATATCAATTATATTACATATAATACAAAGTATCATATAAAATGATTTAGCTAAAGTACCCAGCTGTAAAGATAGATACATACATTCAAACCAAAATTTATTCAGACAACTTCAACATTTTCTCACATTATCACAGTTTATTCTCTATAATGTAGAAAATGGTAATAAAATATGACAAGAACTCAGAGTTAATCTGTGTCAGAACAAATTCATCTTGATAATGTCAGATAACTGATAGAAAGGTATGTAATGGATTACAATCAACCAATCAGCTGTCAGCTGTTAAAATTGAATAATGATGTCTGAATACTTTTTGATTTGACTGTATATTATATACATATATTTTTCAATGTAGGCTGTTGTGATTGTAGCAGACTGACCAGTGTCCTGTGATGGACTGACACTATAGCTGTCGCTTTCCTTGTCCACCGATCCGGCCACTCTGGGAGTTCCCAGCCTCCAGTCCGTGCTGAGAGTGTGGACGGACACAGGGGGGTGAGGGCGGTTCAGTGTCCACTGACTGGCGTAGCGATTACGGGCAGCAGGACCAGCTTTAGCTGTACGGCGAGAGGTGGGATCTGAGGACGGTTCCGAAACACTCAGTTAAACAGCACAATCAAATATTCATGTATTATTAATCTGTTAAAAATATTCTTACTCGACAGACTGCTCTTACTCGTCCCAGGTCGGACGTCAGAGACGTCCACCAGCGGACCGGTGGCCTGCGATAGAGACTGATAGTGGACGGAGTGCGTGACAGTGGCCGACTTCTGTTTGGCAGTTTCTCCGAAATCGTTATCGGTCAACAGCACCGTTGATCTGTCGTCTAAGAGGGAAGGGAGAGATGGAACTATTAGAGGCTCCTAGTATCACTGTTTCTCATATTAATGTTCAGGTTTTAATATGGTTCACCGAACAAGACTCACCCACTGTTTCCATGGTGTCTCTCTCTTCGATGAGCAGCTGAGCTCGGGGAATGTCGATGTGCATGCGGAGGGTCTGCTGTTGTTTGTTCATGGTGTCAGAAGGCCTTGTGTTCTTACTGGAGATGAACACAAATAAGCCTGTGAATAACATCTCTACTTCCACAAAATCAGTAGGACACATGCGCCATCAAAGAAATAGTTTGCAACACCCACCTATATGGTTGCTTTCTTCTGCGGAACACAAAATATGATATTTTGATGAATTTCCAAGCTGCAGTTTTCATAAAATATACGAATATGGCAACTAAGGGCTGTAAAATTTGAACAAGGACAAAAACAATGCGCCATAAAAGCACCTAAATCCTTTGAATCTTCTTAAGAAACAGCTTTTAGTGGTTTGTTCATCACACATATATGTTTATATTGTCAACAATATTTTTAAGAACTAATAAAATGATTGTAATCAGAAAATGATTTTATCAGGCTTCAGAATTATTTTTATATATTAAATTAATATTCTATTGTATGATTTCAGAAGATTTAGAAGATGAAGAGTTGTATGAACTACTTTTATGATGCTGAATGTAAAAGAGCAGCTTGGAGATTATTCAAAATACCTTACTTTCTGTTGCATAGAAAAAAAAGGCCATATGGGGTTGGAATGAAATGAAGGTAAGTAAATGATGACAGAGTTTCTATTTTGGGCTGCTTTTGCTTTAAAAAACAAAACTGAAAATCATCCAAAGATTTACCTCATAAGCATTTCAGCCAAACTTTTTGCATCTGTGGAACAAACAAAAAGCTTTATTAACGTAAACTGAAAATGGAAGTGCTATCGAGGCATTAAAAAATAGGCTGATATGAGTACAATCTCAAACAGCAACATATGCTGTCTGTATTTACTCCTACGAATCTACACCTTCTTTTTGAAAACACTGATCTGTAGCTAAGAGCTGTGAAAACCATCTGACCCCTGAGCCGCTTCAGCCTCTGCTCTCTCCTCCTCCTCCTCAGCACCATCAGCAGGACGAAGAGCAGCACCATTCCCACCAAGATGCATGAGATCGTCACCATCATCTTCATCCCCTTGTTGCTTGTTTTCTTAACCAGGTCCTTCACCGGAGTCTTCACCAGCGGAGGGATGGTGCCTTTTGAAGACAGATTTAATGGTTATTTTAAATTATTTTTTTTTTTACAAAGTCTTGGTTTTGTTTTTGGGGCCTACTAGAATAGTTTTTTATGCTTGAATGTTCAAAAACATTATTTTTTTGAATGTATTTTACATTGTTGCAGCAACTCTCTTCGGTCTGTCAGTAACGCTCTGTTTAATTCCTGTTCAATGAAGCCCCTCCTTCTGAAAAGCACAATGTGCTCTGATTGGTCGGCTGGATCAGTGTGTTTGTGATTGGTCAACCACGGCCCTCTCCCAAATGGCACCCTAAACACTTGAGGTCTTCCTACAAGTCCCCAAAATTGTGTCGTAATGAAGCTTTTACTGTTGGGAAGAAGTCTGCTGCGGACTTCTTCCCAGCACCATCTGAAACCTAAAATGACAAATGGACACACTACGGTCTGATGGACTTAACGAACACACACGCGCAGCGGCCATTGTGAGTCCACAAGCCTGAAAGTGCATATGAAGTGTGCCATATGGGACAGGGCCAATATTACACCCATTACCCTATTTGTGAGTTTCAACACACTACAAACGCAACTCAACCAGGCCTTGCTCCTTTTTCGTGTGTATGCCTTGGGCGGGAATGAGGAATATTGCGACGTGTACATTCCTGGAAGAAAACTCAAGACTACAATCGAGGGTTTTGAGGGAGTTCAGAAACCGTGCGCACTGATATAGAGAATAACGTCCTTTGGAGTGACTTGTGTTTTGTGTCTTTGTAGACCGTTTCATGCACAAACAGCAACATTACATTCTAAAGAAAGTAAAAAATTGGAAAAAAGTATAATAGGTTCTTTTTAAATGTGCAAAGAGTGATTGAACAAACTTCACTTACTACCATCGTAGCTCAGAGTAGCAAATTTGACGCGTTTCTCAGCCAGTCCAGCGCTGTTGTACACCTTCATCTGCAGTTCGTACCATGTGGCTTCCTGCAGGTCCAGCAGGTTGTAGCTCTTCGTAAGAGACGTGCGCTTCGCTTTGGTCCACACGGGGCTGTCCAACGGACGGTATTCCAGAGTGAAGGAAGTGATTGGACAGCCGCCATCATTCCAGCCAATCAGGTTGAGTTTGACGCACGTGCCGTTAATGCTAGTAAATAGCTCCTGCTCTTTGGAGAACTGTGGCTCTGTGAAGAGTAAAGAAGATGAAGGAGAACAGGATGATCACTATTGTAATATATAAATAATATATTTCCATATGCTCTCCGAACTTTGGCTAATTTTCTGGCAATTTATAAACAAACCTTCTTCAAGTAACTTTAATAGAATTTGCATTCAAAGTTATCTGGTCTACACTCATCCTTTCCTCGGGTCATTTTGACCCAAAACTAATTTTTAAAATATTTTGTGATCATCGGAGTGGTCCAAGACCTCAGAACTTTTTTCGCCCTTGAACTTCAAATACACAAAAAAATACTGTATTCAAGGAGTTTATGTGGTTGTAATAAAAAAAGTAACCAAACCTTCCCTCGTGGGTCAATTCGACCCCCTTATGATTTAATGGAATGCGAGGAATGCTTCAGTACACATAGAAAAACATAAAAAATGCTCAAAATTAAAACTAAAAATGTTAAAACTTTACTAATAATTATTTTATAATATCTACATGTGTATCTGAATGCATACTGAAGAGTTAAACACAAGAACTGACTTTAGGACCCAGCGGAACAGCTCATTTGCTCCATATAGAGCTATGAGGCAAATCTAGTGGCAAGAGTCATGCAATATTATGTTATATCATATTTTTATTTAAGTTGATTTAAGGGGACATGAGAAAAGGATGTGTTAAAGGATGCGAGGGAAAGATGAAGGTCTCAAAATGTTAGCACAAAAACTATATTATTTAGGGATTTTTTTTTTTACGGTTATAGTTTAATGTTTGTAAGGTTTTTTGAATGTTACTACTTGTTCCAGTAACGTTCAAAAGTAACGTTCACAATGTTTGCAAAATTATAAAATGGAGTGTAAAATGCACACCTTTTCCATGAGTCTTCGCTTCGATTATCTCACTGATTCGACCCGGACCAACAGCATTCTGGGCCGTTAGCGTGAACTTGTACCAGGTGCCACAGTTGAGGGTTTCCAGACGGTAGGAACGCTCACTGGGACTAATGGAAATACTTCCCCACTTCTCACTGTTGTCCTCTGAGTATTGCAGAATATATCCTGCACGAAGACAGACAGAATTCAGACACAGAATGAATTCACAAAAACAAATCTTTGTTTTGAACTTATGATTCTTGTTGTTTTTCATGTGATGAAATCACATCCATTTGTTCAGTACATGTAATATCCAGCACATTCACATCAGTTGCTATAGTAATGACTTCATGAGCACAATACTATGAGCGTGGTTTTCTTCCACAACAACAGAGAAGATAGTCAGTGTGACAAGGGAGGATGGATAGGCATTTATGCATTCAAACATGTTGTGTCCAAAAGCACATACTTTACATTTCATATCTATACACATATTTATCCACAGAACTTAATGGACACAAATCAATAGATTACATTTTTAATAACAAACATCAACACACACACACACACACACACACACACACACACACACACACACACACACACACACACACACACACACACACACACACACACACACACACACACACAGACACACACACACACACACACACTGATTGGATGAACCACATTCAAAGCCTTAAAGCCTGTTGAAAAGTTACACTTTATTTTACGGTGTCATTGTTACAGTGTAATTATATATTTAAGTAAGTACATGTAATTAATTAATATTACTCAGTATTTAATTATATAATTACAGTATAGTGTCCTTGTTACATGATTATGTTTCTATAGTGTTAGGGTAGGATTAGGGTTTGGTTGAGGATTAGTTGCTTGTAATTATGCATCATTTACTGTTATTGCTATGGTAAGTATATGTAACATATGTAACAAGGATACTGTAAAATAAAGTGTTACCAAAAGTGCACAGAACTGTAATTGCACAATAATTACATTTATATTACTTTAGGGGGAAATATCCCACAAATGTTTTGATTGGGTTAAAAAAAAAAGCCGTTCAGGCTACACAATCTAAATAAAATATGTAAAAAAGTCTAAAAGTCTTTTTGTCTAAATTACTGATTGAAAGACAAAAACCACACAGTTTTATTCTCTGTTTTCTATTTTGTTTTGTTTTCCAGCAGGAGAAGGAGCTGAATGTGGAAGCAGCTCACCTCTAATGGAGCTCCCACCGTTGTCTCCTGGTGTCCAGGTCACGGTAATAGATGTGGTGGTTGTTTTGGTCACAGTGAGACGAGGTTGGTCTGGGGGGACTGAAGATGATATTTATACAGTGAGAAACGCTGCGTAATAACTCAGAGGAAATAAAGCTGACACATAGAGGAGGCTATACAGAAAGTGACCATCCTGCCCGACTCTCACCTTGAACCTGACACACACACACACACACACACACACACACACACACACACACACACACACACACACACACACAGACACACACACACACACACACACACACACACACACACACACACACACACACACACACACACACACACACACACACACACACACACACACACACACTGATTGGATGAGCCACATTCAAAGCCCAGTATGTTTTTCACTATGACACTGAACTCAGTTTATACATTGCTAGCATATTTGTCTTAATTGACATGCTCATACTAATGTTAATATTGTTTTTGAGAGTGTATATTCTATACATTCTATCCGGTGGCCCTGAAACAGGTTTGTTTACCTCTCTTTTAGCCATTTGACGGCAGGAGGTGGATCTCCGACCGCCCTGCAGGGTAAAACGACATCCCTCATCCAAGGTGTTGTAACAGTACCACTGAAGGTGAGGATTTTGGCAGGAGCTGTTTAGATAAAAACACCACAATTCATTATTTTATTGATCTATGAAAGCTTAATACTTCACAATTTTACTGCAAAGCACAATCACTGCACATTACATAATATTTAAACTACCATTCAAGAAGCAAGGATGCATTAAATTGATCAAAAGTGACAGTAAAGATTTTTTAATAAATAAATATTCTATTTTAAATAAACACTGTTCTGTTGAACTTCCTAATTTATCACAGTTTCCACAAAATATTACTAAAGCACAACAGTTTTCAGCATGGTGATAATTAGAAATGTTTCTTGAGCAGCAAATCAGCATATTAAAATAATTTCTGAAGGATCATGTGACTGAAGATCAGAGACTTATTTGAAAAACATTAAAACTGACCCTTATACAAAATATTGCACTGAAAGAGGTTTGTTGGGTTCATAAGGATGAACTTAAGAAGAACTGACTTCAAAATCTCATTGAATTAAAAGTCATTGCAAAAGTGGCTCTTGAAGCTCTTGAAGCATTTGTTTGCAGATTATTTTAACCCATAAGAACTCACAGTAATATAGGTGTCACAAACACTGTGATTATCTGGAAAGGTTTTTGTTTTCTAAAGCATTATCCCTCTATTTCAACTCAGGAAGTCCCTAACACATAAGGAACACCCAGGTTCAGTCATGTGACAATGTATGCATTTTTGTCGCCATGACAACATTTCCAAAATGGTGGCCTGTCTGGTTAGCACATGTTACAGTGACGGCAAATTTTTAAAAGGCTTGTTTTCTGTTACTAAAGGTATGAATAACATATCATAGCTTACACTTTACCTGATTTTAATATATTTCTTAAACAAACTGATATAAAACAAGTTACGAAAACATTGTGGTGACATATACGTCACATCAGGCTGTTAACCTTAAAACAGTTGGTGGAATTTTGATGTCATGTCATGTTTCATGGGTCTGCACCAAAGCCAGAAATTCAATATACATGGGAAAATCTAAGTTACCATGTCCCGGTGGCTGACAACATGTCACACCATTTTCAGACTCTGCTTGCATGTCTATATTTTAATGACAACAAAGATTCGTAAAATCGGCAAGCAGGGATATTTTGAATAATATGCATCATTTTGATAGGCCTATATGTTGTGAAAAAGTAAATAAACAGAAAAAAAAACTGTTATTTAGCAAAATAACCGATAAAATATTTGTTTTTTAACTGAGAAATAAATGCCCATTGTAACATAGTATATGTAACATAAAAAATGACATTAGGGGCCATTTACACAACACCATTTTCAACTAAAAACTGAAAACTTTTATGCATTTTGGCTGTTCATTTACACAACAACAGCTTTTTTGGGAGGGGGCAAACCTTTGAAAACGGGTTTCAAAGTGCACATTTTTGAAAACGATACCAGTACGGTCTCCATGTAAACTACAAAAATGCAAATTTGGGAAAAATGATGACATCATGCACATGCATATTACGTGTTTAGTCTACAGGCGTGTAGTGTTTCTTTACAAAGTGACATCGCCAACTACTGGCCTGGAAGCATAATACAGCAGTTTTATTCGGTTTCGCAGATCCGTGATTTTTCCGTTTTTAGTCCATTGATGTGGTGTAAACATTTGGGCCCTATCATACAACCGTTGCAGTGTGACGGCAAGCGCAACGCAAGTGGTTTTTGCTATAGCGTTGCTATTTTGAGGCAACTGAAACCGACTGCAGTATTTTTTGTGTTATTTAAAGGGAGCATTAGTAATATGCACCTATAGGCGGGTGCACAATGCACGTACACTCTGCTTACTACACACACAGGGACGCGCAGTAGCACACAAACATTTTTTAAATATTACAAGTAAAAGATTCCTCTCTGGAGAAGTGTTTAGTCTTTCCGCTCGCAAATTCCGCCATATAAAGAGCGGAATGTGTCTGACATGCCCACGGTTTTTTTCCGTCATTAAACAAAAGTGGATTCAAAACCACCCTAAGTGAACCTGCACCATGTGCTCAGATCGTTAAAATAGGGCCCTTAGTGCCCAAATACTGTATAGTGCCACTGTATATTTCACCATATTTATACACCATGGGAGTATTTGGTATTCAGAAGATTGCTAATGCCTTATTGTCATGCTCCTCATGTGAAAGCCCACAAGAGAGTGCAGAGAACTCGAAATACAACTGATTACTCCACATACCCAAAAAGCATAAGTGCTGAACATGAGGTTTGACTTAAAAATGTTGCTCCTAAAACCACAGTTCAGCTGCTTTCCTCATGAAGGACGAAGGTAACTGACTCACCTTTAGCCAGAGGTTCCACGGTGATGACATCACTGCTGTTACCCCGGCCGGCCGCAGTAACCGCCATCACCCAGATACTGTACTTCCTGTTGCGACTGAGATTGTGAACACGGTGGAGAAATTCATCCGGGGCCACTTCAAACTCGCTGACCACCTGAACGAGACCCAGAATAAATGATTGTTGGTTAGTCCTTGTGACTTTCATTGGTAGATTTACAGGTACACAGAGGTTTCTCATAATAAAGTTGAAATTCTTTTTTTTTAAATATATTGCAGTATTTATTGTCAATTATTTATCCGTGCACATCTTTTTTTTTTATTCACATGCTCTCATAGTTTTTAATCAAAATCTTCCCCTTCCTCTTGCAGTGACATCTCTTCTCTGATGACGTGTTTACTGGCGTGAGGGCGGGGCAACCTGTCACTCACATGATATCACAACAATAGCAAACCACAACCATCCAATCAAATCCTAAACGACAAAACCAAGTCCCACCCTACATTTTTTCATGTTCAAGAAGGTGTTTCACTCGGATATATAAGTCACAATATATGGAAGAAATGATTATCGCAACCTCCCTGTTGACTTAAAGCTGGAAAAGGAGAAGGTCTTTAAACATCACCTTTAAAGCTTGATGGCACAGTATTGGCGCTGTGTTAAAACGCTTGCACTTCCACACACAGTTTAACACTGTTTTAATAGCCAGGCTGATATCTCTCCGGTTAGTATGAGACCATTTGGCTGAGTCTTACCGTGGGATACGAGCTGGAACAGAAGACTGTGTATTTCCTAATAACGCCATTCAGCTTCAGCGGAGGGAGCCAAGAAACATACACCACAGAGCTGGAGGCCGCAGCTGCCTTCACCCCGCCGGGCGGACCTGGCACTGCAGAGAAAAAAGTCAGGCTGTTCAGAAAGATCTTTGCTAAAGTATATGGCTAACAGATTGGCAAACAGAAGGACATAATTTGACAGCAATGATATCCCAAAACATAAGCTATGACTTCAATTGGTCATAGATTGGATGTCTGTCGGTCATACCGTCCTCTTTGGTGCGGATGTAGATCTGGTCACTGCGCACTCCATCTCCTGCTCTGGTGAAGGCCAGCACCTGGATACTGTAGTTGGTGTATTTTTCCAGACCCTCCAGCTCCAGCGGGGTCTTCTGGGTGGTGACATTTCTGATTTCCCCCAGTTCTGTGATGCCATGAACAATAAGGCCATTTAGACTTCTCAAGACCTGCTGTCAGTTGATTTGGTAGCTGATAGGGCTGATATAACGCTAAAGTGAACACATTATTTACTGTAAATTCACACACACACACACACACACACACACACACACACACACACACACACACACACACACACACACACACACACACACACACACACACACACACACACACACACACACACACACACACACACACACACACACACACACACAAAATGCAGGCTTTGCAAACCATTGTGAAAAAGAAGTACACTGTAACATACTTTTAAAAGCATACTGTGGCCAGTTGCATAAACTGCTTAGACTAGTCTTACAAGTCAGTCATCTATTTTTTTGTTTGGTCATAACCTTTTTAAAGGGTGAACCTCATTGGTTCTTGAGGAAGCTCAACGTGCTATGAACACTAGAATGAACCTCATTGGTTCTTCAGAACACAAATGAAGATATTTTTGTTAAAATCCGATGGCTCAGAAAGGCCTCCATAGGCCTTATTCGAGAGCTCAAGCGTGATTTAACTGTGAGTGGTAATGAACCTCATTGGTTTCAATGGCATCCGCTGTAAAAAGCTGTATAAAGCTCATAAATCACTTATCATTTTCCACAGCTCATGTTATCTGGAGTTTTTTGTCTACTAAAACTTCTTGGAAATATATTTTTGCAGTGTTTCATCAGCAGAACAATCTGAAAACGCATTAAATAACAGTACAACCTACTGAAGAGATGTATGTCTATCCCTCACAGCCTCGTTTTCATTCTCGTTAAAAATCAAAGATGGCGCTGCTGTGAATAAGGCCTATTGACACCAATGTTATTTCCTCTCCCAAGACCAATAAAAGGTACTAAAGACATAGTTACAAAGTCCATCTCACTACAGTGGTTCTACAATAATTTTATGAAGTGACGAGAATAGTTTTTGTGCGCAAAAAAACCCAACTAAATAACGACTTATAAAGAGATGGCCGATTTCAAAACACTGCTTCCTGAAACTTCGGAGCGTTATGAATCATAACACTAGAATTAACCTCATTGGTTCTTGAGGAAGCTCAAGCGTGATGCATAACACATGAGAATGAACCTTATTGGTTCTTGAGGAAGCTCAAACGTGCTGCGTAACACTAGAATGAACCTCATTGGTTCTTGAGGAAGCTCAAACGTGCTGCGTAACACTAGAATGAACCTCATTGGTTCTTGAGGAAGCTCAAACGTGTTGCGTAACACATGAGAATGAACCTCATTGTTTCTTCAGGAAGTTCAAACGTGCTGCGTAACACGAGAATGAACCTCATTGTTTCTTGAGGAAGCTCAAACGTGCTGCGTAACACTAGAATGAACCTCATTGGTTCTTGAGGAAGCTCAAACGTGTTGAGTAACACTAGAATGAACCTCATTGGTTCTTGAGGAAGCTCAAACGTGCTGCGTAACACGAGAATGAACCTCATTGGTTCTTGAGGAAGCTCAAACGTGATGCATAACACATGAGAATGAACCTCATTGGTTCTTGAGGAAGCTCAAACGTGATGCGTAACACTAGAATGAACCTCATTGGTTCTTGGGAAGTTCAAACGTGATGCGTAACACTAGAATGAACCTCATTGATTCTTGAGGAAGCACAAATGTGATGCGTAACACTAGAATGAACCTCATTGGTTCTTGGGAAGTTCAAACGTGCTGCGATGAATACGAGAATGAACCTCATTGGTTCTTGAGGAAGCTCAAACGTGTTGAGTAACACTAGAATGAACCTCATTGGTTCTTGAGGAAGCTCAAACGTGATGCATAACACATGAGAATGAACCTCATTGTTTCTTCAGGAAGCTCAAACGTGCAGCGTAACACGAGAATGAACCTCATTGGTTCTTGAGGAAGCTCAAACGTGATGCATAACACATGAGAATGAACCTCATTGGTTCTTGAGGAAGCTCAAACGTGATGCGTAACACTAGAATGAACCTCATTGGTTCTTGGGAAGTTCAAACGTGATGCGTAACACTAGAATGAACCTCATTGGTTCTTGAGGAAGCTCAAACGTGTTGAGTAACACTAGAATGAACCTCATTGGTTCTTGAGGAAGCTCAAACGTGCAGCGTAACACGAGAATGAACCTCATTGGTTCTTGAGGAAGCTCAAACGCAGCGAACACGAGAATGAACTCATTGGTTCTTGAGGAAGCTCAAACGCAGCGTAACGAGAATGAACCTCATTGGTTCTTGAGGAAGCTCAAACGTGATGCATAACACATGAGAATGAACCTCATTGGTTCTTGAGGAAGCTCAAACGTGCTACGTAACACTAGAATGAACCTCATTGGTTCTTGAGGAAGCTCAAATGTGCTGCGTAACACACTAGAATGAACCTCATTGGTTATTTAGGAAGCGAACATGCTTGAGCTTTTGTTTACCACAACTGATGTGTTAGTTGAGAACCTGTTGTGGACAATATAAGCCCAAAAAGCAGACTTTAACATTTTGGAAATAGTATGCTAATGTGCTGTGATTTGGGATGCAATATGTCTATATGTCTAATCTATCACATATATATATATATATATATATATATATAGTAAGTCATCAGATTTCATCAAAAATGTCTTAAGTTGTGTTCGAAAGTCTTACAGGTTTGGAATGACATGGGCGTGAATAATTAATGACAGAAGTTTTATTTTTGGGCGAATTATCTCTTTAACACGGTGGCTATGTTTATGCAACTGTCCCCTGATGTGAAAATTATGATATAGTGGAAAATGTGATGGTTGAAAAATTGGTCATATAAATTCCACTACAACCCATGCAGGTTTGGTTTATGTGATATAGGGCAGACATTGAGATTTCCTGCAGCTATCCAGGAAAGTTGCAGGTTTTGCATTATTAATAACTCAGGTTTTTCCTGCTATCTATCATTCCTTTTGCACACTAACTGCAGTTGCTGGATGGAAAAGAGCCACTGTCTTTTGCTTCTCGTTGCTGAATTTTGTCCTAGATTCGCCTGGGTTGAATTCTGCTGCTTCATAATAAGGCAATTTATAAGCAAATAGCTCCTGGAAAGAGCCGGATCGACATAATGTGTGCTGTGAGTTTGTTCTACTGAGCACAAGTTGATCGAGAGCCATAAAGCAGCCAATTAAACAGGTGTGCAAAATGTGTTATGTTGCTCTCTGGTTTGTGTGCTGCAGCGCTGCGTGATCGATTAACTAACCTCACAGTCTAAATCACTCATGAGAGGCCACTTCAAGTAAGCATGCTGGCACAACACTTATGAAAAGAGAATATTGCTGAATTGCAAAATGTACGTACTGCATTGGTGATATTGTGGTATGTATTTTTGAGTATATAGAAAGACAATACGCCAGTACTGGGACATAGAAATACATATTAATCCCAGTTGCATAACTGCGTGTATCCACATTGGAGAACCTGTTGTGGACAATATAAGCCCAAAAAGCAGACTTTAACATTTGGAAATAGTATGCTAATGTGCTGTGATTTGGGATGCAATATGTCTAATCTATCACATATATATATATATATATATATATATATAGTAGTCACTATGCATATTGGGCTTCAGGTTTTTAGCTTCTAAAGAAAGAATGCCAAGTAGAAAAGATATGTTGTGCCACCCAGTGGTCAATGGATGCAAAATATTTATAATATCCCAGTGGTCCATAGATGCACTTGCTGGGGTCTGAGCTTTACCTCCGTCTGGTAGATTTGCCCAGTAGATGATGCGGAAACCCTGTAGAACGCCATTAAGAGCTTCCCTGGATGGAGTCTGCCAGGACAGGGAGATGCTTTCAGGGGAGGCGGCAGTAGCCACAACCTTCTCTGGAGCTCTGCTGGGTACTGAGAGCAAAAGAGAAATATCATCTCAGGAGCTGACAGAACAGCATAATTACTCACAGAATATGTATAGTAGATGTGGTTGAACTGAAATTGACTAATTAACTTGAATTGGGTTGAATTGGAGACAAGAATTTCAAGCATTGTAAGCATTTCCAGTAGCCACTAGATGGCAGCAAATATTTAAAATGTGGTTGATGCATGCAGTTATAAAAACAGTTTACATTAATTCATTCATTAATAGGACATCCAAAAAGTGGTCTGTTCTAATGGCTTACCGTCCTCCATTGTTGTTGCCCGGACCTCACTGGAAGCAGGTCCTGGACCGGCGCTGTTACTGGCCTGCACCACCACCTCATACTCTGTGAACTTCTTCAAGTTGTTGAGGCTCAGGGACTCCGTCTCTCCCGTGGCCTCCATACTAATGCAGACGAACTGGTGACTGCCGTTAATGGAGTGTTCTCGATGGCACACCTGATATCCTCTGATCAAGCCATTTTGGAGATGTTTCAGTGGTGCCTACAGATGATGAAATGATATTTGGAATAACGTCTTCATAAGCTACAACCTGTATATATAGCTCCACATAAATGAAAAGTGCAAAAAATGTATTAATTGAAAAATGTAGTCTAGTGGTACATGGTTAAAGGGATAGATAAACCAAAAAAGAAATTTCTGTCACTAATTACTCTCCTTACTCTCCCATCTTCAGAACACAAATGACGATCTTTTTGATGAAATCTGAGCGCTTTCTGTCCCTCCACTGAGAGCTAAGTTACGCAACTACCACTTTGACGCTTAAAGTTAACGAAGAGATCTAAAAACTAATCCATTTGAATTGAGTGGTTAACGGTACGTTCACACTTGGCATGTTTGGTTCAATTCAAACAAACTCTGGTGCAATTGATCTGTTAATGATTAATTTGAATAAGTGTGAACGCTGCCATCTGAACCCAGGTGCGCACCAAAAACAAGTGGGCAGAGACTGCTGAAGACCGAACTCTGGAGCGGTTCGAAATAAATATGAAAGAAACACGACCAAAGACATAAACGAGCCAAAACGGGACATGATGTCACAAGTTCGGTACAGGCGTCTGAAACGCGTGTCCTCGCAGCAGTTCTTCATTTGTGTGTGTGGTGGAGGGATTCTTGCCGCTGTTTTGTCTCCTTTACACATTTTATAAGCTCTTCGTGAGTTCTTAGCTGGACAAAAAAACATCATATGTAGGCTACGCACATACAACAAAGTGCATTTAGCCCAGCACACAGCATTGTTTTGGATGTTCGGTAAGTTCTGTCACAAAATATAGTTAACTATCTTTAGGTTTTAGCCAATGTGAATGCTAATGTTTTTTTTTTGGTCCAGACGAAACCAAAGCTGAATCCAAAATCAACTTCAGTTCACTTCACTTGAAGGAGTGAATGAAAACGACTGTGTGAAGTCGGACAGCCTTTGAGTGTACATTGGCTGTATACTCGTTATTGCGGTGCAATGTGGGATTGAATGAGTGCTCTCGAACAAGTCCACTATGGTACGGACACCACTACAAATGTCTGTCCCCTTAAATAGTGCCCTATTTGAGGATATAGGGGCCGATTTCGGATTCAGCCCAATTAAGCAAACTGAACTACAAGTGTGAATAAAAGCCTAAATTCAATCTGTTCATCGTATAAAGCGATCATGTCTCTTCAGATAATCTGGACTAAATGGCTCAATTCATATGGATTAGTTTTACAAGCTTTTTGAAGTATCAGTTCCATAGCTTTCAATGGAGGGTCAGGTTTATGAAATATCTTCATTTTTGTTTCAAAGTCTTGAGGCAACGACATGAGGGTGATTCATTTTTTGGTGAACTATCTCTTTAAACATTTACTCCACATCAACATAATTTTTTTTTTGAAAAATCTAAATATACACACACATATATATATATACACTATAATAAAACAGCATTGATACAGTCATAATACTCTGTGGCCTACGTTACCTTCCATGTAACTTTTATGCTTTGGGAGGTGATGGCTTCCAGCGTCACGTCTTGGGGTGGTCCTTCTGGATCTAGAATGGTCAAACATTCACTCTATTTAGCCTGGTCAGAAATCTGCTGTCATATTTCTCATAAATAGTGGCACTAGCGCTTATCATCACAGCGCTTAGCATCTCAGGCACTCTCCTGTAATGTCACCCTTGACCACCGGTTGGCAGTATTGCAACATAATTGCTTCTCTGTGTCATGATGGAACAGTTTAACAGGAAGTGAAACATTAACAATATTTTTATATTACTATTTGTTCTATCAATAAAAAAAAAGCTCTCCAAAAAGCCTTAAAATATGCCCAATGCAATTCAAATATCTGTAATAGGATGAAAGCGTAACGTGATGAAATGTACATAATAATACCAGGGATGTGAAGTAAATTTGATTTTACAGCACCTATATGACTAGTAAATCATACCTGCTTCATCCGTGGTTACGGTGAGCTCATTGCTGGGTTCGCTGTCTCCAATGTGGTTCTTCGCAAAAATACGGATGTTGTAAGTGGACGATGGGTGGAGTTCAATGATGGTAGCCTGGTTTAAGGTGGGAGAAACATCTCTGGTCCTGCGAGCTCTTTCCCAAGTTTCTGTTTATGGGTAGAGACATGCAAATGGCTGAAAACATATCTGGATCTCATGTGTCAGCTGATTCTCACAATTTCAAGGTTTATGATGATCTATTCATGCAAAACGAACTAAAAAACTGCTGTTGTGTGCATTCATTTGAATCACGAACCTGTTTTATTTTTGCACTCAATATCGTAGCCGGTGATGGGACTGTTTCCATCGAATCCCATGGTCCAGCGGAGGGCGATGGTCCTCTCTTTCACCTCACGAATCTCCACTTTAGGAGGCTCTGGTGGCTCTGAGAATTTAACGAAACGGCACTTAGATTCTCAGAGGCTCCACTTTTAAACAATGACATTTAAATCAGGAGATTTTCTCAAGAGTCTCGTTTCAAATGCCTAATAAATCCCCAGAATCTCCAGCCAAGCCCAGGTGATTTTCCGGCTGCTTACCTTGAACCGTCAACTGAAGGATGCCTCTGTCTTCACCATAAGAGTTAATGGCATGACAGGAAAAGAACCCAGAATCCTCTCTCATCGTAGGATAGATCTGAAATATAATGAATATAAAAATACAATTAAAACATAAATTCAATATAATAACATTTTATTTACAATACTGTTATTCATTTTTTTACTTAAGAACACCAAGAACTTAAGAACACCAACATTCAAAAGTTTGGGGTCGGTATGATTATTATAATTTTTTTAAAGGAATTACATTTATTTGAAAATTAAATTAATAAAAAAATGACAGTAAAGACATCTATAATGTAACAAAAATGATATTTCAAATAAATGCTGTTATTTTGAACTGTCTATTGATCAAAGTATCCTGAAATAAAATGTATCATAAACATAAAGCAGTGCAACTCTTTTCAAAATTAAATAAAATTAAATATGAATTATTATTTACATATCATAATAAGTATGTGTATGTGAAGGACCTGATGGCCCTTTAAACAATGAATTAATTAAACCAGCCGTCAGAATTAAACCAAGGATCATCATGTTTTGAACTAAGTATAAAGGATTGTTTCATTTTGAAATATGTGCATCGGCCAAGCGTGAAAAAATGACAAATGCACAAATGAAGAACCTGACCTGCAGGGTGGAGACGACCTCATCGCCGACGTTCTTGACTGTAACCGTGTGCCGCCACATGTCTGGATTGATCATATGCGACTGCTTCTCCTTTTCCACCTCCTTCTCCCATCTAACCATGATGGGCTTCTCGCCATGGGCCTTACAGCTCATCTCTATCTTCTCTCCTTTCGTTGCCAGCGAGTTGTTGGGATACGATGTTATCATGGCCGGAACTGAGAGGGAAAAAAAGACAATGCATCATAAGGACAAATGCCATCACTGTGAATAAAATGTGAGTTTTTCTTATGACATCATTGACTTTTAACTTACATTCGTGCAAGTGCCATGTAACGTTTTGCAACAACAAGGATCAGAACACTTTACAACTCCAGACAGGGTAAATGTTTTACAGCTCTATGGCAAATACAAGATTGAATGTGATGCTTTATGCAGAGGTACAGTTATTATTCCTCACACATACACAAAAACACACACACACACACACTCATGTCCCCGTTCCTCACAGGCATTCATTGGGGAAGCGGAGCACCAGGCGGGTACGTGGGAGCGTCGGTACAGCGTGTGATGTGATTGAGTGTGTCAGGTTGAAAGTCCCGACCGTTTACATGTCATCTCTTATTCACTCTAGCAATTCTCAGCTCAGCAGTAAAAAAAAAAAAAAAAAAAAAAGATTTTACTTTAGCAATGTTTTTTATTTTTATTTCCATCCCTGATTTTAAAACATCTCACATTTTATGATTTTGACATGTGTTACATATTTTTTTAATAACATATTTTTTAATATTAAAATGGCAATTTTTTTATATTTGGATTCAATCAAAATAGTTTGTTTTTCAGTTTATCATCACACTGTCAAATAACATTATCCACATGCTGCATGGAAAAATTGAATAAAACATTGTAATTTATAAGAAATATCCCCATAGTTTATTTTTTTAAAAATGTATTTATTTTCATGACATCATCCAGGAAGTGACATCATTATTAGAAGGAAAACAACAGTACAGACACCAGTAGCTAATACAAGAGAAAAAATGGTGTTGTTAAAACTAAAAATAGTTTTCGGTAACTGATAATATAATAAAATATAATATAATATAATATAATATACTGTATATATTAGATGAAAAACTGGTTTATGTTTTTCTGGCTATCACCAGACCAAGCTCCATCTTTTAAGAATGAACATTGGTCTGGGGAGTCTGCTCTGTATTTTCTACTGCACAAGAGGTGTGATCAACGGGCATAATTCAAATGACTCTGTACGCAATTGGATAGTCCTTCAACCAATTAGACCAACGATCCATCGCTTCTCTATCCGTTATGTAATAAACCCGGTTTGTGATTGGTCCCCACAAAACCATGACTTGATCTAAAAGTTACACTCTAAAAAATGCTGGGTTGTCAAAAATGCATGTTTTGGGTCAAATATCGACTAACCCAGCAGTTGGGTTGTTTTAACCCTGCGGTTGGGTTAAATGTTTGCTTAAAACAACCCAATCGCTGGGTTAGTCCATATTTGACCCAACATGGGTTGTTTTTTACCCAGCATTTTTTAGAGTGTACAAAATAAGTATAATTACTATCAACATTTCAATAGATATCCAAATGAACTTCATATTGACACCCTATAAGCTAACTATCACTGAGCAATGGCTAACTTTAGCCCTGTATGTCCACCCTGTTAGCAATCCTAGCGTTTCATTTGTAAACACTGAGAGGACACGTGTGAAGTCTCTTAATACGACTACAGTTGATCAGAGGGTAAAAATGAAGCTGTACAGTCCCCTGCTAAAAGACGCAGGCAGCCTAAACTGGCATCCTATTTCTTATCCCGGCCGAGAGCTCGGTAGTTATGTGATTATCCAGTATAAAACACTAAAGAGGGAAGTAGGCTCTGTGTTGGAGGGGCAGCTGTATCTTCCCTCAGGCTGCGAGCTGTCTTCATCATGACTGCATAATTGCTGTGTTGATGTATTTCTTTAATATCCAGCAGAATTATAAGCAGCAGTTGGACTGAAAGGGAAGGTGCTAATTCCCCTCCTGAGATCCAGACAGAAGAACGTTGTGTTGCTGGGCAGGAACCTGCTCTCCGGCTGTAGGAGTGATTTACGTCTCTTCTGAATCCTCTCTGATTGATTCAGGCTCATTTTACTTCTTCATTTAGGGGTCGTAAATGGACAAAAATGATCCGCGTTAGGCTGCTTTGTGTGCTTGAGCGTGTGCGTTATTATTTTTGCATGTGTCACGAATTACAGACAGTTTCTCAAGGTAGCTGCTTTTATTCCCTGGTCTATCAGGGGCAAAGAATGTGATATTCACCAATCCCGAGAGAAAGAACGAGACGATAACAGATTCAGAATTTACCTGAGAGGAAAAATGAATCCCTGAACATGAATTTAACACTTCACAACTTCTGTTCTCTTCAGTCAAAGCAAACTGTGTCAGAGTATATTAAAAGGTTCACAGGTACATCAAAACAGTGTAAACGTGTATTATGTAACAAATTTATTTAACACATTTATGTTACCCAAACTGTTTCTAAAGACGTCAAAATACATTCATGCTCAATGTATGAATGCAAACTTATTTATAAAACAAATCCAGGGACAAGAATGAAGTAACTTGCAGTCTATGTTTGGCACAACTTAATTATAGAAGCTCAACATGTCTGAAATATTACAGAAGAAAGATACTATCGATGACGCTAACGTTAATGAGAACCACCTCATGACATCTGCGCAATCAATTTTTGTGACAAATTAGTTTGTTTTCCTTCCTTAATAGGAACGGAACATTTTTAACTGATTACAACATTTTGAAATGAAATGTTATGTTTTTTTTTAAATATTTGTAATATATGGAACAAATGGGACAAAACTGAAAAAAAAAGTCACACTTGTACTCATGGAAATGAATGGGAAATTAATTTAATCTAGTGGAAACGTTTGGTACTGTGCCCAAACAAAACCTTACCGAATGATCATTTTTTGAGCCATCAACCTCAAATTTGGAACAGAACTTGTTTAGATCTATGCCGTTGATTTTCAAGCAGTGTTAAGGCCTGTTCACACCAAGAACAATAACTAAAGATAACTATATTAGCGTCAACACCAGAAGACGATCTTGTTCTAATGTTTATTCTGCATGTGAATGTATGCCACTTTAAATGCTTGTGCTCTTTGAAGCAGGATGGATTCTGATTGGCTGTCAATGTTCTATCTATCTATCTATCTATCTATCTATCTATCTATCTATCTATCTATCTATCTATCTATCTATCTATCTATCTATCTATCTATCTATCTATCTATCTATCTATCTATCTATCTATCTATCCTATCCTATCCTATCTATCCATCCATCCATCCATCCATCCATCCATCCATCCATCCATCCATCCATCCATCCATCCATCAAAACAGAGCTCATTTTTCAGATGTGTGTCCTTGACAGGTCTAGCGGACTGAGATGTAGTAGGAGTCTGTGGTCTCTGGTTTATATCCAGCCTGCAGGGAATCCTGGCTGCTTTCCTCACCCCCACCCTTCCCTCGAGAGCCCCCCCACCTCCCCCTCCCTCCCTCCCTCCCTGCGTCTCCCTTTCACCTGGACACGTTACCATGCCAACCATCTCCGGCCTGCCTGCTCTCCCCCAGCTGTAAGAGGGTGCTGTCAATGGAGGACAAGAATAGAACAAACATCTAGAATTGATTTTCAGAGGAGGGCAGTTACTAGCCTGCATGTTTGTATCATGGATCCGAGCTGAATATATTTCTCAGGGAGGATGACGCTGGCGATCTCGTCCTTTTTCATGCCTTTTCGGAATGAGAAAAAAATTGCACGAGAGGAAAAGAACGATTGTGTTTGTTTAATGTTTTGATGTGTATAAGGCCGGAGGGGTTGTCAAACTAATCAGTCTAATTAGGTCACAAGGGGTCAGAATTGACAATTTGCTTTGCACAGCTCTATGACATTTGACCCCAAACTATCAAACCACACATAAATCTGTGAATTGGAGACACGTTTGCAGCATGTTTGGTGCAGACACAGGGAAATTATCAAGTTTCCTTTATATAGAACAAATGAATATTTAAAGCTGTACTTTAAAGATTACAAAAAATATATTGTTCATTTAACACATTAAACTTCAGTGATCCAATAGAGGAGCATGTTGTCTGGGGTAAGTTGTCATAATGAAAATTGCCATTTCACAGCATCTCAGCTAAACTTAAACAGTAAAACAATTTATTGTTTACTATTTTACTAAATAATGTGAAACACATATTGCTAATATTTAATAAAAATAAATCAATATTTCAAACTAATGTTTTATTTTTTTTTATTTATTTTTTATTAATATATTAATATGACCACTGCAGACTGGGAACACCCCACAAGAGCTGCAGTTTTGGAAATGCTCTGACCCAGTCGTCTAGCCATCACAATTTGGCCATGTCAAACTCGCTCAAAATCTTACATTTACTAATTTTTCCTGCTTCTAACACATCAACTTTGAGGACAAAATGTTCACTTGCTGCCTAATATATCCCACCCAATAACAGGTGCCGTGATGAAGACAAAATCAGTGCTATTCACTTCACCTGGTCATAATGTTATGCCTGATCGGTATTTAATTATATTCAGTATTTATAATATTGGTTAATAAAAGAACAAATAATATTAACAAATTTCATGTACTAATACATTTTCATCAAAATGTTGTATTTGTTCACAACCAATATCTTTTAACTTTATTTAATACTTTGTAAACTAAGAACAATCAATGAGCAATTTTATCTTTATTAACTAACATAAACAAAGGTTAACAAATGTAAAATATTTTTTTTTTCTCATTTTTATTGTATGTTAGCTATATGCAGTATTACCTAAATTATACCTACACTATTAATGAATTTTATATATTTAATATTTATTCATTCATAGTGTAATAGCGTTCATCTTAAAAATAATACATTTTATAATTATAAATTGTGAAAAATATAAACATATAAATTGCCAGAAATATTCGATTTAATTTGTTAAAGATTAATATTGTTTCAAGAAAGACATTTTTTTTTTTCCTGGGCGCTTAATCAAATGCAACAAATGAAACAGGAAGATTGAGACAGAGTCTTCCTCCAGTGTAATGTCTCTCCTGTCTTAGTCTCATAGCGGCTCCTGGCTCCCCGCAGGCTTTCTGAGGGCACCCATCATCCCCTATCGCATCAGCGCTCAGGGCTGTGTGTGGGGGATGTAGGCCAAGACCGTCCGCCTCACTGGGCTGGCGGGCAGATTACATGCATGTGTACAGCATCCCCTGCCCCACGATGCACTGGAGTAAACAGTGAGCTGACTGGTTAAGTGGCCGTGTTCACCGCGGCCTGATATCCTCCTTTGCTGCACCATTGGGCTTTGTGTGGAAAATGAGCCGCATCATGATGCCAAAAATGGAAAAGCGTGCAGCCAATCAGAGCGAAGGAGGGGAGGGGAGTATTATAATAAAACAGCCATTGACGTGACAATCCATTATGTCTTATTATATAGAGTTTCTTGGGATCATCATAGCTGTTCTGTCATCAGCAGGATTTCCTGAAAGTTGCACTGCACAATACTATACTACTTTTACTATTTCTGCAATATTTAGTAGGGGAGTGCAGGGGACAACCTATCATTATTCACCAGTTTCTCAATAGAATTAATAAAAGTTATATATTTGAGTTTACTAAATTGTCTTTTAATGGTTAAATAAAGGTTCAGTGATATCTTTACAATTTCTTTTTAGAATTTTGGCAAAAAACTTTCTCTATATAGTGTTGATATGGCAACTAGTAAGTTTCATCATGCTAGCACGTGTGGAAAGGCTTAACCCATGCGTGTTACAACTAGCCTCGCGTAGTATGCTCAGCTTGAGTATTTTTTCAGTTTTTTTTCCAGAAGGGCAAGATTCTCTCCTTCTGTTCTGTGGCCATGGGGACACAAACTGAACTCTCAGCGCTGATCAGGGCTGATCTTAATGAGGAGCTTGTTTGCGGTAAACTGGAGAGATCACAGCGGACTCTGAAACAAACCTCTCAGGGAGACTCAAGTTACACCAGCGAGCCACAACAACAGTCCAGTGCCTCCGGGAGCAGAGCTTTCCGCACAAACACCATGACAAACGCATACGACAGTATTTCACCTGTCTGGCTGATCGATCTCTCTGAGAACAGAGTGTGTCTGTTGTTACACGACATGAGAAGGAGAGCGGCAGAGAGAATAGAGACAGAGGGAGTAAGGGAGGGAGGAAGGGAAAGAGGATGAAGAAGAGGTTGTATTGGGCAGAGAGAGCGGCTCTGCAGGGAAGCTCCTGCTGCGTGCTGATAAGAGCAGGGTGTGAAAATAAGTCTCTCTAACATCACACTCTGATCAAATGAGAATGCAGCCGCCTTTGCATAGGCAGACAGGGAATAGTCGGATAACCCGCCATTAAAACAGTTCATTTAGTTGCTGTGTCGCAAGCTGTGGAAAAACACTGTTAAATCAAACAGATTTCAGCATTTATTTTAGTCACACAAGTATATAAAGATAATACTACATTTTAAATAAACATCTTTGATGAAGTCAACATGAAATCAAAACTGGCCCAATTTACTTTCTACAAATACCAGTTCCAGGTCTTATTATAATAAATCTTATTATATTCAGAGTTGGGAGTAACGTATTACAAATAATGTGAGCGAAGTAATCAGATTACTTTTTTCCAAGTAACTAGTAAAGTAACGCATAACTTTTAAATTCACAACAAAATATCGGAGTTACTTTTTCAAGTAACTAGTAAAGTAACGCATAACTTTTAAATTCACAACAAAATATCGGAGTTACTTTTTCAAGTAACTAGTAAAGTAACGCATTACTTTTATATTTATTTTTCAAGTAACCAGTAAAGTAACACATTACTTTTAAATTTAAAACAAAATATCAGAGTTACTTTTCAAGTAACTAGTAAAGTAACGCATCACTTAAATTTACAACATAATATCTGAGTTACTTTTTCAAGTAACTAGTAAAGTAACACATTACTTTTAAATTTACAACAAAATATCGGAGTCACTTTTTCAAGTAACTAGTAAAGTATCACATTACTTTTAAATTTACAACAAAATATCTGAGTTACTTTTTCAAGTAACTAGTAAAGCAATACATTACTTTTACAATTACAACAAAATATCAGAATTACTTTTTCAAGTAACTTGTAAAGTATCGCATTCATTTTAAATTTACAGAAAAATATCTGTTACTTAGTAACTAGTAAAGTAACACATTATCTGTTGCTTTTACAAGTAACTAGTAAAGTAACAAATTACTTTTTACAACAAAGTATCTGTTACTTTTTCAATAAATAGAAGGAGTAAGTTCCGAGGCATCGTGTGTAGATATAGACTAAATGAGAGTAGGCATTTTGTTTCATCTCACTCAAAATAATTAAAAACTTTGAAATGTAAACTCAGAATATTATGCAAATGATGCAGTTAGGGTCGTCACAGTACCAAAATTCCCAAATTTGACAGTTCTCTGTGTACCTATTTCGGTACCATAGCAAAAAGTGTTGGAACTATTTTATTTAACAATTCATGAATAAATAAAAATAATAATAATTTGTTTATTATTTAAGATGACAATAACACATTTAAACAGCATGTAAACATTAGTAAACATTAGCCGCATTTCCATCGTCGGGTTTAAAGAAAGGTAAGGAGCAGTTCCAGTAATATTTCCACTTAAGCCTGGTATGGCATGGCACGATAACAAACCGCTCTATAAATTCTCAGCATGGTTGGCTAAACTAGCATTCAAAAGTTTGGAGTCAGTAAGATTTTTAAAAATAAATTAATATTGTAAAATAATATAATACAATAATATGTTGACCTTTAAATATTTTTTTTTTCCTATACTCTTTCATCTCATTTGGATGTATAATAGAATAACTCTCACAACCAGGATTTCTGGAATATCTTCAAAAGCAATATTTACTGCTCTCTCTCTCTCTCTCTCTCTCTCTCTCCCTGTGTGTGTACTGTATACGTGTAGTAACAGAGTGTAACAGAGAGTGGGTGGAAACAGAAAAAGTGAGGCATGCACATTGCACACACACATTAAAGCACATTGAAAGCACAAGCCTTTCCACATGTCAGCTCCTACTGGAGTTCACAGTGTAATGAGGGGGAAAAAGGTTTTTGGCTACTCGTGGATAAACACCCACATGTGTCTAAGGCAGACAAAGAGACTTTCACTGCAGAAACCCTCTCACCTGACACAGACAACTCTTGTTTAGTCTTAATAAATAATTCCAAGCCCTTATGATACAAAAAGGCTGATTAATAAAAGTCACTCTGTGAATTTTCACCATAGTGTCATTTATGACGCTTGACCCAAGCTTACTCCAGGGGGATTGTCAATACAAAAGACAAGTGTCTCTTGCACCTCTTAACAAGCACCTTAATATTCACCTCATTATGGTTGAGAGGTTAGAATTTAAGCAGAAGTGCAAAGAAGACCGTCAAAACAATCATCTATCATCTCAGTACGATAATGTTTCTTACTTTTCACATTGAGGTACATGGACTTGCTGACATCGGCTCCCACGTCATTGCTGACCTTGCACAGGTAATAACCTGCGTCCTCCTCAAGAACATGCTTAATCAGTAGTGAGCCATTCCCGAGCAGCTGGACCCTGAAGCCGGAGTTTAGAGCGATGGGTTGAAACTGGGGCACCCCAGCACCTGGCAAAGAGAAGAAGACGTCCTCTAGTTAAAGTGCTAAAAAACTTCAGTGACATCATACTTTTTAAAAAAAAAATTTCACCGCAGGCAAAATGTTCAAATGTAAAGAACAGAATAAATAAAACAAAATAAAAATAAATAAAATAATTGTGTAGTTTATTCTTTAAAAAAAAAGAAAAGCTAAATAGTATAATTTAGGGATGCATATGATATGTTGGTCACCATATCGGTATCGAGATCAGCCGATATATATGAATACTTTTAATGTTATTGTTCTCGACCCAATAAGAACTTTGGCAGCTGTATTAAAGCCAATAAACTGACACTTGAGATGTGCACTGTTCGCCATGATTGGATGGTTTTGAATTGCTTGAAATATGATAAAAATCACTTCAAACAGGAGAATAGGGTTACATGCAGCACAAGTCATTTAGACTACATAGAATTAATAATGAGAACATGGATTTAATAGTGAGACTTTTGCTTTTGAAATCAGTCCCTCAAAAATTATATAAAAATTGTGGATTTAGATGTATCGGCCAATATATTGATTATACCGAAATTGTCATATCGTTGCATCCCTAGTATAATTTTGTTTCGATATTTAGCAAATAAATAAATAAATGATTGTTATGTATATATAAATACACACACATGTATGACTATATTTAAGAAAAAAAATTTATATTTTGTAAATAATATAAATTATATAAATATATACAGGTCCTTCTCAAAAAAATTGCATATTGTGATAAAAGTTCATATTTTCCATAATGTAATGATAAAAATTAAACTTTCATATATTTTAGATTCATTGCACACCAACTGAAATATTTCAGGTCTTTTATTGTTTTAATACTGATGATTTTGGCATACAGCTCATGAAAACCCAAAATTCCAATCTCAAAAAATTTGCATATTTCATCCGACCAATAAAAGAAAAGTGTTTTTAATACAAAAAAAGTCAACCTTCAAATAATTAAGTTCAGTTATGCACTCAATACTTGGTCGGGAATCCTTTTGCAGAAATGACTGCTTCAATGCGGCGTGGCATGGAGGCAATCAGCCTGTGGCACTGCTGAGGTGTTATGGAGGCCCAGGATGCTTCGATAGCGGCCTTAAGCTCATCCAGAGTGTTGGGTCTTGCATCTCTCAACTTTCTCTTCACAATATCCCACAGATTCTCTATGGGGTTCAGGAGAGTTGGCAGGCCAATTGAGCACAGTAATACCATGGTCAGTAAACCATTTACCAGTTTACAAAAGCAAATCTTCATCTCCATAAAGCTTTTCAGCAGATGGAAGTATGAAGTGCTCCAAAATCTCCTGATAGCTATCTGCATTCACCCTGCCCTTGATAAAACACAGTGGATCAACACCAGCAGCTGACATGGCACCCCAGACCATCACTGACTGTGGGTACTTGACACTGGACTTCAGGCATTTTGGCATTTCCTTCTCCCCAGTCTTCCTCCAGACTCTGGCACCTTGATTTCTGAATGACATGCAAAATTTGAGCGACAGTCCAGTGCTGCTTCTCTGTAGCCCAGGTCAGGCGCTTCTGCCGCTGTTTCTGGTTCAAAAGTGGCTTGACCTGGGGAATGCGGCACCTGTAGCCCATTTCCTGCACATGCCTGTGCACGGTGGCTCTGGATGTTTCTACTCCAGACTCAGTCCACTGCTTCGCAGGTGCCCCGAGGTCTGGAATCGGTGCTTCTCCACAATCTTCCTCAGGGTCCGGTCACCTCTTCTCGTTGTGCAGCGTTTTTGCCATACTTTTTCCTTCCACAGACTTCCCACTGAGGTGCTTGATACAGCACTCTGGGAACAGCCTATTCGTTCAGAAATTTCTTTTTGTGTCTTACCCTCTCGCTTGAGGGTGTCAATGATGGCCTTCTGGACAGCAGTCAGGTCTGCAGACTTACCCATGATTGCGGTTTTGAACCAGGCTGGGAGTTTTTAAAAGCCTCAGGAATCTTTTGCAGGTGTTTAGAGTTAATTAGTTGATTCAGATGATTAGGTTAATAGCTCGTTTAGAGAACCTTTTCATGATATGCTAATTTTTGAGATAGGAATTTTGGGTTTTCATGAGCTGTATGCCAAAATCATCAGTATTAAAACAATAAAAGATCTGAAATATTTCAGTTGGTGTGCAATGAATCTAAAATACATGAAAGTTAAATTTTTATCATTACATAATGATAAATACAAACTTTTATCACAATATGCTAATTCTTTGAGAAGGACCTGTATACAGTACATATATGTGCAAACATTTCTTAAATATATACATGTAATAATAATTATACACAATACACACACATATGTAAACAAACTTTTATTTTGGATGCTAGAAATATTACTAGAAATATTTTATTATTTATTATTTTAGTATTACTTTTTTATTATTTTTTAATTGAGAATTGTTTTATTTTATTTTATGTTTTAAAAACTAAAACTAAAATAAATGTGAGGATTATTCTTATCTATCTGTCTCTATCTATCTATCTATCTATCTATCTATCTATCTATCTATCTATCTATCTATCTATCTATCTATCTATCTATCTATCTATCTATCTATCTATCTATCTATCTATCTATCTATCTATCTATCTATCTATCTATCTATCTATCTATCTATCTATCTATCTATCTATCTATCTATCTATCTATCCTATCTATCAATCTATCTGTCTCTGTCTGTCTATCTATCTATCTATCTATCTATCTATCTATCTATCTATCTATCTATCTATCTATCTATCTATCTATCTATCTATCTATCTATCTATCTATCTATCTATCTATCTATCTATCTATCTATCTATCTATCTATCTATCTATCTATCTATCTATCTATCTATCTATCTATCTATCTATCTATCTATCTATCTATCTATCTATCTATCTATCTATCTATCTATCTATCTATCTATCTATCTATCTATCTATCTATCTATCTATCTATCTATCTATCTATCTATCTATCTATCTATCTATCTATCTATCTATCTATCTATCTATCTATCTATCTATCTATCTATCTGTCTGTCTGTCTATCTATATATCTATCTAAATATCTATCTATCCGTCTCTTTGTCTATCTATCTATCTGTCTAACCGTCTGTCTGTGTGTCTGTCTATCTATCTATCTATCTATCTATCTATCTATCTATCTATCTATCTATCTATCTATCTATCTATCTATCTGTCTGTCTGTCTATCTATATATCTATCTAAATATCTATCTATCCGTCTCTTTGTCTATCTATCTATCTATCTATCTATCTATCTATCTATCTATCTATCTATCTATCTATCTATCTATCTATCTATCTATCTATCTATCTATCTATCTATCTGTCTAACCGTCTGTCTGTGTGTCTGTCTGTCTATCTATCTATCTATCTGTCTGTCTGTCTGTCTGTCCGTCCGTCCGTCCGTCCGTCCGTCCGTCCGTCCGTCCGTCCGTCCGTCTCATCCGTCCGTCCGTCCGTCCGTCAGTCCATCCATCCATCTATCTATCTATCTATCTATCTATCTATCTATCTATCTATCTATCTATCTATCTATCTATCTATCTATCTATCTATCTATCTATCTATCTATCTATCTATCTATCTATCTATCTATCTATCCTTCTGTCTATCTGTCTGTTAAATGTATCTTTAAAGAATAATTATATATTTTTCAAGACAAAATACCAATTAAGAAAGTGATTTTTGCATGCAAAGTTTTCGTTCAAGTACCTTTGGAGTATTTCCACTCAATAGTTGGCCGTGGCTCTCCATCCGCAGAGCAGTTCAAGATGACAGATTTACCATAGATTCCATCCTGGTCTTGAGGCTGCACTTTGAACCTTGGTGGAACTACAAACAATCCACAAATTCGCATTCAAGTTGTGTCTTCGTAAAAGTTTCTTCATTGTAATCCAAAAAGGATGCTAGTCTTACCTCTAACAATAAGCTGACTCTGGTATTTGACGACAGCGGCATCGTTTTGGGCAATGCAGGTGTAGGTGCCGTTGTGCACCCGTTGGAGGTTGGAGATACGCATGGAGCTGGTGAAGTCGATGTTGTCGATGGTCACGCCCAGGCTGGCGTTAATGGGCTTTCCGTCCTTCTCCCAGGTGATAGAGATGGGAAGGTCACCTGAGCGGACAACGCAGGGCACGAAGACGCGATGGCCGATGGAATATCGTGGGAATTCGAAAGGCTGGATAAAGGGAGGCACTGACAACAACCAGAGAACATTATTAAAAATTGCTACTGTCTGAACAGGACTTTTTAATGACATTATATAACTCATTTTACTTCAGATGGCAATTATCACTACCTTTCACAGTGACATGGACACTCTGGTTCTTGAACAGCTGGGGCTGAACGAGCACATGGCAGCTGTATACACAAAGTAAATGATTAAGAAGGTTAGTTTGATACTCCTAAATGGGATTGTTTCTCACACATTGCATGCCCTTATACCATCAGGGCTTAACATTAATATTTCATATTATATATTTATTATATATTTCAGCAGTCGCGTGTAACGCAGTCACTCCTACTAGCCACTTTAGCAGGAGGAATTTTAAATATAATATTTAAATTTGATCTGAAATCTGAAATAATAAACCAAGTGCAATGTAGTGTTGTCAAAAATATCGATTTTTCCAATACATATCGATACTGAAATATCTGAAACGCTTCTAATACACGTATCCTGCAGAATAGATACACGATAGCAGCTGTGCTTTCTCTCTCTCTCCTCTCTCCGCAAGCGAGTTGACACACAAACCCGCCTCACCTCACTCACTCATTTAATTAGCTCCGGATGAATATCGTTGGTGTTACAGAGTTTGAATTTCGCCGTTGGGTTGTGCATATTGCGGGTAATTTTACTCCGACACCCAAAGTACGCATGCATAAAGCCTCCTCTCAGTAATAAATAGAGTTATTTTTTGCTGCTTATTGCGCTTAAACAGTCAAATACACACAAAATAATGTCAAAATACCGGTCTTGGTGCAGGGCTTCAGACAAAAAAAAAAATCTATTAAGGAGCCATTGGCTCTATAAGGTAAAAACATAGGCGCCACATTATAATTTTTTTATTTTGTCATGTGCTTTCACATCTGCCCTCCTCTTACAACACAGCATTTTCATCCTTCTTGGAAACGTTAGATTTACTTAAAGTAGGAACTGAATTGCTTTTACAACTACATTCGGTCACAAATAAATGTTCTTTACACAGAATCTGAACCAGTGTCAGGCCATAATAATGTCAGCATCACTTGGCGAATATAGTTTGGCCTTCTCCTTATGCATCCTATAAACGTTGTCATATGTCTCGCAATCAATTTTTCTTCATTAGTAATATCTGAGAGGTAAATTTAGTGAAAGGCAGCTCTTCACATTCAATTATAAGGGTGGTGTTGAATTTCATTATTAGCTCCTTCCACTTTTAGCCATTTTTTTCCAGGTTAAGTAAAAATATAAGGATTATGTGATATAGAAGGACCATAACCACCATAGTTACATTTTTAGTCTGGTCTTCCTCAGTGGTCTAACAGTGCTCGTCAATGTCAAAATGATTGAGATGGCCAATCAAATCAAAGTAGGCGGGGTTTAGCTTTCACACAGACGAGCACCGTTTAACACCGTTGTGGAGACTCTATTCTTTCTCGTGAAATCACAAAACGTGACAAATCTCTATGTGATATAGTGCATATATTTAGCAAAATGCCCCTTTCTATAGTTATTTTTCTAGCTGACTAACGAGTTTATGAGCATTGAATGTTTTTTCTGGGGTAAATTTGACGTCACGTGACATGATTCTCAAGCTGTTTTATACAAGCTCTTTCCAAGGTCGAAATGCTGACTGAGCGATCTGTCAGGCCACAAAGCGCCAAAATAACATTTATTGCTTGTATTTCGTGATCAAATTGACAGAATTTGAAAGCTGAAAGTTTGTTAATTGTTTATTTAAATTAACAAACACATTAAAGGAACATTTAAGGTTTAAGTACAAATCTTACTGCGATAATGGATGGCTGCGCTACAAATAATGTGAATTTCAGAAAACAGAGAATAAAAGATACTGAGAATAAGAATCAAATTTTAATTAAAACGAGAATTGTTAACGTGTAGTTCGTGTCCACACAGCTGACATGTTTATCTGTTGTAGTTTATCCACGTAGTGTGCATGAAATAGACACCGCCTTCCTCCACTTTTACAGTAAATTACTTGGATGGTCATTGACCTATCTCCGTCGTTTATTTATTTATTTATTTATGCATTTCTGACGCGGAAAGCTGTCCCCTGTGCAAATTTGCTTCATTTTATTACATCAAAACAACAAAAGATGTGATAGGCTTCTCATCATAAAACATGCTGGGTAAAAAGGGACTCACTTTTTAATCATAACATGTAAATTCATATTGTTGCCAGTGGCGATCTCAGCAACAATTTCAATGTAAATGTCAATGTAAACAACAATGTAAACTTTCGCCCGACCGATTCCCTGTTCAATTTATGGAAATATTGTTGAAAGTCCCCCTGCCGATCGAAAGACTAACGCGACCAGGTAGCCTCGTCATGACGTCACGTATGCATCTTGAGTTTCACTTTCAACATTCAACAGTTTTCCACGGAAGACGGTCGGCCGAAAGTTTACCTGATAAAGTTTTAAATATGGATATTTTTCTTATACAAACGCGTCGATGCGCTTCAGAAGGCCTTTATTAACACCCTAGAACCGCGTGGAGCATGTTATTTGACGGGCAGCTGCACTTTTTATGGACTTCAAAAACAGAACAACTATTACTGCATTTTGTAATATAACTCAGATTTTATTTGTCTGAAAGAAGAATGTCATATACACCAAGGATGACTTGAGGGTGAGTGAATTATAGGCTAATTTTCATTTTTGGGTGAACTAACCCTTTAAGGTGAGAGCAGCCTAATATACCTACTTGCCAAATTATGAGATAATATAAAAAATATCCATATGTCATAATAGTGACGAGTGAGAATGCTGAGTGGCTAGTATCTTTGGGAAACCACTAGCCACAGTGGCTAAAGAGCAAAAAAAGTAAATGTCAAGTCCCATATTGTATTATCTACTGGCAGATAATATAAAATGAATGCAATAAAAGGCTACTTAAGTATACTTAAAGAGAGTATTACTTTCATGATGTTTCTTAACACACTTTTAAGTACACTTTTAAAGAAAGTACACCCATTTTTTCTGGTGACTAACATACAAATGCACATGTTAAGTACTTGATTATAATTTTAAATGTAGTGTATTTTATATTAAATTTAAAGTAGTGGGTCAGAAAAGGCACTCTAAATTTAATTATTAACTAAACTGCATTTAACTGTCAGAAAACAATTAATTCATTTCACATTTCCATAATAAGTATGCTATTTAAAAGTATTCTAAAGTGTACTTCTTTTTGGTAATGTGACGTCTCCAGAGCATATGGTTTAAAATATGTTTAAAGGTGCACTGTGTAAATGAAAAACAGAGCAAAGAATGACAGAGTGCAGTTTGTCCGTTTAAGGCTACTGTAGAAACATGGCGGCTCACAATATTGCTGTAAGGGGATCCGTGGTGTATGTAGATATAAATGGCTCATTCTAAGCTAATAAAAACATAACGGTTCATTATGTAAGGTCTTTATACACCACTGAAAACATAGTTATGTATATTATATTGCATTTCTGTCAATAGTTCCTCATAAATACTATACACTGCACCTTTAAATTCTGTGAGTGCTTTGCAAACTTTAATGAGAAAGATGTTTTCTATGCAAAAGTGGTCTCATTGAGGCTAGAGTGTCGTGGATGGTTGACAAGGTTTGCGATGCGGTTGCTAAGGTGTTCTAGGTGGTTGTTAGGGTGTTCTAGATTGTTGCTAATTTGCCACGTCAAAAGAGCCCACCTACAGGCATCTAATATTTTTGAGACCAAAAGCCAAAGAATTAGTAAATCAATAATTCCAACATTATTTCTTCTAAAAAAAAGGGACAGAAAAAGTGTAAAATATAAAATAGTGATCACACACACACAACACACACACACACAAAAAAGTTTTGGTTAAATGAAAAAAAAAGTATCCCGTTCAAAAGTTCTTGATCGGAAAGATTTGTTTTGTTTTTAGAAGAAGTTTCGTATGCTCACCAAGGCTTTATTTTATTAAAAATACAACCCCCAATTTATTTCTGTGATCAAAGCTTAATTTTCAGCATCAATACTCCAGTCTTCAGTGTAACATGATCATGATGATTTATGACGTATGACTGCTCAAGAAACATTTATGATTATTATCAATATTGAAAACAGTTGTGTAAAATTTTTATTTTAAGACTCTTTGATGAATAGAAAGTTCAAAAGAACAGTATTTAACTGAAAAATGTTTTACACAACTGTTTTCAACATTGATAATAATCATAAATGTTTCTTGAGCAACAAATCAGCATATAAGAATGATTTCTGAAGGACCATGTGACACTGAAGACTGGAGTAATGATGCTGAAAATTCAGCTTTACATCACAGGAATAAATGACATTTGAAAACATATTAAAATAGAAAACAGCTATTTTACATTTTAATAATATTTCACAATATTAATGCTTTTTAATCAAATAAATGCAACCTTGTTGAGCATAAGAGACTTCTTCTAAAAACATTACAAATCTTACCGATCAAAAACTAATACAACCGTAAGAACATGACCAAAAAAAATCAACTTAAAGAATAAAAAGCAGAAATGAAATAACAGCAGATGTTAGTCAAGGCCCTCGTCTCATGTATGAACTTGAGATGAGCAGAATGAAATATACGTATGTGTGTGTTTTGGAGGAGTCGATCTGACAAGCACCTCTTACGTTTATTCGAGCCTGGTAGGAGACCGTCCCTGCAGAGTTGTTGCAGGTGCAGCGATAGACCCCGCTGTCACGGACCTGAGAGTGGGAGATGTTCAGGTAGCTGACCACGTTCCCCTCCGCCGTTATGCTGTGACCGATGCGGTGCCGACTGTCCTTCATGACAACGTCATCGTCCAGTGTCCAGGTGACGGCCGGCTGTGGAGTTCCCTTGACGTGACACGTCAAGGAGACAAACTCGTTCGGACCGACAACTTTCTCGCTGAAGGCTGACAGGATCTTAGGGGTTCCATCTGCGGAAAGAGGTGTTTTTATTAGGCTTTAAAAATCAAAATGTACTCAAATGAAAAGGCCGGGAGAGTGCTAACCTTCTAAAATGACTTGCACAAAATCCTGAGCTGACATTTTGGCCTTCCTGGCAAAGCATTGGTATGCTCCACCATCGCTTTTCGCCATCCCGTCCATCACAAGGTTCTCCTTATTGATCCCGTTCATTCGTACATTGGCGCCGGCGTTGATCTTGTCGCCGTTACGGTACCACGAGAGCTCAAACTCATCTGAGCCAGTAACGCTGCAGGTGAGCGACACCTGGCTGCCCACGCTGCCTTTCACCTTTCGCGGACTGACCACCACTTTAAGAGGTTCTGGAACAACACAGTGACATTATTTATGTTAACTTCATCAATGATATATTACGAATTGACAGAATTTTTGGAATGAGAAACATGATATATACCTTTTACAGAGAGGCGACCTATGACTTCTGCATTCCCATAGCTGTTCCACACCTCACACATGTAGCTGCCGGTATCACCGGGCTGGGCTCTCTCGATCAGCAGGCCCGTTACGCTCTGACGGAAACGGGAGTCTGATTCCAGTGGTCTGTTGTTCTTCAGCCAGCGGTATTTTGGTGCGGGGTGTCCGGAGGCCTTGCATGGGAGCTCAACCCTGTGGGACGCCATGACCTCCCGCTTCTCAAACCCATCGAGGATTGCAGGCGCTGAGTTTGAAGGATCTATTAAATGTAAAATGTGGTTATTTGTACATCATTTTAAATCTATCTATCTATCTATCTATCTATCTATCTATCTATCTATCTATCTATCTATCTATCTATCTATCTGTCTATCTATCTATCTATCTATCTATCTATCTATCTATCTATCTATCTATCTATCTATCTATCTATCTATCTATCTATCTATTTATTCATATGTCACTGTCATCCATCTATCCATCCATCCATCCATCCATCCAGCTCTCTGTCTGTCTGTCTATCGATCTGTCTATCCATGCATTCATCCGTTACCCATCCGTCTATCCATCTGTCTGTCCGTCTATCCGTCTGTCTTTCTATCTATCTATCTATCTATACATCTGTCACTGTCATCCATCCATCCATCCAGCTCTCTGTCTATCTATCTATCTGTTTATCCATCCATTCATCTGTCACCCATCCGTCTATCCGTCTGTCTATCTATCTATCTATCTATCTGTCTGTCTGTCTGTCTGTCTGTCTGTCTGTCTGTCTGTCTGTCTATCTATCTATCTATCTATCTATCTATCTATCTATCTATCTATCTATCTATCTGTCTATCTATCTATCCATCCGACCATCTGTCTGACTGTCTGTTGTCTATCCTAAGCTTACATTCCCACAACATCAGTTAAAATCTCTGACAAACATCTGTCAAAACCTTGTGAAAATGATCTCTCAAACTTAGCATCTTTAGCTGTTGCTCAACTAGTGCAGTCTGGCTTTGAGTTTAAGTCACAGGATGATAAACCATGATTGGATTCAAGTTTTTAGACATTTTAGAAAGGTTTTGAGTCTTTTTAGAACTTATAAGTTAGTTATATATTAAGGTTTATCAGTTAGCTGTTACTCACTGGTCCCTGGCTTTTTCACAGAAACGTCATAGAAAAATGAATGATGAATGTCTCATCTGACTGATTAATAATATACTATTGAACACTTTTACCTGGCACGAAGAGCCGTGCGCTGTTGCTCTGTCTCGTCTCGAATGTGTAGCGATGTCTCGTCATGCAGCGGTAGTTGAATAATTCGTCCTCCTTCTGCACATCTAAGATGTACAGGGCCCCCGTGGACGTTATGAGAAATCGAGCCCCTAAAACCACAAAACACAATATTATTAGGATGAGGTAAACATCTTAAATTAATTTGTGAGCGTTAAACACAGTTAATCTGTAGCATCTGTATGTCATAATGAGACATTACAGACATGGTTAACAGAATCTTGTTTATCCCATCAGCCTCAGCAGGAACTCGCTGATTTAGCGCAGCTATTCCTGCCTGTCACGTGCAGTTTTGATTGCCCCGCCGCTCATGTACCAGTAAGTACTGATTTCATGCTAATGGTTTGATAACACAGAATATGCAGGTCGTAAAACTTTATGAGGAATAATGTCTGCCAGGGCCGACACATGCTCTGCCATGCCTCTCAGAGGAGACGTGCGTGTCAGATTTGATTGAGAATGCCATTTGCTCTCATTTCTATGCAATGACTAAAACGGAGGGGTGGAATTTGTCTCACTTCCTGTAACAAGAACATATCGCACAGCCCTCAAATAAGAAGGTAATTCCACTACGTCATTTAAAGCTCAGTTTTCTAAGAATTCCTGAAGCAGAAGCACACTTCTAAAAAGAAATGGTTTATAGAAAGTGAATTCAGATGACATTTTTATCATATGAAAATATAATATTATTTATATAAATACATTTAATAATGTGAAAGTTATACTGGTTTGGAACAACATGAAAGTGAGTAACAATCATTTAAATTTTTGGGTACACTATATTATTTTAGTGCAAAATCACAAGCCGTAAAGACCAGCCATAAGGGTGATTCTTCCCTTAAGATTTCAGATATTCCAGTGCCCCTCTGAGCTGCTCCTGATGCTCTTGTTCTCCTGTGTGCTTTGTCTGGGCTATTTTCCAACATAATCTCCATTTTATTACAAAATGCCTCAGTGTGTGTGTGTATGTGAGTCTGTTACTGTCTGTGTGTTAAATCAAGCACCATAAGTAAACAGTTTAGCAATGAATAAAAGAAGCTACAGCGAGCCAAAAGGCGAGATGCAGCTATTGTGAGTTCTGACCCAGTTAGAGATGACACACCGCAGATCTGAGGTCCTGCAGGCATTGCCAGTCGTGGACTTAATGTGGAGTGTGACGAGCTACAATTTACACAACGAGTGGGTGGAGAGAGGGAGAGAGAGAGAGAGAGAGAGAGAGAGAGAGAGAGAGAGAGAGAGAGAGAGAGAGAGAGAGAGAGGGAGAGAGAGAGAGAGAGAGAGAGAGAGTTTTGTCTAAGCAAAGATTAATGAGCTGTCTGAATTTTAAACCACTAGCATGAGGAAGAAAGGATCTAAATGTAAAATTGTTAAATGACTTTTTTATGTTTTGTTTGACAATACACTATTTGGTGTTATTAATTATTGAATATATGTAAAAGAAAAACCCTATGTAAAAGTATAAAGTAATACTTCAAATATCAATCTAAATAAAAATCTATTTACATAAATAAATATCGTAACATTAATAATCTGGTTTTCAGGGTTTATATATATATATATATATATATATATATATATATATATATATATATATATATATATATATATATATATATATATATATATATATATATATATATATATATATATATATATATATATATATATGTATATATATATTTTTTACTTATTTACATTTATTTTAAAGGGTTTTACACACACACACACACACACACACACACACACACACACACACACACACACACACACACACACACACACACACACACACACACAGCTCTGAAAAAAAAAAAAATGACGTGACCACTTCACATTGATTTCTCAATGTTAAGTGGTCTTTTCCAGAAAAGAACATTAAAATAAATGTAAATAAATATGTGTGTGTGTGTGTGTGTGAAAATAATATATATATATATATATATATATATATATATATATATATATATATATATATATATATATATATATATATATGAAAAGAAAAACCTATCACAATCTTCTACATTTGTTTTCTGATATGTTTTCACACCCTTCAGTCCGAATCCAGCAAGACACAGCGCATTGAAGAGATATGCGAAGTACTTGTTCATTCATTCCTTTGCATGCGAGCAGTACTGGAATAAGAGGACAGCTTGTCTTCAGCGACAAAAGGAAAATAACTGTGTGTGTATGTGTGCCGACTGCAGCAGACACACACACGCTCACGCGTCTCTGTCAGAGCCCGGCTCTGCAGCTATCTCTCATTTACTCAAACATACACTTCAGCGGGAGCAAATTACATTTCTACTAACAGTCACACTTAATGTGCTGCTGTATTTGTCTTGAGAATGAGAAGACGTTTCAGGTTATTTAGAACGAGATTATTAACTCAGTAGCATTGCTATCCCGTCCCATTTTGTATTTGAGATGGTGCAGCGACAGGCCAGGCGTTGAGGACGAATATACTTACAGAAGAGCCGATAGGGGAGCTGTGTGCCCCAGTTTCTTAATCTGATAGCTGAAGCATTTGAGGTGCTTTAACTGTGTCGAAATGACAGGTTACTGGGTTCTTTTCTCTTCCTGTAAAGCCGATTTCTCTGTTTCCCCCTTTAGCAATCTCACATTTTAAATATTGTAGCACACCCAAGCCATACAATGCTCCTCCCTGATCTTTAATGCATATCCCATAATGCAGTTTTGACAATTTTCATTTCAGCACTGCATTAAAACCCTCTGGAGCCTAAAGGGACAATATTGTGCACTTTTGCATTTTTTAAGCCTAGTTATAATGCTAATAAGTGCCTTTTGCCCCTTAAAAAACAAAAACAAACAACATAGACAAACTCAATAAAAATCTTAGATATCGTTCATCTCCTTTTAAAAATATGTCAGTGGCATTATTTTGTTTCAAGATGGACACCAGCAATGTCTTTGTCTAAGGCATGTTTATAAAAGCTACTTAAATGTCCTAATGGTCACACTAGTCTTTGAGCATGCGTAATTTCATTACGGTTTTGATATGACATTACTATCTGAAGCTTCTTTTTATACATGAATTCAGTATTCAACAAATAGTAATACACTCAAAATGTATAACATTTACAATCTACTCGACTTAAAAAAAAGAGGTCACGCCGTGACATGTCAATCTTGAATTCGCTCACCAAGATTGAACTTTGAAGATGTGTATGAGGATAGAAATGGCTCATTCTAAGGTAATAAAAACATAACGGTTCATTATGTAAGGTCTCTATACACCACTGAAAACATAGTTATGTATATTACATTGCATTTCTGTCAATATATCCTCCTAAATATTACACACTTGACCTTTAAGATAGGCCAGTGCAAGTCGCTTTCAGTTAAAACAGCTCAAACAAGCATTTTAGTCTGAGACTAGGTTTAAACCTTATCTGTGAAAGTCAATTTCAATAAAGTCAGAATTGTGAGATAAAAAGTCCATTCAATTTTTAATGATGCTTTTTTTTTATTCTATGATGGAAGCAAGCTTCCATACTAAATTATGTTATAGCAGCTGTTATGACTGGCTTACATCTGTGTATGTTATTGTTCAACGCTGCTGTTTGTCATGCAGGACAAGTTGCTGAATTCTAAATGAGCATTAATATGTAAATGTGGGAGGTCATATGTTAATGAACATGTGGTTCTCACTGACACCAACACCATGATGATTTCTGAAAGACCAAATATGCAGCTTGGTTTCCATAAATGTTAATAAAAGGTGAATGTCAGAGTAGGTTGTTTCAAAAGAGCAGGGGAGTTACTAACATCACATTTAAGATTATGCAAGTGTCACTTGTCAAAACATTGAACACAATCAACATGAATACAACCCCTTGGCTCTGACGACAGCCCATAAGGTATTTGAGCAGTTAATTGGTTTATGCATGTGTGTGTGTGTGTGTATGCTGTACACAGTACACAGTGATCAATACTACCGATCCAGCTCGCCTCTGACAGTGGCCTGTCTGCAACGTGAACTGCAGAGAAAAGCCTTCAGTGAGTATTTGATAACGTTGAGAAGTCTGATTCAATATAGTGAATTGTCATTGAAGCTGTTCTAAAGGCGATCACTCATTATTTTGAGTCATCACATAAAAGTATTTGTGGTAAAACTTCCATTGACTCTGTAAAACGACAAGCCGACATCAAAGAGCTAGTTGTGGCGAAAGCTGACTATGTTGTTGCCTCTCGTTGGCTACGTCTAGGCCAAAAAGCTGCAGTTGAACATACCAAAAGGACTAAAGCTGAATGTCAACTCGCATGTGTGTTCTGGGCCTGCATGTAAGTAAATACACTATATTGGCAAAAGTATTGGGACACCCCACCAAATCATTGAATTCAGGTGTTCCAATCACTTCCATAGCCACAGGTTTATAAAAAAGTCACCAACTCTCTGCAGAGTCAATAGCTACAGACCTCCAAACACTGCGTGGCCTTCAGATTAGCTCAAGAACAGTGTTTAGAGAGCTTCATGGGTTTCCATGGCCGAGCAGCTGCATCCAAACCTTACATCACCAAGTGCAATGCAAAGCGTTGGATGTAGTGGTGTAGGGCACGCCGCTACTGGACTCTAGAACAGTGGAGACGTGTTCTCTGGAGTGACGAATCATGCTTCTTTGTCTGCCAATCCGATGGATGAGTCTGGGTTTGGCGATTACCAGGAGAACGGTACTTGCCTGACTGCATTGTGCCAAGTGTAAAGTTTGGTGGAGGGGGAGTTATGATGTGGGGTTGTTTTTCAGGGGTTGGGCTTGGCCCCTTAGTTCCAGTGAAAATAATCTTAATGCTTCAGCATACCAAAACATTTTGGACAATTTCATGCTCACAATGTTGTGGGAACAGTTTGGGGATGGCCCCTTCCAGCTCCAACATGACTGCACAGCAGTGCACAAAACAAGGTCCATAAAGACATGAATGGGTGAGTTTGGTGTAGAGGAACTTGACTGGCCTGCACAGAGTCCTGACCTCAACCTGATAGAACACCTTTGGGATGAATTAGAGCGGAGACTGCGAGCCAGGCCTTCTTGTCCAACATCAGTGCCTGACCTTACAAATGTTCTAGAAGAATGGTCAAAAATTACAATAAACACACTCCTAAACCTTGTGGTCATTCAAAAAGGGAAACCGAAACTAGGAATGCAAATTTACAAACCATAAACAAAGCTTATGTTTGCTTACCATTTTGAATATCAACCATGCTGATCACTTTCTTCATTCCAGTCACCTCATGTTATTAATGAAAATATGTGTGCATTCGAATGCTTAGGTAATGGATGACGTACAGACTTCTGTCTGTACCTTCTTGACTTCTACTCGTTTTCATCACTTTCGCTCTCATGCACTGTTCTCTGAGCTGAATGCCACTTAAACATGCTGACCCCAAAAAACCTGACGACTACCCAAAACTAAACCCCAAAACTAGCCCAATCGACACTCAAAAAACGGCCCGACATTGCCCAACGGCAGACCGTCAGCTTGGTGGGTCCCATCCTTTGGATAGTTCACCCAAAAATTAAAATTTGCTGTTAATTCACTCACCCTCAGGCCATCCAAGATATAGGTGAATGTTGTAAATAATGTTCAGTTTCTTGCATAGACAGATTGTTTGCTTCTTAAGACCTTAATGTATCATCAGGAGGCGTGGGTATTCATTTTGTTTTGTCTGCATATGTTTTTTTGAATCTCAAATTGATGGTTCCCATTGACTTCCATTATATGAATCACCAAGAACCACATTTCATCTAAAAATCTTCTTTACTGTTCTACTGAAAAAGAAAAAAAAAGCCTCCAATCTTTGGATGGCCTGAGGGTGAGTAAATTAAAAGTACATTTTAATTTTGGGTGAACTGTCCCTTTAAGAAGTACACTATTGTTCAAAACTTAGGGGTCGGTAATATTTTTTTATGATTCTCTATTTTCATTTATTTGATTAGAAATACAGTAAAAATGTTAATATTGTGAAATACTATTACAATTTAAAATAACTGTTTTCTGTTTGAACATATATTAAAATGTAATTTATTCCTGTGATGTAAATCTGAATTTTCAGCATCATTACTCCAGTCTTCAGTGTCACATGTTCCTTCAGAAATCATTCTAATATGCTGATTTGCTGATCAATAAACATTTCATTATATTATCAATGTTGAAAGCAGTTGTGCTGACTAATATTTTTTGTGATATGCCATGATAGGCCTACATTTTTCCAGGATTCTTTGATTTATTGGAAATTGTTTTTTTGGAAACAATTGGAATTTACTGGAAATTTAATGGAAATTGTTTTCAGATAACCTAAACAAGCATAAGCCTGTCAAATGTACGTGTCTGTTTTTAGCACACACATTTTGTGAGCAATTACAAACAAGTCCCTGCTTCGCTTGAAGATTCCGACCTCGTAAAATCATTCTCTAAACAAGCCAACTTGTTTTTCTTTAAATAAAAACAGTCTAATTCTGTACACCTGCTAAAACCATGCTTTAAAAAAATTAAACATCATATCTAATGCCTCCCTTGTTGATGAGGCATTTACCAAAGGTTAACCCCAGAAATCACAACCTCAAATTGTTCTGTTTGCTGATTCATACATAACTCATAATGACATTTTACACCACATGATTTTATAGACCTCATATTCATTCAGCTCACTTAAATGCCATCTCTCATACATTAAATTACAAGTCCTTTTTTAATTGATGCCCATCCCGATCTCAACTGAACCTAACCTACACTATTCAGGAAATTTATAACTCTAAACAACACAAAAAGGAAGCCAAATAAACATTTAAGCTTACGCAGGTAAGGAGTTTGTTCAATTCTAAACAACAGTAAAAGCACAAAAGCCAGTGTGACCGCATTATGTGAAAAAGCCTAATCATGCTAATAAGTGAGCTTCAGTTTGATCAGTGTCTTTATCAGAGAGAGAGAGAGAGAGAGAAAGAGAGAGAGAGAGAGAGAGAGAGTTTGAGAGAGAGAGAGAGAGAGAGAGAGAGAGAGAGAGAGAGAGAGAGAGAGAGAGAGAGAGAGAGAGAGAGATGGAATGCAATTAACATGGCTGTAAAAATCATCATTTGTCAGAGAGTGAGATGTTGGCAGCAGCTGCTGTTGTCAGGGAAATGTGGCCTATCCTGTTACTGTACATATACACTACATTGCCAAAAGTATTGGGCCACCCCTCCAAATCATTTAATTCAGGAGTTCCAATCACTTCCATGGCCACAGGTGTATAAAATCAAGCACCTAGGCATCCAGATGCTTCTACAAACATTTGTGAAAGAATGGGTCACTCTCAGGAGATCAGTGAATTCAAGCGTGGTACCGTAATAGGTTCTCACCAGTGCAATAAGTCCATTCGTGAAATTGTACAACTAAATATTCCACGGTCAACTGTTAGTGGTATAACGTTGTTGTAATAACTGCAGAAGTTGGGCCAACTTTTATTGTCTATTGTCTTTTAATATAGTCTACTTCTACATGTTGATGCCTTATCAAGCCCCCGTACGAGCTGTGTTTGTGATGTCTGAGCACGACGTGCGGAAGGACCATTTGCAAAGTTGCTTTACAAAAACATGTATCGACAAAGATCAAAAAAGTCTCGTCAACCTACCCTTTCTAATACAGTACATGAGGCTTATGTACATTTCAGAAAACCACTTGCTCACAAATATTACATGCAAATATTGCATAGCCAAGAAGAGGAATGATCTTCAATCCAGCTGTTCATACAAACATTCAAAGAGTCTGTAATACAGAAATCAACAGATTTACAGTAAACTCAATCATCGTGGTTGCTGCATAACAAAGCAATATTATTATTCACAATGCATTGTAAGACATTGTAAATGCATTGAACAGCATTATGTATACAGTGTTGTCAATTTGCACAAAAAAACTACTTTACTGTTGATTTGGTGCTCAAAAGACATTTATCATTAATGTTGAAAACAGTTATGCTGCTTAGTATTTTTGTGGAAATCGTTCAAAGGGGTCTTTTGTCTTTTTTATTCAGCAAGGAGGAGAAAAGATTTCTGTTTTAAATAAATGTTGTTCTTTTGAACTTTCTATTTCATCCAATAATACTGAAAAAATGCATCATGCATCAACCTTTCCACACCAGCTAGCACAAACCTTCAACACTGATAATAATAAGAACTATTATTAATATTTGAGCACCAATAATAATTGACAACTGGGGAGCAAATCAGCATATCAGAATGATTTCTGAAGGATCATGTGATACTGAAGACTGGAGTAGTGATGCTGAAAATTCAGCTTTGCCCTCACAGAAATAAATGACATTTTAAAATATATTCAAATTGAAAACAATTCTTTTAAATTGTAATAATTCACAATTGTACTGATTACACTGGATTTTTAATCAAATAAATGCAGCCTTGGTGAGCAATAAAAGACTTCTTTCAAAAAAAAAAAAAAAATGTCTTAATTATTCCAAATGTTTGAATTAGTGTATAGAAATTTCTAGCGTTTCGAGGTTTGATTTTTGCATCCTATCTCAGTGATTAGTAGCAGCAGCTGATAGGAAATTTATCCAGCTGAGTCAGGGAACACACAGCAGCCCTGGAGACTAAATCTGGATTAGATATTCAAACAAACCTGACCCTTAAAATCATTTAGCTTCTCAGCTGCGAAACGAGCGACTGAAGGCAGAAGCTCCATTTGTCTGATATCTCTTCATTATGGATGAGAGGCACTGTAATTCAAAGACATTAAATATTCAGGACAGAGTGTGTGTGTGTGTGTGTGTGTGTGTGTGAGAGAGAGAGAGATGAGTGATGGAGAGCAAAAGGGTAGAATGAGACAAATGAAAGATAGATGGACAGATGAAAGCGTGCGACAGTAAGTGTGAGAGAACGTGTCCTTGCTGTTGTGCTCAGTTCATTAAACTCCTCGATATAAAAAAAACGCAGCGAATTGAAGCCTATAATGTCAAATCATGTGCTAAATTAGATCCTGTTAATCTTTTATATCGCTGCTTACTGGAAATGAGTTTTCAGTTGAGACAATAAAATAATGCAGCTTTATGGACTAAAATCAAAACTAAAAAAGTCAGTTTGGATAAAAGCATGTGCCAAATGCAATGCAGACAAATTGATTTTTGCGATTTGACGCTCACACATTACAACATACAGAATCTCTGTCAGCTTAAAGGAGCCCGTGGCCCTTGATGTGTTCTCTGTTAAATGGATATTTGATGACCAGGTTTATTTGCAAATAATCTTCGTGCAGCCCTCTCTCTCTCTCTCTCTCTCTCTCTCTCCTCAAGTTAGTGGAGAGATGAAGTGTGATAACACCCTGTCAATTATCCTCAGGTTTTAATTGCTCCAGGGGGGAAGTTTCCGTCCCCTTGTGACTGCTGGCAGGACTGCCATCTCCGTTAGAGTAAACAGGAACAGACGGTTACCTGCATCTCGGGACTTCCGGACAACACTTCCCCATGTCAACTAGACATAGGCTGCATGCAAAATTTCTAAGGATTTTCGACCAAGACAAAGCAAGTGGACTGTTTTTTTTTTCTTTAAAGGTACACAATGTAACTTTTTTTTTTGTTCACAACTAACACAATTTAAATAATGAGTCAATATTTCATCCAAATTTGTGTCTTACCCTGATTAACTACGATAAGCCTGTTATCAGTGTTTATATTTTAAACCTAGCGGATGGTTCTCGCGGGAAATTGTGTACATTTGTCACTTGCCCATGTGTCTTTTCATTACTGTAAATAGAGAAAAGTTGCTCAGATTACTTTGATATGTTTATGGCATAGGTTAGCTGTCACATGAGGGAGAAAGGTTGACATGGAGCAGCTATATTTCGAACCTCTGTGAATCACCCGTTTTAAAAAAATAAACGGAGAACAGAGGAGTGTCTGCTGGCAAAAAGAGAATGCGACTGAGCTTGTAATAAAACAAGAATCAACATTAACTTGGCTTTTCGGAAACTTTTGCGGGAACTGAGGGATTTTAAATGATGTAAAAGCAACACAGAGATGGCGTTTTTATAACTCAACAGGTGAGTGAGGTATTTTTCTGAACAGATACATTTCCATATGTAGCTCTTAACAGATTCATTGTAAAGCATTATCTATTGTGAATGGTCATTTCATTATGGTTGTTGTAGTACTTTACTGAAAATAATTTTCCAGTACTGTGTCTATTAATGGGTATAGATACAGTAACGTCTTCAGCTAGTCAGCTTTCCATCTAATCTGGTTGTATAGCCTAGTAGTGTATGTTTTATGAGCAGTAGGATAACCATATTCATCCTCACAGTCACACAGAGTTGAAGCACAACCAAAACAATGTTCTTCTGCAAAATGCATGAAGTTTTTGCAACATTTTTCACTGCTAGGGCCAAGTGTTACATAATGTACCTTTAAATATTAATTTTGTATGTATAGTTTGTGTACATTAAAAATTAAAACAAATAACAATAATTCTAAATAAATAAATAAATATGAGTGGTGCACGACTGACACTATTCTAAAAAAGTTTGGCAAGCGTAACATTATGAACACTCTTATTTACACAAATGCTTTTAAACCATTCAAGCACAAGTCAAAAGAGAAAGCGCAGTGACAAACACTACACACACAACTCAGAAAGATGCACGCCAGTATTGTGCACAAATGCAGAATTAAGTTCTTTTTCATGCTTTAACGAACAATAACACACAATTATGCCAACACGCCCGTTTTATCGAGTATTCTCAAAAGAGCAGACTTAAATTAGTTAAATAATGTCTTAAATTAACTTAAAGAGTTGTGAAAAAATGCACGTGACAACGTGTCGGCTCCGCATTACGTTCAGCAGCGGCAGATCTTAAAGTGACAGCAGCCTAATAAACCAGTTGCTGTGATGTCTATCATTAAAGTTAATCAAAGAACAGAGCTTTAATAAGGATTAATCTATATTTATTTATAATTTATGCAGTTAAGAAAGGTTTTTGAGAACTTCATTCAATTTCTGTATATGTCTAACAGGTAGGAAGGCCAACAGGTAAATATGACATTTATTATAATGAGTTTGTGTGAAGATTAAGTTCACATAAATTACAAGTTGATATTTTTCTAAAGCCTAATAAATGTGGAAATTGATATAGCTTTCAATTATGCTGTAATGCTGAATGTCTATTAATGTTTTAAAAAAATCATAGAGAAAAAATCAGTAGCAGTATTAGAATCAGTGATACTGGCCTTCATTCATAAAAAGATGCCTTTACAACAAATATTTAAAATATACTGTCATTAACTGTGAAATTATTGCAATATAAAAAATATTAAAAACGCCAATGTTTTTAATCATGAATAATACTAATTATCTCTTCATCACGGCACCTGTTAGTGGGTGGGATATATTAAGCAGCAAGTGAATATTATGTCCTCAATGTTGATGTGTTAGAAGCAGGAAAAAATGGGCAAGCATCAGGATTTGAGCAAGTTTGACAAGCGCCAAATTGTGATGGCTAGACGACTGGGTCAGAATCTATCAAAAGTGGTCAAAGGAAAGAACAGTGGTGAACTGGCGACAGGGTCATGGGCGGTCAAGGCTCATTGATGCACGTGGGGAGCGAAGGCTGGCCCATGTGGTCTGATCTAACAGACGAGCTACTATAGTTCAAATTGCTTAAGAAGTTAATGCTGGTTCTGATAAAAAAAATGTATGAATACACAGTGCATTGCAGTTTGATGCGTATGGGGCTGCATAGCTGCAGACCAGTCAGGGTGCCCATGCTGACCCCTGTCCACCCTTCAAAAGCGCCAACAGAATTCAGAGAATCAGAACTGGACCACAGAACAATGGAAGAAGGTGGCCTGGTGTGATTAATCACATTTTATTTTACATCACGTGGATATCTGAGTGCGTGTGTCGCTTACTTTGGGAACACATGGATCAGGATGCATTATGGGAAGAAGGCAAGCTGGCGGAGGTAGTGTGATGCTTTGGCCAATGTTCTGCTGGGAAAACCTTGGGTCCTGCCATCCATGTGGATTGTACTGTGACACGTACCACCTACCTAAGCATTGTTGCAGACCATGCACCCTTTCATGGAAACGGTATTCCCTGGAGGCTGTGGCCTCTTTCAGCTGGATAATGTGCCCTGCCACAAAGCAAAAATGGTTCAGGAATGGTTTGAGCAGCACAACAATGAGTTTCAAGGTGTTGACTTGGCCTCCAAATTCCTCAGATCTAAATCCAATCGAGCATCTGTGGTATGTGCTGAACAAACAAGTCCGATCCATGGAGTCCCCACCTCGCAACTTACAGGACTTAAAGGATTTGCTGCTAACATCTTGATGCCAGATACCACAGCACACCTTCAGAGGTCTAGTGGAGTCCATGCCTCGACGGGTCAGGGCTGTTTTGGCAGCAAAAGAGGGACCAACACAATATTAGGAAACAATATACATTTCACCCCCCTGCTTCATTCTGATGCATCAGTGAATGTTTGAATCTTTTTTAACAGTTGTGTTTCAAATACGCAAAAGATGCTAAAACCTGAAGAATTTGCAGGACCTGGAGGATTTTTCTGAAAAACGTTGGGCAGTTTAACTGCTCAGGACAAATAAGAGACTCAAGAACAACTATCACAAAACAAAATTTAACAGGTCCCCTCGGTTTACCAGGCCACACTGCGGGCCGATTTGCATGTGCATTCCCTTCATACCAAGATGCTACGCCACTGGTCTACTTTATTTAAACAGAGATGAAATAATGCCTTAGCAAGCACACCTAACCAAAAAATTCTAGTTCTTTAGCAATACAAGCATTTACATTTTATACTTCAGTTCTGCACAACACATGATAAAAAGGATGCAAAAATGGGGTATTAACCATATGAGACTCTCTCTCTCTCTCTCTCTCTCTCTCTCTCTCTCAGGGTTAGTACGTAATAGTCTTTCTGTCAGCTGCTCCACCTGAACAATGTGCATTGAATGTTACCGTGGAGACCGACAATTACTCCATTACGCTTTTGTGGAGTTGACATTGTTCTTTTAGCTCTGTACATCTTCCCCGAAAGCCACATTTGCCCTCGTGCAAAAAACGTGTTAAAGTTTCCAAGAACCCACATTACATAAATCATCTAATCACAGATCTTTCGTCTTATGCTGTCGGACACTATAACATGCATCTTTGTAATTTAAGCGAACAATGGCATTTTTGATGTGCTCGAATTTTACCTCTCGTCTCAAATGCAGCTGCTGCTATCTGAGGTAATTAGCCCCTGGCTACGGTTTAATTGCCTGTCAGCACATGCAGTAAAATGCAGGTTAAACGCCCAGGTGCCAAAAGGCTGTGTTTCCTCTGTGCCTGCCACCCGCAGTGCTGTGATGCGCAGACAGCGTGTGCTCTGCGGCAGACAGACAGTATAGAGAGCCAGACGCTCTTTTGCGGAATACAGCTGTCCTGTGAAGCTTGCAAATTTGCAAAAGTCGGGTTGTCATGTCTGATACACCCACTTTCTACCCAGAACACCCCCCTCCCAAACACGATTCTTTCTCTTTCCTTGGCAGCTGTTCTTTTTCCGCCAATGTACTGAACAAGAAAAAAGCGAGCTTTTAGCTATTTCAGAGATGTTTCTATTTTGCGCTTTGCATTCTATCTGACTCTTCACTATACGAGATGTATCTGTCTCTTTAGGTGTGATTTGACAGGCAAGAGGAAGGTGAGTCGGTTACTGTGGCAACCAGCGGAGTGACTCGTAGGCTTTGACATTAGCACGGAGTGGAAGCGGGTGGAGACGGGGGGTTGGTGGTGTTGCTGGAGGCAGATCAGAGCAATGTGTCACTGGGCTACTGCACCAAGACATTCTCCCCGTCTCCTCCTCGCAGGAATAAGCTCTGAGAGAGAGAAAATAATCCCTTTTTAGGGTCCTGCCTCTGAGGACGTCGAGCCCCCAGCAATGTCTTACTCAAAATTCATGTGACTGAACATTCGGAGTAAAGATTTTTATGCATTATACATGTAATACATGGAGCTATTTTGATGGACTAAGCCTTTTGAAATCGGACGGTGCCGTCCAGTGTGCTACAAGAAGCCCTTGGAGCCGCGTCAAAATGCCGCTGTGAGCGAAATTTTAAATATGAAAGACAAGACTGCATGGTTTAATTAGTAGTGCGTGTTAAGGCAAACATCACTATCACCATTGTATACAAATAAATATTGTATAACTCTAAATATTGAACTTGGTGTGTGACACGTCCTGCATTGTTTAACATGAAGGATACTTAAAATTGTGCAGCTGTGTAGGACTTACTTTGAAACAATTTTGAGAAATTCAGAAATTGCTTGTAAATTTCACACATACTGTAGTTAAAAAGAAAACATTTCAACAACAGCAAAAAAATCGACATGAAAGGCAAAATTTCTACATGCCCCTTTTCACAAGATGTAATATAAATCTCTGGTGTCCCCAAGATGTGTCTGTGAAGTTTCAGCTCAAAATACCATCCAAATCACTCTATTCGTTTCTGTTTGTTATTTAATAAAAAAAAATAAAAAAAAACTATCCAATGTGTTTTGTGTTTTGTGTTTCGTGAGACTTGTTACAGCGCTTGCATATTTTTGCCCTTGACTGGTGTTGGTTGCTTCTATTACTCTCATTTGTAAGTCGCTTTGGATAAAAGCGTCTGCTAAATGACTAAATGTAAATGTAAATGTAAATAATGTATTATAGCTTGTCAAATTTGCCCTATTTGGGTGTTAGCAAAAAAATGAGCTCCCCGCACCCTTTCCAGTGGCTCCTTTACACGAGCTTCGGATACAAAGTCAACAACAAAACGAATCTCACTCAGCCAAAATGTCAGAAATAACCAATTGTGGAGGGCAGCAGATGAGAGACACAGGAAGAGGTTGCTCTTATTTAGACTGCAGCGAGACGTTTCTGAATGGTAAGTGGATACATTTATGTACTGTAAGTTGTTGTGGAGTTAAGTTGATTCAACTCATCGACTAGCATGTACCGTCATGCTACTCTATAAATTGTTGTATAGGTGCTCTTGTAGGGACGTAACACGTCCGTCACCTGGCTATACAATGCATAATAAATGTGCATTTATGAATTACGTAAACGGTGAGCATCTTCAGGATAACGGCATAGCTCTAGTCTCTGTGAATACAGTCAGTGACTATAGTAACTTTTGCCATATTATCCATACAGCATTCTAGAAAGCTCATTCATAAAGGAAATTCGCAAACATTCACAAAATATGAAGTGCTATCCTTACTTGTTTTGGATATGAAGTTAGAGCATGAAGTGTTGGTTCTGACCCATCCTTCCGGAAAAAAAATTCTGCAAATCCAGCATTGTATTGTGACTAACCCTCGTTGGTGAAACAGTCATGCATAAAAATGATTTGCGCAAATATATAACATGCTACTGACATTCTTTGGCACATTTCCTTCAAAAATGAAATTCATCCACGGTGTCTTCAGAGGGTCTGATGCCGGGAGTCTATGGAGACTCGTATGTTTGTTGGTACATCCAACAACAGAACATTAGTAATTAGTTTTTGGGGCAGACAGTGTAATACTCTAGCTAGCTGATACAGCGAGTAAACAGAAATGGCGGTCTCTGCTTCTCACTCAGGGGTGTGTCTATGCTAAAAGGGCAGATCATCAACAGTCATGCGCAGGGTTTCCCTACTCTTACACAGGAGTAGGGGGAAATCTGGAACAGCGCGTTATGAGAGATTGATAATGATTAATTGGGATTATAAAAATAGCATTGGGTGGATTTTTACCATTATAGGCTGGATGTTTACACGCACTGTGGACACACATCTGTGTTCAAATCTGTATTCAAATTTTGCATAATATATCTCCTTTAATGCCAAGTTTGGGCACCAGAATATCATTAGGACTTGGGTCAGTAAGCAACCTTCTAGTAACCTTCTGGACAATCCAGTAATATTAATGCAATTACAACCACACAGAACACCCTAGCAATTGCTTATCAATGCTCTGGCGACCACTCACAACACTGAAGTAACTTTTGCACAGGCAAGTACCACTCACATTTTTGAATATGACTGATCAAGCACTACAGCTACAGTCATTCAAGAATGTTTTTTGTTGTTGTTGTTGCTGGGAATGAATCATTCAGAACCAGATTCATTCAAAAGATCTGACTCAAAACACAGATTTGTTCGTAAATAATAGTCTCCTTGCGTGGCAAGGAAATCTAAGGCTACAATTCAGGTTTTTGGTGAATAACAACAACTAATTTTAGCACCATCTAGTGGTGAGGTTACAAATTGCAAACGCCCACTGCTCACCCTTCCCTTTCGAAGCACATAGAGAAGCTACGGTGGCCGACACAGTCAGTCAGTCATATTTATTTATAGAGCACATTTAAAAACAACAACTATTGGCCTAAGTGCTGTACAAAGTGTAAACAAGTACACTAATAAGTAAACATAAAACACACTAATAAACAATACACTACAACTTATACCACTGAAGTATAAGTAACAGTAAATAAAGGGGTTTTAAGCAAAGATTAAAAATCAATGTATGTTGGTGCAGTCTTTATGCAAAATGGCAAATTGTTTCCAAAGCTGTGGAAAAGGCATGGTCTCTTTTAATTTTAAATGTGTCCTTGGAACAGTCAACTGTAAACTACAGTTTTCTGGAAGCATTATGGTGGAATGAAAGGAGATCAGAGATGTATAGAGGAGCCAGTCCATGCAAACCCTTAAAAGCAAACAATAGTGTTTTGAACTCAATACGATATTTAACTGGGAGCCAGTGGAGTGAGAACAACACTGGCGGAATATGTTCGCTTTTCCTTGTTCCTGTTAACAATCTTGCAGCAGCATTTTGAACAAGTTGGAGATGTGACAATAGAGACTGTGGGCCACTCAAGTATAGTACATTACAATAGTCTCATCTGGATGAAATAACAGCGTGTATCACAGACTCCATGTCTCTGGGTGTTAAGAATTATTAAATTTTCGCAATATTCTTTAACTGATACAAACAACTTCTGACCACACCACTGATCTGTTTGTCAAAAGTCAGAGCAGAGTCAAAAGAAACACAGGACAAAAATGTCATCGTCTGAGACAGCAGAGAGTAGCTAGCGCTCTGTAGAGCAGTTTGTCCATTTAGGGCTACTGTAGAAACATGGCGACTTCAATGTAAGGGGACCTGTGGTGTATGAAGATAGAAATGGCTCATTCTAAGGTAATAGAAACATAACAGTTCATTATGTAAGGTCTTTATACTCCACTGAAAACATAGTTATGTAGTATATTATATTGCATTTCTGTCAATAGATCCTCCTAAATATTACACAGTGCACCTTTAAAATTGGGCCTGATTGTCACACAAAATCACGACTTATGAAGATGATATATGGACCAAGTTTTGTGCTTTTGCATGTTTTCGAAATTTGAAAGCCCAGCACATTCTTCCATTTTATTTATTTTGTATTAGTGAATATTAATATATATATATATATATATATATATATATATATATATATATATATGATATATGATGTATACATATATATATATGATCAGCTGACAGTCAGCTGTGAGCTTGACAAACGTGACCTGCCAGAACTAACGCTAAATGCTGGATATGAATAAGTTCAACCGCAAAAATAACCCTGTTCGCGTCTTTACAGCGCAAATTTTTTCACTGCGTGTCTTTAGTGAATCCTGACAGTAGTTTAATCTGGCCTTAAATACTAAATAGTATAGTTTATACTAGTATAGTGTATACTAATATACAAATACAGTGTAGTAAACCCAGCCTGATCTGTCGGCTATTTGATTTCGCCCTGCAGCTCAGGCTTGAAACCTTTATTAATTTATTCTGCTTCTGTTACACATTTACGGGAACCAATCACACCCGCGCTATTGGCGGGTTTAACACAATGGCGGATAGAGAAGCAATGAATCGATGCCCGTTGATCACGCCTCTTATGGTCTGATTGGTTGAAGGACTATCCAATTTTCATACAGAGTCATTTGAATTATGCTCTTTGATCACGCCTCTTGTGCAGTAGAAAATACAGAGCAGACTCGCCAGACCAATGTTCAATCTTAAAAGATGGAGCTTGGTCCGGTGATAGCCAGACAAAGTGTATGTGTGTGTGTGTGTGTGTGTGTGTGTGTGTGTGTATACAAATCAATTTTTTTCTTTAAACACTATAATATGAAGATAATAGTAAAACGAATAAAGCAAAGCTCAGGATGTCATTTATCCCGATCGTCTGCTCGCAAATGCTGATAAGCGTTTCAGGTTTGAAGGGTACCGTTAGTCAACAGGAGTTTCTCACAGGTGTCTGCGGTGGATCAATGAGCTAGTAACATATCCCAGAGATCAATCTAAGAAGCAGATGCATGATCAGAACAGTTTTCCACATTATGCAGAGCAAACTGACAGATCTTTGATCGTGACAACAGACGCCACAAAAAAAAAAAAGAAGCTCCCCTGTTCCTCTCCGCACCCGCTTTCATGTCTGGTGAGGTTCTGGTGCTCTGGGCATATGGTGCCTGGATCTCCTGTGATGACAAGTGACAGGTTAACAGAGCCGCCCGTGGGGGGTGCCGCACTGCGGCGGGGGGAGAAGGTGGGCTGTGAGTTTGCTAAACACTCCCATCTGTTCATATCCTGAGGCGCTACTGTATCATCTTATGCAAATGAACTTGTGCGGGAAGCACGTTAATGCACATACAGTACAGTACAGTACAGTCAAGAGAGCAGTTAGATGAGAAGCGGAGGTTCAGCTTCTGCCTGCGAGCAAACTTTGTTTTATGAATCAGGTCAATTTCGGGATACATGTCATTTTGCCAACCCTGTTTAACCATTAACCTCAGCTAGGCTGGAGGCTGCCATGTCTCTTAGGAAAACTAAGGTAGCATCTGTTCAAAAGTCTTCTCTTCTTTGCAAAAAAGTTTTCAAGTCAAAAAGGTCCAGATGCCAGAGATCAGACTTTATTGGTCCAGTCAACAAAGCTGAGATGCCAGCTGAACATCTAACAATCTCATTTGCAACTTTCTCTTTTAAACAGTTTCTCCTAACCAGTTTAACCAATGAACATATATTTGTCTATTACCCAAACGTTTTATTAGCCCATTCTCCTTTCGCCTGCCACAATTAATTCCTCATCCAGAGAACATATTAAAAACCATCAAGAAAGTGTACATAACATATAAATCAAAAAGAGCAGCTTAATGTCATTGTACCATTTAGTAACTGGTGCAGACTTTCCCACTGACTGTTTGTATCATAAAGTTGCTGAAGTGAAACATACAGTGTAGTTATAGAGACCTGAGGCCTTACTCAGGCCTAATAGACGCCTAAAGTTTCCTGGCTTCATTCATATAATTCACAGATTATTCTACAAACATATCTTATATGTCTAATATAAATATGCTATACATCTGACTAACATTATGTAGAACTAGCAGCCTAACAGTTTAAAGGGGACCTATTATGTGATATTCACGTTTACATGGTATTTGAACATAATTGTTGGCAGTGTGTGTACACAACCACCCTATAATGGTAAAAATCCACCCACTCCTTTCGAATAGCAGGACAATGAACCAACAACACCTCAAATACAAAGGATATTCCAGCCCGTGACAGTGTGGTAAATTATCATTAATTATGTTTAGTTAGACACGTGCACATAATAAGTATATATCGAATTATCTGTAACAACGCAATAACAATAACAAAAATATTTTGTACTCGCAATTATGTTGCACCATTCCTGTCGGATCCAATATAGAAGGCACAGCATCGTTTTTTGCAAATCTCTTGTTTACAAAAGAATCTGTGGTGAAATTACCCATGTGAGCTGGAACTTCATTAAAAATGAAGTTTAACCGCATTCCTAATATTGGAATCCGAAGAAGCTTATGCAGCGGCTGTGTTCTTCCACAACCAGGCACTGCACAATATTTTGTAATCCTCAATGGCATGTTTATTGCTTGGTAGCTCGATCCGGTTTAGCGCCGCGTAGTCCTATGTTATTTACCTATTACTTGTCATGCACGAAACGGTGGGCGGGGCTACAGAATTAGGCGTTGCTCTTCTTCTGTTGAGGCGGCATTTCGCTGCTCTCTGGCGTCACAGGTCGCAGATCTCTCGTTTGATGAGCCAGCTGTCAGTAAAAGCTTTTATTTGAGCAAAAAGGAGGTTTTCAGCTCCAAAACGTACAGGATACTCTTATATTGCGATGACCTTTTAGATATCAAAAGCTCAAGGTAAAGTTAATTTCTCAATTCATGACCCCTTTAATATACTGATATAATATACACATACTATTTCTTTTTTTCTTTATTTTTTTCACATGCGATGTCTTTCCCTGCTGTTTACATTCACAGATATAACCGACTGAGTTTATGTGAGTTTTGTGTGTTTTTGACATAACCTTGTGTGTATTTGACAGTTTAAGCACAATAAGACGTGAAAGAGAACTTAATACTCACAGGACATACCGTCTGACATCCAGCTCTCTGTGCGCATGCTTCAGATGTGTGCGCTCAGAAAACCATATATCAGAAGTTTAGATTGATACGGCTTTAAAATGCATGCAGATAATACATTTTCATGATGAGCTGTACAGGCTTCTGGAAAGCGGGGTGGGGAGCAACAGCTCATTAGCATTTAAAGATACATGCACGAAAACATTATGTTTTTCCTTCCACTCAAATATGGGCATTTACAACATGGTATAATAAATGATCTATGGGGTATTTTGAGCTGAAACTTCACAGAGACATTCTGGGACTTTTATATTATTATTAAAGGGGCGTAATAGGTCCCCTTTTATTAACAGCTCAACCAAGTGAGACTTTCAGTTAGTTTAATCAACAATGCCAATAACTTATTTTTACTAGCTCATACTTTGTATTACACAATATGAATGTTCTTTGCTATCTTAAATTGAAAAAGAGTAGTAGTTAAAAGTGCATGTATTGTCTTTACACTGGAGTTGTGTACTGTATATCCTTTAATACAGATTAAATACATTTTACTTACACAAACAGAAATCTACAAGGGTTAAATTCAGCTCAGTTAATCCTTGCGAGAGATTTAGGTATTAATGTGGAGGGTTTTATGAAAGCAGATGTCTTATCCTGTGGAAAATCTAAAAAAAATAGTCAGATTAGTGGCTTGAGAACATTGAAACACATGTTATTTTTATGATCAGCTGATACACAGAGAGCTTGATCTCTATAATCCTATAGTATGTAACTAGATACATGTATTATATTTGCTTTGGCTCTGAGATATAGTTTAAAATAAACCTAAAGAGCTTTTGATGGGAATGAAACACTTCAAATAAAATCCTCAAATCCATGTAAAACTGATGTAATTACTTCACTAATATACTTTGAGTTATGAGAGGATGATGATGATCATAATAATAATAGTAATTCAGAGTTTTTTCCCCGCTGATTGGGCTGATTAATATCACACAATGACCTGATCATTTAAAGGGTTTAAAGATGAAGCGCGGCTCTCAGATGAACACAGTCAGAGATGTTGTGGGCTCTGAAGAGGTAATGAGAGCAGATCTCAGAGGCTGTCAGACCGCAGTCCCTCATTAGGTGCCAATTAGACATTAACGGCCTGACTTACTGCCATGGAGAGAAGTGATCTGTCTCTGCCCACCCCCGGTCACCATTCAGCCCTAGACACGTCAAACACACACTTGCAGGATGGCTCTGTGTAACATAATGCTAATTTTCTTTCTTTAAAATGATTTCTGTTTTTTTTTAAACACAAAGATCAGACTCATTTACTTACTATATACTCAATGAAGCGCAGAGTGAATGTAAAATACGCAACTATCACCACAGACTTCTTCGATAAAACCTTGATGCAACATCCAACAAATCCAAGATTCTCATCTACGTCATGGCAGACAGATTCTCCCGGAGCGCACTTGTGCTCTGGGTCAGTGAGCGTATGTCTAAACCACTTCAGCTCAGCGGAGAATCCTGACAGGTCACCGAAAAAAAACAAATATTTGCTCTTAAGCTTCTGGCCGCTTTAATTCATTTGTTTTCATCTCTGCGTTAATTCTGTTCATCTCCATATGCCAGGCGGATTACCGCACACCAATAGATCTGCTGTCTGGATGTGGACGCTTTAATTACTCCACGTGGCCCCTGTCTGTGTGGCCCTGGATTGCGTCCCAGGGGTCCATTTTTCAACCTACTTATCAGACAAGTGGCATCACCATCACAGAATGGAACTATATACAGTGCCATCTTCATCTACAGTCCAAAGACAGAGCAAAAATAAAAAAAGTTCATTTTTAATGGTTGTAAATTTTAAAGATTTTAAAATGATTTTTCTGTTATTCAAGACAACGATTTCAAATGTATTTTCCCCCAATATTTTCTTATTACCTTAATGCGAAAACATCAAGAAGGCGGAAAAACTATACATAACTTATTTTTAATACATAATATACATGTAAATGGTCCTACTCAATCCACTCCGAAAGGGATTTGAACCGGGGTTTCCAGCTTGGGAGGTGTGTGCGCTAACAAGGACGCTAAAGACCACAGCCTCTAGCCAGGGGAGTGAGGTTTACACACACAACTCTTACTGGCCCATGTCCGTTACACTCACCCCCCTAAACCTCGCTCCCATCCAGGTCAAGGAACCAAATGTAACCGGTTCTTCTCGACCCACTCTGAGTGGGATTCGAACCGAGGTCTCCAACGTTGGAGGTGGGCACACTAATAAGGGCCCATCAATAAGGGCAATGATTTGAAATCATTGTCTTGAATAACAGAAAAATCTTTTTAAAATCTTTATAATCTACAACCATTCAAAATGAACTTTTTAATTTTTGCTCTGTCTTTGGACTGTAGATGGAGGTGTGTGCGCTAACAAGGACGCTAAAGACCACAGCCTCTAGCCAGGGGAGTGAGGTTTACAAGCACAGCTCTTACTGGCTTACGTCTGTTACACTCACCCCTCTAAACCTCACTCCCATCCGGGTCACGGCACCAAATGTAAATGGTCCTACTCGACCCGCTTCGAGCGGGATTTGAACCGGAGTCTCCACCGTGGAAGGCAGATACTAAAAAAGGCTAAAAAAGATGTTAAAGACTGCAATCATTGCCTATATACATACATATATACACACCTACATAACATATATATATATGTATACAATATGTATATATTTTAATAATTAGTATTAGACACAGACACAAACTTGAGCCCTAAGCAATTAAAACATGACCAAAAAATGTACTACTCCAAGGGAAATTATATTACAATAATGAGAATGAACATAATAATAAAAAAATAAATAAAAAAAGACTCAATATAAAATGTCCAGACACATTACAGTAATGAGAATTTGGGGGGCAATGTTCTTAATAGTAATGAAAATGAAAAACAAAAAAGAGGAGCGTAATGGCCCTACTTCTCTGTACACAGCCTTGTTGTGTGCACTGTCTTCTTTTCCCCTCTAAATCTTACATCTCAGGGGTCAGCATGCTGAGGTCACCCCTCCCCCCAGCCACCCTACTTCCACTCATCTGTCCATCTAATCTGCTGAGACCCATCTGCTCGATGCACCCCACACAGAAGACCAGGCAAAAACGAGCAGAGACGACAGCAACACAAGCTGTTTGACGTGTGCGCCCATCACTCACCAGTGTTTGTCCAGTGTCTAGATGCTGACTCGCTCAAACCCTTACTTGAACGACAGGTGCAAATCACAGCACAATTTATACGTCACAACTATGACAAAAAGATACATGCCAAATTTTAAATTTAGGAGACACAGATAGATAGATAGACAGATAGATAGATAGATAGATAGATAGATAGATAGATAGATAGATAGATAGATAGATAGATAGATAGATAGATAGATAGATAGATAGATAGATAGATAGATAGATAGATAGATAGATAGATAGATAGATAGATAGATAGATAGATAGATAGATAGATAGATAGATAGATAGATAGATAGATAGATAGATAGATAGATAGATAGTTAGTTAGTTCAGAGCCTGATCACTCAGTTGGTTTAATTCATGCAATAAACACACAGTGTCTCAAAAACTACTTGAGCCTTTAAAATGAATACTCAGATGTCATCAATTATAAATCCAGGTTCGGATGAGAATGCATTTATACATTTTAACACATTTTAACAAGTGTGGCATCTGGGGTTAGTCATTCATAAATAATTCACCATATGTTCACAATATTCATAACTGGTGTCTGGTGCCTCTGGCTTCAAGTGATGTTTCTACAAGCCATATTACAAAAATGTTTGTTTGCCAGTAAATATTTTATTACTATTACTATTATTATTATATTCTTTAAAGTTTAGTTCAATTTTAAAATTGTGTAAAATGGTATATTGTTTTCTGAGAATAAAAATTGGAATTTGTCTTACTCCATTGGTATTTTTTTCTTCGTAAGCACAAAATTAAGTAGCTTCATGTTTAAATAAAGAAAAAAATAACAGTTTGCAGTGCGGTGTACATCAACTGTGAATAATAAATCTATTGCAAACCATATCATTGTTTTATGCACGTCTGCCTGTTAGAATATCAATATTAAACAAGAAATCTATCTTTTCCCAAAAAAACATTCGTTCAGCCGTGTAAATGAACAGCTTTGTCTTGACTCAAACTTGACTGCGCAGTCATACAGAAAATGGCTGCTCACGGTCACATGATTTGGCCTCCATTTTGGAGTTTGCATGTTTGAGCAGCTGCACTAGCGGCAAAGCTTTACTGCGGGAGGAAGAGAGATAGCAGGCCTGAAACCTCAGAGTGCAATAGCAAGGATGAAACATACGTACAAACAGAGTGAGTAATAACTGTTAAGAGAACAGGGCTTATCTTCTCCGCACAGATAATATGAAGCTCTCAATTAGATGAAACGCAACTCCCCCCTCTCCCCTTTCAGTTATTTTGTTCAATTTCTCCAGGCAATTTACTAAAAAAAAAGGCGCAGGAGATTTTACTGGCTACAAATAGAAGAGGCATGCAACGTTTCAGCCAATCATATACCTGCGTAGCTAGCAGCGGAGAACCCTAGCAACAACACTTCTATTTATTGAAGGAACACGGAAGTTTTGTTTCTCGTCCCAAAATACAGTTCTGCCTTATGCTAATTTTGTAATGATTTTTTTGTTTGTTTTGTTTTTTGCTTTTGCCTGAAAGTATACAGTAAACCCTCCTTGATATTGACTAGGCTAATAAAACACCTAAAACCACCCTGAGGTCAACACAGATCTAGCTCTATAGGACATTAAATTGAGCAGTGAACTTATTCATAAATCGGTAAGTAAACACACATCAAACATGAACAGCAGAGTTATACGCAATAACAGCAACTAAGTCCTTGTAGCTGTTAGCTTTGTTTGTTTCAAACAGTGTAGTGCAGTCTTGCCATGCAAACAACCTTGAGCGTTTTACTCTTCCTTTACTGAGCGTTTCACCCTCTTCTCCTTTTCAAAAACATTTCAAAGATTATCATGAATGCTCCCGCCAGGTTTTTTCCCTTTTCTCTCTGTAAACAATAGCAGGGAAGCGTTGTGTAAGGGGGCTGTGGTCATGAGCACAATGAACGCTGAACAAACGTCGCCTCCATTCAAACACACTGCAGCAGCTGTCCGCCGACGATAAGGGCTCATGGACACGGTCCTCAAGAGTGATTAGCTGCTGCTGTGGGGAAACCGATTTGCAGATGCAGGATACAGAACAAGGAGTCAAAGGTCAAATGAAGATTATAACATCATCATAATTAGCCAGATTGGGGGACCATTTTTATATTCCAATTTAAATCTTTAGGGTTTTAGTTTAATAACAAATGTTATTTTTCTAAGCTGGATATGATCCAGTCTGAGGTTTAATTATCTAGGTGGGAAGAACTGTTATAAACACCATCATATGATATGAGCAATTTAATTGATTCTGAAATCAGAAACTGGATTCAGTATAAAATCCTTCAACAGACTAAGAATAAACTGACTACATAGGGTGGGACATGATTCTATCCATTGCAAATTGCCTGGTCATGAGGGGGTTCAAAATAAAAGGGCTTGGTGACATCAGGCAAAAAGGCATAAACTGTTTCTGTATTTTTTTGTTGTTGATGATTCCACCAAAGAGTGTAAACAGTGCTGCTCTGTGAAAGCACACAGCATTTGATCTCTGGATTTTCAGAAATAATTTCACATTTCACAAGTGATTTCTCAACATTGCAAATCTTACCAACTCGTGATTAACACAATAATAATTATTTGAATTATCAATCAGTTTCAGTGTTATTTAACCACGCATTAATGTCTTTAGATGGCTTTTGTCTTTCAAACACATTAAACTGCACAAATTCACGTCATTTCATATTTACATGCAATGCAGGGATTCCCCCAATTTTTTTTGTCAGCTGAACATTTTTTTGACCTAATATATTTACTTGTATGTACCCCTTGAGAAGTTTGTAAGCTAAGTTTGTAGGTCAATAGTAAAATTGTCAATAAAAAGAATAATAAATAATAATTATGTTCATGTTTCTCTGACGTCGGTTAATGGTCACATGATATAGAGGTAAACAAATAAAAAAAGTTTTAATAATGTTTAGTATTATTTTTGTATTATTTATTTTAATTACATTTTTATTTATTTAATTACTTAATAGCTTTTTTTAAAATAAAAATCACGAACCCCATTCAAAGAAACCCTGATGTAAATAATATTTAATGTATTTCATGTTGTTGATAACAAAGAATGGAATATATTTTATTTATCGTTGTATTTTTATAGTAATATGGCACAAGGCTGTTCTACTCAAATCAATGTGATGAACAAGTTAGCTCAAAAGTAATCTAAAAATAATCCCAAAGTAGTCCTTGTCCTTATATAACCTTAAATATGTAATGTAATGTATTACATTACTAACTACAATTTTTACCATGTAATTTGTAATCAGTAACCAATTACAATTTGTAAGCAATCCACCCAGCTCTAAGTATTATCATAATTTACACTTAAGAATCAAGAAATTATACCAAACTCCTTTCAATCACTTTAATCTGATGCCTGAGAAACCAGTGAGCCTTGGGAACATTTCCTATGCAAAAGCACACATGAATCTCTCCCTCTGTGTACCCATAATTCTCTCTGGCACCCGCAGAATGATTAATGCACACCATTATTGATTTTCTTCTTCTCCTTTTCAGAGTATCCCTTTTATTTATCCGACTAAGCTTTGCTTGTCTCTGTCAGAGTGGAAAGGGCATAGGGATTCAGAGAGGGTTGGGAATTCTGGGAATTCTGCTCACTTAACACTGATGTACAGAAAAGGTTTTTAAAACAGTTTGGCTGGGGAGGCACCACCCCAGAGCCACTTTCTCTCCGGTTTGCCTGTTTACACATGTTTTCCTCGGTGGGCTGGTTGACCCATTTTTCTCTGGATAACAATACTTCAACCAATCACATGGAAAACGGAGGACAAGAGCCCCCAATCCTGCCTGTCATACACAGAAACACCGACTGCAGAGGCGAGAGCTCAGCCTCTCCCAGCTCGGAGGAAAAAGCCGCAGTGGGACCAGTTAAAAACATTAGCACTCCTATACCATTGTTTTGAATGCTACACAAACCTTTTCTTTCATTTTTAAGCATGGAAATATTTTAACCATACAAGTGCATGATCAGATTTGTGTTCTGATTTTCATAATTGTCAAAATGTAGGAATGTATTGATTGCTCTCGGCCACACCGGCTAAACGATCTTGAAATATTGAGCATTTATGGGCGTTTATGAAGCAGATTAGCGCTAATGAATCTATTCGTTACTGCTGGGCCTTGTTAGATTCAGTCCATTAAATGGGTGTTGGGTTAAACACGCTTTGCCCCACGATGGGCGCCAAATGTGATTTTCAGAGAATGGTCAGCTCGCTGCTCAATGGTTTTCAAAATGTCAACAACACAACGGGAAAACATAGAAAGGAAAATCTCCAGAATGCCACCAGCTTCGGTTGACGCACAACAACCCCGAGGTGGGATTTGCTCACTCGGAAAGAAATGGCAAAACTGGCAGTCTTTACGGCATTTAATCTCCATCAATACATGTAAGCTTCTTTGAGAGAGAAGGTAGAATATATTTTCATATGTTCGCCAAATCTGTCTGCAACGAAATGCATTTGTTCACTGCGGAATATGAGCAGGGCAGAACCAGAAAGAGGGAGAAAATGGAACAGAAAGGGTCTGTCTCACTGGAGCTCTCTCTCTTTAGTGGTTGTTCTGGCCAGAGGTCTCAGTGCGAGGCATGTGTGCGGAATGCTAAAGACTCTCTAAAGTGCCTGTAGCGGTTTGTTCTGTGGCTCACCGCTGCATAACACAGCTGCCTGCATCTAGATCTTCCCACAATCCCCTGCGACTAAAGCACCTGTGCAATAGCAAATGATACTGAATATACTTCAGCCATAAAACCCCAGTTATAGTGCCTGCTACGGCAATGATCATTATTACCATTCCCAATACTTTACGTTAAAGGTGCTCAATGTATTTTTTGACTGTACTAAAGAATAAAAAATACCTTACTGTATTTGCAGAGATTTAGGAAACATGCTTTGTTCACATATTTGTTTCTCCGAAAAACAATGCTACAGACAGTTATTCTACTCTGAAATGCACATTCCATGTCGGAATGTCTTTGTGGTCTTTGTGTTCCCGCCCACTTCCAATTTACCCAATAGTATTTTAAAACTCCGGGTTGCAAGTTGGCAGAAAACACAGCGTATTGCAGTAATGGAAGCCAGCAAACGAACTGGGTCAGAGGTCACATATTGGACCCGACCTAAAAAGCCTTGACATCCATCTAAACAGCTCTATGTCCAGAGGCATATTAAAATGTGGGTAAAACAACGAATCAGGGCCTTCACCTAATCGCCTTCCATTGTCAATTGGGCTCGTTTCTGTTGTGTCCTCAATCTGGCAACCCACGTGAGCGTCATAGGCGTAAATCACGCTGGAGTCCGGACCCACCCCATCTGAGGGGTTGTCCCCCCCTTAAAAACACATTTTCTATTGTAAATAATATAATTATATATACTTAAAATAATTATTTAAGTGGTAAAACAATACAAACACAAACAGGGCAACAATGCGTTTTAAGTTTAGAAACATTTTCTCACAGTTGGATTCGTGTTGGTTTCCTTATTTTGTAATTTCAAGATGTTTCAGTTCTTGGTCTTGTCATGTGATTCCCTTCCCATCATGTGATCATGTCATGTGCTTCCCCAGTCTCACGTGTTATGTTCCTATTGGTTGGTTTAGTTATGTGTCATATCCTGGTTGGTTCCCTTGTTTTATGTGTCTTGTTCTCATTGGTTGTTTTTGTCATGTGATCCCTATTTTGGGATGTTTGATTATCCCAGTCAAACATGGGGTGTTTGTGTGCATGTTACTTTGTTGGTTATTGCAGTATGTATGCTGTTCCATGTGTCCATGATCAAGGTTCGTTCATAGTCAAGTTTTGTTTGTGGATTGTTTCGTGTTTTGGATCTTTGGACACTGCAAATAAACTGGACTTGGGTTCTCTTTGTCTGCTTCCACGTCAGCTACAACCAATGAGAGCAAGACCCAATTTACGCCCATTGTAAGTGTCGAGTCTGAGGAAAAGGTGGCGGGGTAACAACTCTCTCCAAAATATTGTGAATTTGGACTGCAGTACCAATTTCAACCACTAGCTATTAATATTACATACTGTACCTTTAAGGGAGGTTTACAAACGTAATTCCTCTCGCAGTTTTTATTCTTCTGACTTATTAAAAAGAAGAGGGCTAATGCTTTTCTAAGCGGACAGACTTGCAATGTTCACTTTGTACACTATAAAATGGCGGAAATACCATAAATCTACATTGAAGGAAGAACCCAAGACTGGAATTCTAACATTTGAAAACGTTTCACTACTTGATGGAGTCCAAATGCACCACACAGAAATAAAGATATTAATATTTTATAACAAAAAGTATAGCTTTTCTCTTACTTACATGAGGACACTTAGAAAGCTTATTTATTTATAGCATACCGTAGAAGAATAGTTTTTAAAAAAATTTTATAGGGGCCACCAGCAAATGTACAGTACATCACGGACACACACACACACGCAGATTCATCCAAAATGCCCTCAACAGCCTCTGTGGAAAGGTGAAAGTGTTCCATGCGCAGTGAACTGTGTTTAAACTGTGTTTGTTTGCAGGAATATTGCTTTACCAATAAAATATTTAGCATGGAAAACACGCACAGACAAGCGGCAAGCTAATGTTTTGTGACAGCCACTATTAAATGACAGACATCTGTCAGATTCAATGCACATTTTCTCTTTTCTATGGTAAAATAGACCCGAATCGGGCCCCAACGTTCATATAGGAATTTAATGTGCACACAAATTGAGATTGAACATCAGACATGAGATGTTTGAAGAATTTTAAGACTGCAGGCGAACATTTGTCACATTACTCCCTTAAGAGAAATAAAAAATTCATATATCACATTGGTGTCTTTTACCCGTACAGAAAAATGCGACACATCTATGGAAAATGTCCCCGCTCGCTCCCCAGTCTAAACGACTTTTGATTCTTTATTGAATTTGCTAAATGCCCCATAAAACGAGCCGACAGCCCTGAGGGAAGGAAACAGTTGTGTAGACAAGTGTTCCATTTAGCTGATACGGATTTTCAAAACCGCGCTGCCTCTGGAAGGGAAGTAGGTCAATACAGTGAATCTCGGTGACACGACTGCCACCGTCCACTTCTTCAGGATTAGACAGCCGTGAGCCGAGAGAGGAGCTCTTTATAAGAGCGTTACTGTGACAGCATGCCAAGTTAGAGACTAATAAATCTCACGTTGTCACCAACAGGACAAGAAATGACTTAAAGATGTGGATGTGTTTTCAAGAGCAGGCTTGAAGTTGTTAAACTGTTGGGAAACCCACACACAAAAAAAGCGAGGGCTCAGGACTGTAACTGGCTAAAACTTGCTTAGGAATGTCAAAACTGCACTCAGAGATGCCTGTATATTTTAAAATCACACATAGTACAGGAATAGTTCAACTTAAAATCATTTTCTTATCTTTGTGTTGCAAATCTGTTTGATTTGCCTTCTTCTGTGGATCACAAAAAGTGAACGTTTGCCCTATTTTGAAAAGCGATTGGCGACAACATCTGTCAAGGTCCAAAAAAGCAACATAAAAAGGTTTATATGACTCAAGCACCACAATAACTGTGGGAATGTAGCTCTCAGATCAAATATGGCAGCATTGACGTCAATGACATTTGAGTCCCCATTTACTTTCATGATACAGAAACGAGAGGACACAGAGGTAAACCAGTTTGGAACAGCATGAGATGACACTGGTGAACTATTCCTTTAAAGTAAGATAACACAGCATCCTTAGAAGTTCAAGCGCAAAATATGCAGACAAGTATCCAGTGTCCTACCTGAGACGAGTGGTACGGTGTCTCTCTCCCATGACACAACAGTGATGTAGTTCTCCACTGAGGAAGGAATAATGCACTTGAAGACCGCAACGCTGCCTCTCATCGCGGTCTGGTCCGCCACACGGACCGTATAGGGCTCTCGTAAAACTAGAGAGAAAGAGCTTGTGTCATTGTTCAAAAAAAAAAACGAACACTGAAAAAATAAACATCCTTAAAGCTGAAATGTTTGTAATATTAAAAGACTTTCTTCTATCTGAACATGCAGAGGTAATTAATCTTTTACCAAAATGTAAAAAAAATTATAATTATAATTATAATCAGGTAATCAATTAAGTCAAATTTTTAAGTTAATAAATTCAAAGTTTAAGTAAACAGAACTGGCAGCTTTCAATTTTAGCATAGCCAAACATTAAACACTACTAAATCTACCACTTAACATTAATCTTGCACAAAAAAAACAACAACAAAAAAAACACTTGCTTTCAGCATTTACTCTCTCTTTCGAGTGTCATAGCAAATCATGCTGGGAAATATAAATCCCAGCCCAGTTTCAGGTAAATTTAAGTTAAAAAAACTGAAAACAATGAAACAATTAAGATCACTTAAAATGTGTCAGTGTGTCAGAACTCAAAAGAAAAATAAAGTTATAAATACTCATAAAATGTAATTTTATTGAACCTATTTGTTTAAATTACCTACTCCAACCAATTCCTTATTCTGAGCAATATGGTTTACATTTTATGGCATTAACAAAATGGTATTTTTTATGATAATACCATAGCAACACTGGCTCAACCAATGGCATGAGTTCAGGGCAGGACTATCTGTTTGTCTGACCAATAACAGATGGAAAGAGGAAAACAAGAGGAAGAGGAAGTGGAAGGGGAAGAGGAAGTTTGAAAACAGTCATTATTTTTGCTATTCCATTTAGTATCACTAGTGGTGCAGAAATTACATGTTTGGGGCCAGATTTACTAACCAGGGCAAATTAGCGTGAGAGCGAAATTCCAAAAAACGCAAATGAGAGTGGAAATTTCAGCACATAATCTACTGACGATGCGCAAATTAAAAAACAAAGACGCTGCCGGATCATTCCATAATGACTAACGCAATCCACCAGGAGTGCAAATTAGCACCTGGTTTAAAACATGCTTTTTTAGGCGGTAAATAATGATGCACATACCAGTAAATTGACTAGCTTAAACCTTAGTAAATCACCTTTCATGATTAATTTAAATACTCTCCTCCCATAAATGTTGCATGTGAAAGGGAAACTCCTACAAATCCATATGCAATAAGGTTAGCCGCAAAAATAACCCTGTCCGCGCCTTTACAGCGAAATTTTTTTCACTTAGTGAATCCTGACAGTAGTTTTTAAAAGCCAAAATGGGGTTTGCGCTGGCGTTAGTAAAACTGTTAGTAAATTTGGCAAACTGTTAGTAAATACTGTAAAAGTTTCCTGAGAGGCAAATATTTAGTTTTCAGAAAATATATATAGGATATTAAGCATAAATAAAATTTATTGTTTTATTGTTGTTGCAATGATTTGCAACATACTAGTCAAGTACAGGTGATGTTGGGGCATTCTCATTCTAGAGAGAATTTGATTGGACAAAAATGTGTGCAATACAGGATGAGTCATCAATCTTTTTGATTCATTTTCCAGGATAAAGAAAGACTGTAAGTTTAAATTATGTATATCAGCTAAAACAGGGGTAGGCAAGTTCGGTCCTAGAGAGCCGCTGTCCTGCAGAGTTTGACTCCAACCCTGAAAAACCCTCACCTTCCTGTAACTTTAGTAATCCTGAAGACACTGATGAGCTTGTTCAGGTGTGTTTGATTAGGGTTGGATCTAAACTCTGCAGGACAGTGGCTCTCTAGGACCGAACTTGCCTACCCCTGAGCTAAAAGAATGAGTTTAGGACATTTAGGAGAACACATTTAGGAGCCTCAAAGCAAATAGACATCTACTAAAATTCACAAAACCCTCATATCTATTTGTGTCTTTAAAATATTTGCAACAATCTATGCTATCTTTAAACACTCACCGGCCTTAATGTGAACATCTTGGCTTCTAATTTTCCCTGAAGGATTTTCCGCTGTGCAATAGTAAGTGTTGTCATGGATCACTTTGCTAAAGCTGGACGGAGGAAAGTGGAAGATCTGGAGAGTGCCATTTTGGTGGACATGGCGGATCCCTGGGACGTTGTAGCTCTCCTCGCCGGTGGCCAGATACCAGCGCAGGGTAGCAGGCGGCACCGCTGCTGCAGGACAGGGAACCAGAGTCCCCGTGGTGCTGGCGAACACTACCTCTTGCAGAGATGCATTGACAAAATACAAGCTGGAATGTAGGTCTTCACTGAGAACTACAGGAGACAACAGAGGACATGGGGTTAGTGTTTGAATTGTTTATGCAGTCTGAATTTTTAGAGTTAATCAGAACACAAGGATCTTTCTCTCAGTTTGAAATAACTAACAGCTTGTTTGTCACAGCTGGTCTTCACATCTCCAGGGACGCATTACTTTAACAGCTCATAAATATATTAAAACAGTTAAGTCTTAGTTTTTTTTAGTCACTATGGTCCATTAGATTCAGGTTTCAGAGTCATGCATGCTTACATAGATAAAAAAACTTTCAGATTTGGAGCTCAAATACATCAGGTGGCTCTAAACAGTACAAACCAAGTCTTAAAGGGATAGTTCAGTCAAACATTAAAATTTTGTCATCATTTACTCATCCTCAAATTGTTCCAATGTTGTTAACCAGACAGTTGATGGTCCATTGTAGGAAGTCAATGGCTACCGTCAACTGTCTGGTTACCAACATTCCTCAAAATATCTTCTTTTGTGTTCAACGAAAGAATGAAACTCATACAGGTTTGTAACAACTTGAGGGTGAGTAAATGATGACAACATTGTAATTTTGGGGTGAACTATCCCTTTAAATCTTTCAAAAGAACAGACTGTACCAGAAATAGGACAAATTCAGCTAAATAACAGCTTAGAGAGCAATTTCTCCACTGGGGCTTTTAAAAGAGAAAGATTTCATTTAGAGAAGTAGTGCTGAACCTTGTTTTAATGAAACAATATAATTTCTCATATGTTTTAACACTTCATTTTAATTTATTATATTTGTAATGGCCATTGCTTTGGCAATACGGCAACAAATAAACAACAAAAGTCAATAAAGCCCTAATGGATTTGAATTGATTTGTTCACTTATAACTTTCAGTTAAGTTTTCAGATGGACATACTGGGAGCAAAACACAATTACAGTGCCCTGGAGTATTTTATAGATAATGGAACTCTGTTTTCGGCCATGGGAAAGCTACTATTGTCTAAAAGCACACAAGAAATAAAATATTTATACCCATACTCTAGTTATTTGATTCCCAAGATAAAAAAACAACAACATAGATGAATGGAAATACATGGAATAGTGGAATCAGCAGACAAAAAAAAAAAAAAAGCACAGCACAATTCGTACGTCACAACATTCTTTTTAAAAGTGAGTATTTTCTCCTTAAAAGTCGAGTGATCCAAAGACAATCTCAAAAATGCGTTTTTTACGTCTCAAACCTTGTAACCAATCATGTCAACGTGCGGGCGGGCTTTAGCATATCATTAAATATGCTCTGAAACAGAAAGCCGGGTTATCACGGTATATTTTTATTATTAAAAATGTTGCAATATAGCGGGTGAATTATATATATGATATTATGATGAACTTTATGCCTTTCGGGAACATGGTTTGTGTAACATTGGCAACACATCATTAGCTGTTTGATAACAGAAAAAGGTTAATCATATTAATTACCACTATGTGTCTGACTTTGTAAAGAGCGATACCATTGTGCAGCATTTACTACAGTAACTTGAATAAAAGTTGGCCGAGTGGATCTCTGCTAATTTGCATATTCATGTATCCGAGTATACTAAATGGAGCAAGTAGAGTTACATTCAAACAATTTTTAGGCATGAAGATTTTTCGCAGCGATTAAAAAAAAAAAAAAATTGGTACTCAAAGACGCATTTTAAAGGTTGTACTGTGTAAATTTTAGCGGCATCTAGTGGTGAAGTTGTGAATTGTAACCGCCCACCGCTCACCCCTCCCTTCTGAAGCACATAAAGAAGCTACGGTGGTCGTCAAAGGACAAAGATTCCGTCGTCAGAGAGAGCAGAGAATAGCTAGCGCTCTCTAGAGCAGTTTGTCTACTGTAGAAACATGGCGGCACAAAATACCAATTTCACTATAAGAGGACCTGCGGTGTATGGAGATAGAAATGGCTCATTCTAAGGTAATAAAAACATAACAGTTCAGTATGTAAGGTCTTTATACTCCACTGAAAACATAGTTATGTATATTATAGGTCTATTGCATTTCTGTCAATAGATCCTCATAAATATTACACACTGCACCTTTAAATGGATAAAATTATTGACTACAGGGGGACTTTAAAACAAATAGAGACACATATTAAACCTTACATTTCATATCACCATTTTCAGCGTTTTTTGCAGCATTTAACACAAAAGCCTAAACGCACTGTATACTTTTTTTTTGTACAGAAAACATAAAAATCCACTACGGTCTATTGATAATCCAGAGCGAAGCACTAGTGAAAGATCAAAAGAACTTTAGACCTTAAGAACAATCATTAAATATTAAAAGACTTTATGTCAATACTGAGAATCTACATCGATACGGCAACATTTTAACAGATCTTATATGCACTGCCAATGTATACAATTTTATAAAAACATAAAATCATATATATATATATATATATATAAAATATATATATATATATATATATAGTATATATAAATACATATCATATTAGTATATTTATTATATATCTTTCTACATATCTAATAAAAATGTAATGTTCTCAGAATGTGTTGCTAGCAAAAAGATCTTTACTTTAAGACTTTTAAAACCATTAGACACATGAGGACAAAATAAAGAAGGCAGCAGCTGTTTTCCAGACATGATTCATCTGATTTAGCACCACAGACATCATGCGGTAAGCATCATTAAAGGGTTGAGCATGGATTCAAGCACTGATGGACTCTTCATCTTTAAAAATCTGCATGGTCAGCGTCTGTCAATCTGATTCAAATTCATAAAATCATATATATATATATATATATATATATATATATATATATATATATATATATATATATATATATATATATATATATATTGAATGAATTTATAATTAATCTGGCTTTTTCAGAAAGTGCTTCAGGCTGTTTGATTAAAAGCGATCCTTATCTGCCTGAAATAACGGACAGAGCGCTTCCTTTGTCACTGCTTGTTTCTGTCTTTCAGAGCCGATCATTGTAAATTCCCGCTGAGAGAGTCTCTAACGCGCTGTCCCTCTGTGGTCCTGTCTGAGCTTGACTCAGGGTGATATTTATGGGGTGAGCATGTGACAGCTCAAGGGCAGAGACCATTTTAAAGTCAAGCTGATCTAGGGGCATGGTGGTCAGGAAAGCGCACGTTTTGCTTTAACAATCTATGAGATTAAGATGAAGGTCTGGTTAACATTTAAAGGGATAGTTCAACCAAAATCTGGTTGAGCTTTCGCAAGAACCAATGAGGTTTATTCCCATGTTAAGCATCGCATTTGAGCTTCCGCAAGAACCAATGAGGTTCATTCTCATGTTACGCATCACATTTTAGCTTTCCGCAAGAACCAATGAGGCTCATTCTCGTGTTACGCATCACATTTGAAATTCCGCAAGAACCAATGAGGTTCATCCTCATGTTACGCATCACATTTTAGCTTCCGCAAGAACCAATGAGGTTCATTCTCATGTTACGCATCACATTTTAGCTTCCGCAAGAACCAATGAGGTTCATCCTCATGTTAAGCATCGCATTTGAGCTTCCGCAAGAACCAATGAGGTTCATTCTCATGTTACGCATCACATTTTAGCTTTCCGCAAGAACCAATGAGGTTCATTCTCGTGTTACAGATCACATTTTAGCTTCCGCAAGAACCAATGAGGTTCATCCTCATGTTACGCATCACATTTAAGCTTCCGCAAGAACCAATGAGGTTCATTCTCATGTTACGCATCACATTTTAGCTTCCGCAAGAACCAATGAGGTTCATCCTCATGTGTTACACATCACATTTGAGCTTCCGCAAGAACCAATGAGGTTCATTCTACTGTTACGCATCACATTTTGGCTTCCGCAAGAACCAATGAGGTTCATTCTCATGTTACGCATCACATTTTAGCTTCCGCAAGAACCAATGAGGTCCATTCTCATGTTACGCATCACATTTTAGCTTCCGCAAGAACCAATGAGGTTTATTCTCATGTTACGCATCACATTTGAGCTTCCGCAAGAACCAATGAGGTTCATCCTCATGTGTTACACATCACATTTGAGCTTCCGCAAGAACCAATGAGGTTCATTCTACTGTTACGCATCACATTTTAGCTTCCGCAAGAACCAATGAGGTTAACTCTCATGTTACGCATCACATTTGAGCTTCCGCAAGAACCAATGAGGTTCATTCTCATGTGTTACATATCACATTTGAGCTTCCGCAAGAACCAATGAGGTTCATTCTACTGTTATGCATAGCGTAAGCTTTGGCACTCAGGTCATTTGAGGTTACTCTCCATAAATCAATGTTCATTCTCATGTTACGCATCACATTTGACTAGTTATTTTAGTTTATAATGTTTAAAATATGGATATATTATCTCACACAAATGAATTGATTCGCTTCAGAAGGCCTTCATTCACCCTACGGAGCCGTGTGGATATTTTTTTTATGATAGATGCACTTTTTTGGGCTTTAAAATCAAATCATTGCCATTATTTACAGCTTGGAAAAGCCAGGACATTATTTAATATAACTAATACTCTGACTGTATTAGTCTGAAAGAAGAAAGTCATATACACCTAGGATGACTGAGGGTGAGTAAATCATGGCCTAATTTTCATTTTTGGGTGAACCAACCCTTTAAATCTGTTCATCAAATAAAGCGTTGGAGTCTCTTCAGAAAATGTGGACTAAACCGCTCAATTTGATTAGTTTTATGATCTCTTTATGAACTTTTTGAAGCGTCAAAGTGTCAGTTGCGTAGCTATCAACGGAGAAAGCTCTCAGATTCCATCAAAATGATCTTCATTTATGTTCTGAAGATGAATGAATGTCTTACGGGTTTGCAGCAACATGAGGTTGAGTAATTAATGTCAGAAATTTCATTTTTGGGTGAACCCTTTAACAGTGGACTTTTTTTCTCCCCAAACTCTACTTTAAAAGGAAAGTTTTAATGAATCTTTTTAATGGAATCTGAGAGCTTTCTGTCCCTCCATTGACAGCCTACGCAACAACCACTTTCAGGCCCCAGAAAGGTGGTAAAGACATCATAAAAGTAATCTATGTGACTCCAGTGTTTTAACTTTCACCAAAAAAGGAGTAATTTTAAGATAACACTAGAAAGAAAAACACAAAATGTACAGTGCTGTATTACTTAATAACGCGTTTTAAACAGCCTATGGCTTTACACTTTTTTTTTTTAGTTATTAAAGAAAACAAAAAGAAATGAGTTATATATGAGTCAGACTGGAGGTCTGACTGGGTGTTTGTAATGAGGAGCATTTGAGCGGAATGACAGTTACATTTAGGGTGAGCAGAAATATGGGTTTGTCTTTTGAAAACACATTAGCATTTGTCCACTGATAGTGTGTAACCAGCCATCGCAAGACTCTTTTTAAAACTAGCCAGGTGATTTATTTAAGTAATGTGCGATCAATATTTACCCTGCAAACCGCATGGGCGCCTCTGATATTAACCCTTACAAACCTGAGATAGAACTGTTGGGTTTAGAAATGATCAGGACAGACACATTAAACAAAAAAAAGTTGTAACTGTACACTAATGGAAAAGATGATACCCATGGTACTTTGATGTATACAGTAGTGGACATAAGTGATGTTCAGCCTATAGGAAAATTTAAATCGTCACCCTTTATTCAAATATTATAAGAAAATTTGCTAAAGCATTTTGTGACGTTGTGCTTGGAGTCAATTGTTTTATTTGCAAATTGTGTGGGCAAAACAAGTTATGAACATGCAAAAACTAAATCAATGACATAATCTATGAAATATTAATAACTGATTATATTGTAGTCAATGTATGCTTTTCCTTGTGAGCTTTTTATTCATCTTTTTTTAATATTTCATATTTAAAATATTACATTTTCCTCATATTTTGATGGTTTAATCAAACTTATAGGGCCATAAAATACAAATGATTACCATATTCAGATATCATAGTGTTACCATCTTTTATCAATCTGTTTTTTTTTCTCTGTTTGATAAAATAAAATATATCTTTGGATAATTTGAGTATTTTTATAATGAACTGCTTATGTATTATTCAGAAAAAAAAAAAAAAAAATATATATATATATATATATATATATATATATATATATATATATATATATATATATATATATATAGTCAAAAAATAGAACATAGTAATTGCATCTTTCTATTTTAAACCTGCACATTTGGCAAAATGTAATATTTTCATGATTAATTGCTTATGTATAATTCATAAAAAATATCAAATATCCAAATACATGTTGTGCAGGTTAAAAAGGACTTTTAATAATTTTTGGGATGATTAACAGTTTTTCATGAAGAATTGCTTGTGCATAACTCATATCTTAAAAATAAACAAACATTATGTTAGAATGTCTTAAGCCTGCAAAGCCTAAAATCAGTAGCTCTCTGAGGATGAAATCTTGGCCCTGGTGTGGGTGGATGGGTCACTCTGTTGGCTGCAGGCCGACTGTGTCTGCGCTGTTGTCTGTGCAGCAAACAGGAGGGGTGGTTCCTCCCCGTGGACTGCGGAACCTTGACGGAACGTCACGGGCTCAAGGTAATTAAAGCAGCGGCGTGCGAAAAGCCAGAGAGTGCAGTCGGAGCCTGGAACAGCTAGTCAGATAGTCAGAATTCTTGTCCCTGCCCCGGGGCTACAGCGGGCCTGGTGTCAGGGAGCTGTAGCGGAGCACAGCAATTTAACCAGCTTGCAATTTGCTCTCATGAATATTAAGCACAGCCCAGCCGTGTCTGGGTTAATGGACCCCCACTCACTGCCAATATGTAAAGCTGAAGATATCCCCCAGATGCCGAAAAAGGGAGAGACCGGGAGCAGCGCGAGTCCCACTGGAACAGCGAAGTTTCTGTGGGTTTTTTTTTCATCTCTTAAGTGAGATGATTTGAATATCATCTGAATAATGTCAGAGCAAACGTTCGTTTAGAGCCTCCCTGGTGGTGAGAAGGAGATCAAACGGCCTCCGTGGATCTACATCAATTACGAGAGCCGACGCCGCTGATGTCTGAATCTAAAGCGCTGCTGACTCGGATGATGAGGAAACACGAGGCAGAGCTAAACGAGACTCGGCTGCTCACGCTGGGCTGACAGCTCCTCATCTCCCAGAGACACGTGTAATACAACATTTCATTGAGATTGCCAAAACTATGCATGTATACTTAATTAAGCAACAAATCAAGTGACTGATTTATTGAAAAACTTTATATTTATAAAAAAATATATATATATATATATATATATATATATATATATATATATATATATATATATATATATATATATATATATATATATATATATACACACACTATATTGCCAAAAGTATTGGAACACTCCTCCAAATTCAGGTGTTCCAATCACTTCCATGGCCACAGGTGTATAAAATCAAGCACCTAGGCATGCACACGCTTCTACAAACATTTGTGAAAGAACTGGCTTCTCTCAGGAGCTCAGTGAATTCAAACATGGTACGGTGATAGGTTGTCACCTGTGCAATAACGTAAAATTTTCTCACTACTAAATATTCCACGGTCAACTGTTAGTGGTATTATAACAAAGTGGAAGCAAATGGAAACAACAGCAACTCATTACATAGTGGTAGGACACGTAATATCACAGAGAGGGATCAGCGCATGTGTGCATAAGTTGCCAACTTTCTGCAGAGTCAATAGCTACAGACCTCCAAACGTGTGGTTTTAAGATTACCCTGGACTCTGGAGCGTGTTCTCTGGAGTGACCAATCACGCTTCTCTGTCTGGGTCTGATGGACGAGTCTGGGTTGGCGGTTGCCAAGAGAATGGTACATGCCTGACTGCATTGTGCCAAGTGTAAAGTTTGGTGGAGTGGGGATTATGGTGTGGGGTTGTTTTGCAGGTGAAAGGAACTCTTAATGCTTCAGCATACCAAGACATTTTGGACAATTTCATGCTCCCAACTTTGTGAGAACAGTTTGGGGATGGCCCTTTCCTGTTCCAACATAACTGCGCACCAGTGCAAAAAGTAAGGTTCATAAAGATATGGATTGAGTCCAACATCAGTGCCTGACCTCACAAATGTGCTTCTAGAAGAATGTTCAACAATTCCCATAAACACACTCCTAAACCTTGTGGAAAGCCTTCCAAGAAGAGTTGAAGCTGTTATAGCTGCAAAGGGTGGGCCAACTCCATATTAAACCGTACGGATGTAGGCCTGCACATAAAGGCAGGCGTCCCAAAACTTTTGGCAAATATATATAGTAAAAAAGTACAGTCTTTCTCTTCAGAGAAAACAGTGCAAAAATACTGATGACTCATCCTGCACTGCATAGATTTTTGTCCAATCAAATTATCTCTATAATTGTCCCTCCCCCTAAGCCAGTAATCTAGCAAGTAAGACTAGCAAGTAATCATATTCACATATATACATATATACACACACACATATATATATATATATATATATATATATATATATATATATATATATATATATATATATATATATATATATATATATATATATATATATATATATATATATATATATATATATATATATATTAGGTCCTTCTCAAAAAATTAGCATTGTGATAAAAGTTCATTATTTTCCACAATGTAATGATAAAATTAAAATGTCATATATTTTAGATTCATTGCACACCAACTGAAATATTTCAGGTCTTTTATTGTTTTAATACTGATGATTTTGGCATACAGCTCATGAAAACCCAAAATCTCAAAAAAATAGCATATTTCATCCGACCAATAAAAGAAAAGTGTTTTTAATACAAAAAAGTCAACCTTCAAATAATTATGTTCAGTTATGCACTCAATACTTGGTCGGGAATCCTTTTGCAGAAATGACTGCTTCAGTGGCATGGAGGCAATCAGCCTGTGGCACTGCTGAGGTGTTATGGAGGCCCAGGATGCTTCGATAGCTGCCTTAAGCTCATCCAGAGTGTTGGGTCTTGCGTCTCAACTTTCTCTTCACAATATCCCACAGATTCTCTATGGGGTTCAGGTCAGGAGAGTTGGCAGGCCAATTGAGCACAGTAATACCATGGTCAGTAAACCATTTACCAGTGGTTTTGGCACTGTGAGCAGGTGCCAGGTCGTGCTGAAAAACGAAATCTTCATCTCCATAAAGCTTTTCAGCAGTTGGAAGCATGAAGAGCTCCAAAATCTCCTGATAGCTAGCTGCCTTGACCCTGCCCTTGATAAAACACAGTGGACCAACACCAGCAGCTGACATGGCACCCCAGACCATCACTGACTGTGGGTAATTGACACTGGACTTCAGGCATTTTGGCATTTCCTTCTCCCCAGTCTTCCTCCAGGCTCTGGCACCTTGATTTTCAAATGACATGCAAAATTTGAGCGACAGTCCAGTGCTGCTTCTCTGTAGCCCAGGTCAGGCGCTTCTGCCGCTGTTTCTGGTTCAAAAGTGGCTTGACCTGGGGAATGCGGCACCTGTAGCCCATTTCCTGCACACGCCTGTGCACGGTGGCTCTGGATGTTTCTACTCCAGACTCAGTCCACTGCTTCCGCAGGTCCCCCAAGGTCTGGAATCGTCCTTCTCCACAATCTTCCTCAGGGTCCGGTCACCTCATCTCGTTGTGCAGCGTTTTTTGCCACACTTTTTCCTTCCCACAGACTTCCCACTGAGGTGCCTTGATACAGCACTCTGGGAACAGCCTATTCGTTCAGAAATTTCTTTCTGTGTCTTACCCTCTCGCTTGAGGGTGTCAATGATGGCCTTCTGGACAGCAGTCAGGTCGGCAGTCTTACCCATGATTGTGGTTTTGATTTTAAAAGCCTCACGAATCTTTTGCAGGTGTTTAGAGTTTGGGGCTGAAACGATTCCTCGAGTAACTCGAGTTACTCGAATTGAAAAAATCCTCGAGGCAAAATCATCTGCCTCCATGCTTCGTTTAGTTCATTTAACTACACACGGATGTTGCAGAAATATTTTTTTTGTGTATAAGGACTCGGAGTATGCACGGATTGCGGTTAAATCCGCGATTCAGGTGGGTAAACATCCCAAAAATTGCGGGTGGATGAGAGAAATCATTGATGTGTTGATTTTAATTAAGATGCGGAACTCATTTCACGGTAAACGCAATGAATGTGTCGCTCTTTAACTTTCGTTTTTAGCTCATGGCGAGATCAAAGACCGCAATGCGAGAGAGATTGGCATCAGCACTGCTAATATCATTTAGTCTCGCTATTTTTAAATGAAGACAACGGTGTGTTGAGCTTCAGGATACGACACTGAACAGGTTTCATTTGCGGCAGTTCGCACGGCAGCTGAGGAGATACGAGCAATATTTATAGCTACTAACTTAATAAAACAAGCTGTGTTACAATGATGAATATGATTAGCTCAAAATGTAGATGTGCGATGTAGGCTACTTTATCTCAATTAAACACAAACTCATCTCTTGCGTTTGCGAGGTGATGCAGAGGTGTCAACCCGTTTGGGTTATTTAAAACATGTAATTTCGCCAAAGAAGATTTGTTTTAAAGCAACCTACTTCAGTGTAGCTAAAATGTGACGGTAGCATCGCGCTTACACTGAGGATTTGAGTTTATGACGATCGGGTGCGGATGGATAGTTTGTTTTTAACAGCGGATTCGGTGACGTTATCCGCGCATCTCTAGTATGACCATCTGTACTCTTCTTCTTATTTCAAGTTTCCTTCCTGTCCAATATTTTTTGCTTCTTACAAAAGCCACACAGCCTTCAGAAGACAGTTAAGGCTTGTCATGCCTGAACTGAAGCTGAAACTAAAGTTAAACATACATGCAATGTTTAGGCATTATTGCTATTTATATTAATATTATTTTGGTTTATTGGTTGTAGGTTTAGTTTTAGACTGAACTTTTTAAACTAATTTGAAATAGATTTTATAATGTGGCAATTGAATGCATTAAAATATTTTCACAGTTATTATGTATGCAATTTCAGCAATAAAACTTTATTTTTCTAAAAAGAAAACAAATTAGATGTTAATTTTAAGATACCTGTCTTATTTTCTCTTATATATTTAGTATTGCTCTTTAATAAAGAAAAAAGTAATTATTATTCGATTACTCGATTAATCGATGGAATAAACGGTAGAATACTCGATTACTAAAAGAATCGATAGCTACAGCCCTATTAGAGTTAATTAGTTGATTCAGATGATTAGGTTAATAGCTCGTTTAGAGAACCTTTTCATGATATGCTAATTTTTTGAGATAGGAATTTTGGGTTTTCATGAGCTGTATGCCAAAATCATCAGTATTAAAACAATAAAAGACCTGAAATATTTCAGTTGGTGTGCAATAAATCTAAAATTAAAGAAAGTTTAATTTTTATCATTACATTATGGAAAATAATGAACTTTTATCACAATAATTTCTAGATTTTGTGTGTGTGTATGTGTGTGTGTGTGCTCTTCACATGCTCTTCAATATGCCCCACGCAAACATTCTGTCCCTATCAAGAGATTGTTTTGACTAACAATCTTATTTGCTAGTTAAAATAAGACTAGACTTATCCACCTTCATATGCACCATCACCTAAACTATGTCTTCCAAAAATGTCAGCCAATGCAATGTCAGCAAATTTGGCCACACGGAAGGCCAAGAGCTTTTTACAAATGGCAAAAAGATGGTAGGGCTTCCTCTGAATCCTTTGTTGTTTATAGAGTATCAGGCTCGCAGAGGCAAGTGAGATTTACTCAGGACACCGATTTCCTTGTGTTTACCACATAAGACACACATACTCACACCAAAACAAAGCACAGTGAGGACAGTGAGGAATCATGCTGCCTTTATCAGACAGATAAATTCCTCAAGGTAGCATCAGTGGTGGAATAAAAACAAAAAGGATAGGTAATTGTCAAAAAAAAAAAAAAAAAGATAGGTAATTATAAATCCCACATTATGGTGATAACAGATTTTGGAGAACCAAAATAAATGATTACCTAAAAAAAAATATTAACTATTATTTTGGCCTTTTTTTTTTAACAAAAACAGATGCTACTAGCATTTTTTTAGTTTTTCCATTGACTAAATATATGATGTAAATACAGCATATGTAAATGTATGAAAAGTATTCCATGTTATTTAAACAATTTGTGTATATTTATACTGAATAGTTAAATGATTATACAGTATGTAATTACTGTATAACACACACACATGTATGTGTGTGTGACATCAACCACTGAAAAATCAATCTTGGTTCACCACTATACTAAATACTTAACTATGTATTGTTTGGTTTTGTTAAGCAGCTTACAGTATCCCGATGTCTCAGTTTGTGCCCTCTTCTAAACATGTGCCTGTGCTAATATTTGGGTGTGAGTCTCAGGTCAGCTCCTATCCTCACTGGCTGCAGGGAAGAAAGCTCGCGCCCCTGCTCACTGACGCAGCCAAGCACATGTAAATGTATTCAGAGCATTTAGTGCTCAGGATTAATCGAATTATAATTTAATCATCTGATCAAACAGCAATTAGCATAATCACTTCTGGGGACGGGCCGATAGAGAATGCAGTGGAAACAGAACAGACCTGAGGCGAGAGCAGCTTCAATGAGGCATTTGCTGGGATCTCTGCAAATGTTACACATTTCTGGGTGTTGAAATTCTGCCCAACTTTTTTTTTTCTTGTCTACTCTGCTACATGGACACATTCAGTGGTCAAACAGACTTTGCTATCTCATGGACAAAAACCAAGGATGTAACCACATATTCAGGACTGCAGGGGACCATATTTAACCCATTTTCTCTCTCATTCTTTACTGTCAAACACACACACACACACATGTTTGTTTTTGTGAAATGTGGGGACATTCCATAGGCGTAATGGTTTTTATACTGTACAAACCGTATTTTCTATCCCCCTACACTGCCCCTGCCCCTAAACCTACCCATCACAGGAGACTGCCCAGTTTACGTTCTGTGAAAAAAATCTCATCCTGTGTGATTTATAAGCATTTTGAAAAGTGAGGACATGGGGAACGTCCTCATATTTCACCCTCTTTTTGTAATACCTATGTCATACCCATGTCATTATACACATTTGTGCACTGATATTTCACAAAAACATGCCCACACACACACACACACACACACACACACACACACACACACACACACACACACACACACACACACACACACACACACACACACACACACACACACACACACACACACACACATGTTGTGTTTCCATGTTTTATGGGGACATTCCATAGGCGTAATGCATTTTATACTGTACAAACCGTATTTTCTATCCCCCTACACTGCCCCTGCCCCTAAACCTACCCATCACAGGAGACATGCTGCATTTTTACATTTTCAAAAACATCACTTAGTGTGATTTATAAGATGTTTTCTCATGGGGACCAAAAATGTCCCCACAAGGACAAGGATTTTGGATATTGCCATCTTTGTGGGGACATTTTGTCCCCATACCGTAGGGATTACCAGTCCACACACACACACACACACACACACACACACACACACACACACACACGCACACACACACACATATATATTTTTAATTAAAGAATGCTCTGAAGGGAATCATATATTTTTGTGAGGGCCATAAACACCATAGATAGAGGGGGAAACATCTACAATATTAGAATTTTATTTCAGTTTCGGAACTCTATCATTGGAAAACCCTAGTTGATCGTTAATATGAATATTGAAGATGATGTCAGAAAAATGTTTGAAACATTGATGTCAAAAACATTTAGGTTGAAATTATGATATTTAACATCCATTTTGGACTGTACAAATGAGGTATAAATGGGAAAAACTTCATTTGTAACCTAAAATGTGCTTTATTTGGTAACTGAATTAAAAGCAACCAGTATTATTCATTATGACTAATTTAAAATATTATTCAGTGACTGAAAATCACATAGAAATCACATGGCAATAACTCCAAAAGGTATTAACATGCACTTTTTTTTTTTTTTTTTATTAAAAGACATTTTGCCAAAATTCCAATCTGTATATATATATATATATATATATATATATATATATATATATATATATATATATATATAATTTGGTATATATATCATAATTTGGTGTAAGTGTCTGTGCCTTATTTCCTTGGACAATGTACTTTTTCGTGAATATATGTATAAAGTCTCACTGAAAGATGATCAATAGATTAGATGTGTTTGTGTTTGTGTAAGTGTTTGTGTAAGAAAAATATCCATATTAAAAACATTATAAACTAAAATAACTTTACGGCAAAAGAGTAACCGTTGACCTGACCCATGACGTATTGATGAATGCGGAAGCGCAGAGAATAGAGCAAAACAAAACACCGGTCATGGTACATTTTTAAAGAGAAATGTTGGAGGATTTCGATATTAGAGGTTTTTTTTATGCCCAGTCGTATTTGTTTGAACCGCGAGAAGCATCAAAGCTTACTCTACTATCGCGTAAGGGGTTACTCTTTTGGCGTAAGTCCACTTGCTTAAAGGTCGTCTGCCAGAAGCTAGTTTTTAAAGTTTTAAATATGGATATTTTTATTACACAAACACATCGCTTCGCTTCAGAAGGCCTTTGTTAACTCCCCAGTGCCACGTGGAGTACGTTTATGATGGACCTTCATTCACTGCCATTATAAAGCTTGCAAGAGCCAGGACATTTTTTTATATATCCGATTGTATTCGTCTGAAAGAAAGTCATATACACCTAGGATGGCTTGAGGGTGAGCAAATCATGGGGTAATTTTCTTTTTTAGGTGAACTATCCCTTTAAGGCTCACCAAAAACTGCCATCTCTTTCACAAAAACAGAACAAAAGCACCACTGACAGGAAAAAACCCTGTCTCATTTGAGATCACAGTGGATGGAGCAACCCAGTGGTTTGTGCTAAAGTCATCAAGCTTCTTTGCTGAAAAAAAAAAGCCTGAAAGTCCTCATCAGTATAAAATACGAAGTGCTTTTTCTGCCAAGTCATCAAAGCAGGAAATAAATACACATTACGGCCACCAGCACAGGCCCGTCTGTCAGGCATATTTCCTGCTGATTGACAATAAGCTGAGCTGATGGAAAATATGAACACTGATCAGCCTTACTTCTTGCTAAACAGTTAGTACAAGCAGATCATCAAAATGTCATTATGCCAAACGACTCCTGGAATTACTGATATGCTGGAGAAAGAGCTACTAGGTTGAGTAGCGCGCTGTGTGTGTGTGTGTGTGTGTGTGTGTGTGTGTGTGTGTGTGTGTGTATGCGCCCTACAGAGCCTGACTCACAACACACGTTTATGTCTATTTCTAATACACATTGTGCTTTGCTATTGGCAAAGCTTTAACCTCGCCAATTAGTTACGTTACAACTAATACAATTTTAAAAAAGCAAAGCAACAATATGGCATATGAAGCATCTGATGCTTTTTTCCCCGTTATAGTTTATTTTGGGAAAATCAACTTACAAATCAAAATACATTTTTATGTAAAACTCCATACACTGTAAAAATGATTTCCGAAGTTATAAAAAAAATAAAGATTGTTGGTGTATTTGCCATCTGTGTGTAATTATTTGTGTAGCTTACTAGCAATTTCAGAGTGAAACCGGTTTCAAAGTAAATCCTATACACCATTTTTTTTTTTCAGTGTTATCATAACACGTTAGGGTTTAACTTAACTGTATTTTGGGGACAGAGTTGTCCCTAATAAGTGAGCTAAATCTCAAAACTAAAAATTCAGGACAAAATGAAACAAAATTGTGAATCTAATTTGAAATCTGAAATTAAGATTCTGGAATGTTCTTGAAGGCAATGGATTCATCAATAAAGTAAACAATGTTCCTAAAAAAAGCAATCTTAATAATGCAAGTTTTTAATTAGTAGGGTTAGTGTAGGTTGATATGTCCTCCCTTAGTCTAGGTAAATCTGGAAAAAAAAACCTCTTAAAAATATAACTAAAATGTTTTTTATATCTGTAAAAACAATTAATAAATAAAGTAAATCTTGGTTAGTTTTTGTTTTAATTCTATAAATGCAAAAAACAAACATAAAATTATGAAAACCCTTTAGGATATAATAACCCTATGCACGCCAGAAGCTTTCAAAAACAAAAACTATGAATCTACATTGTTCTGACACAGTTGATTTTAAAACATATCAAATGATTTGTAGAACAATATGACTTTGCTTTGCTTTCAGGACTGTAAACAAGGCCTTGATTTCTTTCCACCACATCACAGCGCAGCTGCAGTCTTAAAAACCAAGCCGTACAGTTGAGCAAAACAAATGGATATGCCCACACACTTTTGTCTGTTTGATCTGGACTCAGCTAAAAGCTCTCTTAAAAACCATCTCATGGAAAGCGACAGCTGATTGGGCACTTTGCTCTACGCCGCGCTGTTTACTCGTGTCCATTTGAGTGTATGTCAGAGTTGGCCCCTAGCATCAGTTTACAAAAACAACATCGCACCTACTTTCGGCTACGTCTGTGCGAGGACGCTTATGTTGTTCCAATTACATCTGTGTGTTAATATGCACACGGTCTCGAGAGCTCTTCACCAACACAAGAGCCATTGAAAACAACTCAGCATGATTTTTACATGCAAAAACATTTGTTGTTCAATACCAGAAAGCTGAGCTTGGAAAAAGCAGTGGGAATGTTTGTTATTAGGACTAAATTTTAAAAATGGTATTAACCTCATTAATTATGCATCTACACTCTTAGAAGAAAAGGTTCTATATAGAACCTTGAAGGGTTCTGTCAGGCGCTTCATATATAGAACCATTTAGTGGTTCCCATCGTGGAATCATTTTATGAATATATTTCTAAATAGTTTGTTTTGTTTCAATTTTAATTTTAAAAACATTTTATGAATTATTGAGGTCAAAACATACTTTATCATTGGAGAAAGAAAAAATAAATAACATATTAAACGTGAAAATATTATGAAGCAATTTCTGCTTATATAACAGAGGCCAGCTAGTAAAGAGCTATGCAGCTAAACCTCACTCCCTGGCCTCAAGAGGGTCCTTGATCTTTAGGGTCCTTGTAACGCCTGCCCCCATGCAAGAAACGTTGGTTCGAATACCACTCTGAAGAGTTGCAAGTGGAACTGGAGGGATTACAATGGTGCCGTGACCCGGATGGGAGCAAATGTGTATTGGTGGCCAGCTAGTAAGGAGCACTGGCCTCACTCCCCTGCACTAGCAACAGATATTAGATGCTATGGTCTTTAGGGTACTTGTTAGCACCTGCCTCCCATGCCAGAAACGCCGGTTCAAATCCCACTCAGAGCGGCTGCAAGTAGAACCGGAGGGGTTACATAGGTGCCATGACCCGGATGGAAGTGAGTGTAATGGAGGCCAGCTAGTAAAGAGCTGTGCAGATAAAATCCACTGCCCTGGCCTCAAGTGGCGCACTAGCGACAGACGCTAGATGCCGCAGTCTTTAGTGTTCTTGTTAGCGCTTGCCTCTCAGGCCGGAAACACTGGTTCGAATCCTACTTGGAACGGTTGCAAATAGAACCGGCGAGGTTATATTGGTGTCGTGACCCGTATGGGAGTAAGTGTATGGGAGGCCAGTTAGTAAAGAGCTGTACAGGTAAACCTCTTTCCCCTGGCCTCAAGAGGCGCATCAGCGACAGACGCTAGATGCAGCGGTCTTTAGTGTCCTTGTTAACACCTGCCTCCCATGCCAGAAAAGCAGGTTCGAATCCCGCTCAGAACGGTTGCGAGTAAAACCGGAGGGGTTACATTGGTGCCTTGTCCAGGATGGGAGTGAGTGTAATGCAGGTTAGCTAGTGAAGATCTGTGCATAGTAAACCTCACTCCCCTGGCCTCAAGAGGCATACTAGAGACAGATGCTAGATGCTACGGTCTATTGTGTCCTTGTTAACACCTGCCTCCCATGCCAGAAAAGCAGGTTCGAATACCGCTCAGAACAGTTGCGAATAAAACCGGAGGGGTTACATTGGTGCCGTGACCAGGATGGGAGTGAGTGTAATGAAGGGTTAGCTAGTAAAGATCTGTGCATAGTAAACCTCACTCCCCTGGCCTCACGAGGTATACTAGCGACAGATGCTAGATGCTACGGTCTATAGTGAGCTTGTTAGCGCGCCCACCTCCCATGCCAGAAAAGCTGGTTTGAACCCTGCTTGGAGCGGGGTTACACTTATATAGAAACTTTTTGGCACAAAGTTTTCTTTAAAATTGATTTAAGAACCCTAGGGTTATATAAAGAGACCCATTGAACCTTCTTTCTAAGAGTGTACAAGCTGCAGCTGCACTGAACACTTGTCCATCAACAATAAAGAAACACGAAATCTCAAAAGGGATATTTAAGAGACCAGGGAATTAATTTATCCTTCCCTTCCAGGTAACATCCCAAACGGCTTCGCAAACAAGCACGCCACGTTTCCTTCTGCTAGTCATTATGGAAACACTTCCGGGGTCACCTGTACAGGAAGCTCCAAGGCCACTGCGCCAACATACATTTCAGGGGTTTCCATAGAGACCAGTGGAGAACTGGGCTGTGAGCTTAACCAAATCATGAAAGGCTCATTTTGTATGGCTTCTTTTTCTCTCTCTCCCCCACACACCCGCAAGGAACATGCTACACTGGCCAGAGAGCGCGAGATCGAGAGAGAAAGAGAGAGAGAGCTCACTGCACTGACAGCAGCGGCACTGCATCAGAACGCTGATCAATGGAGCCTCAGAGACCCACATACAAGGCTAGAACGCAGTGGCACAAATGGGACCATATTGATTCAAAGAGAAACACTTAAAATGCTTTTTAGAAATGCTCATTTGAACACAGTTCAGTAGACATGCACCACTCAATTGGCCAAAAACAAAATCCCTCTGAAATGATAATCAATTACATTGATACCACATTAATTGAGGTTAAACGATTGTGTCCATTTCCGGTTTCATTGCAGCCCTGCGGTATACTGATAAAGCTTGGGAAAAAAAATCATCGGACTAAAATTTAGACTGATATGATTCAATAAAATGTGGCCTCGTGGCATTCAACAACACCCTTTATGCTAAAGCATTGCTGTGTACGCTTTTTGTGTGTGCATCCTATCATAATGCATCTCCTGTCTTGCCATCACCGGTCAGTCTATGTGGAATGGCCTGGGTCTGATATTAACGCGCCACAGTGTTACTCTGTTAAAACCACCTAAATGGCCCCATTTTCTCCTTGCTTCCACCCCTCATAACCCCCCTCTCACTCTCTCTCTATTCCACCACAAACACACCCATCCTGATTTAGCCCAGCAACCAGCACCCACTCACTGTCTCTCCATTTTAAAGCCATCAACACTCGCCTCCTGTCGAGCATTTGCGGTTGAATTTTTTTTTTAGAGGTCAATATGATTCGGACACCCGCATGGAAATTTTTTTTTTTTTTTGAATAAATGTTTTGTGAAAAGGTCACAGTGAAAGCATTCAGTAAAGTGCCAATTGAGTGACTGTGAGTTATTTTTTCATTCAATGCTCCAGTGCTTCTTCTTGAAACATGGCGGCTGTGTCACTATGCCACAATACAGCAAATTTTCTTTTATTCTTTTTAGATGCTTTTCTGTTGTTGTTTTTTTGTGCTTTTTAAAATGAATAAAACCTGCCTAATTACTCTAATTTTCTATTTTTGTGCGTTTTTAAAAAGCATACAGCAAATCAGTTTTTCAAACGCTTGGAATTAAATATGTATTATACGTAAAATATAATAATGTCATAAAGGAAGCGAGGGGGGGGAAACAAAACAAAACTGTCACATCACATCAGATTTGGTCCAACAAGGATGTCAAGATTCATATTTTTGACATTGTTGATGTACTTGAGAGTATTTGCATAATAATGCATGCTTGTTTGTTTAGTATTATGAGTTGTAAAATCTAATAAAGTGACTAATCATAAATCATACGATTTAAATGCTTATTTAGGAGTCTGCTGCATGGTGTACTGGTTCCACCGGAATTATTTGCTTAAATTAATTTGCAATATTTTAAACTATTAGGGGTGAAATTGCATGCATAATATTTATGACATAAGCACTAAATTATATTTGTAAACCTTTTAACAGACTATACAAATGGTGTTGTGAATTAACAAGAGAGACTAAATCAAAATGGACCAGAATGCATCGTATTTCAAACGTGCTTAAATGTATTCCTAGTGCATTGCGATGTTAATTAATTTCCACGAAGTTACAGCCTGCATAGCAATAAAAACACACACTACTCACCATTCAAAATGCACTGGAAAAAGATGATGGCCAATATCCACATGCCCCGCTCCTTTCAATCTCCAAACTAAGATTTTGCTTTGCCCACTGCACACTTTTCCTCCAAAAAACGTAGCGCAGGAATATGAATATCTCTAATTAGTAGTTCCAGCGGAAGGGATGCATATGAACCAGAGCTCTCGCTCGCGT
>CM040922.1:21261609-21316609 GCA_023029165.1 Gobiocypris rarus
TCCGATTAAACAGACAAGCTACTGTAGCTCAAATTGCTCATGAAGTTAATGCTGTTTCTGATAGAAAGGTGTCAGAATACACAGTGCATCACAGTTTGTTGCATATTGGTGGTGCATAGCCACAGAGCAGTCAAGGTACCCATGGTGTTATGTTATGCCTGATCGGTATATATCCGACCAGGTACAAATATATATATACAAAAAATATTCAGACACAAGATATCATTTTTAACTAGTGGGTGCAGGACACTATAGTTCATTTATTTAAGTGAGGATACCAAAATAAAGTAAGCTGTGACATTATACCCACAAATTCTTCATACAGTGGACAACCAGTAAAATTGATACAAATTTGGGACCAAAATTATTCAGACACTTTGACCTGACCATGTTTTGCCGAAGTGTTTTTTCTTTAATTGCTAATGTGACCTTTTACACCACTGACTGAACTAAATGAAGCAATGCTTGGTCATTGGTTGACCTAAATTGCTATTATTAATTACTTAAATTTAACAGCTGACAGCTGATTGTTTGATTGTAATCCATTACATACCTTTCTATCAGAGTTATCTGACATTATCAAGATGATTTTGTTCTGACACAGTTTAACTCTGTTCTTGTCACAGGTGACTAGTCTCTATATTATCTAATGTCATTGATAATCTCCTAGCAAAATCATATATTAAGGTCTGGGTAGATTAGATGGTAAGCAAACATTCAGTTCTCATTATCAACGTGTTGGATGTTGGATACATAAAGATCTGAGCAACTTTGTCATGGGCCAAATTGTTATGGCAAGGCGACTGGGTCAGAGTATCTCTGAAGCGGCAAGGTTTGTGGGTTGCTCTTGTTCAGCAATGGTGAGAATTTACCAACAGTGGTCTGATGAGGGACAAACCACAAATCGGAGACAGGGTGTTGGGCGGTCAAGGCTCATCGATGCACGAGGGCAACGAAGGTTATCCTGTCTGGCCTGAGCCAACAGAAGGTCAACTGTGGCACAAGTCACATAAATTTTAATTTTGGTTATGAGAGGAACGCGTCACAAATCAACCTGCATCACACTCTGCTGCGTATGGGGCTGTGTAGCCACAGACCAATTAGAGTTCCCATGATGACCCCTTTCCACAGTCAAAAGTACCTACAATGGGAACGCGAGTGTCGGAACTGAACCTTGGAGCAGTAGAAGAAGGTCACCTGATCCAATGAGTCCAACGTGTGCGCCGTTTTCCTGTGGAAGTGATGGCACCAGGATGCACTGTGGGACAATGCGCACACACACACACACACACACACACACACACACACACACACACACACACACACACACACACACACACACACACACACACACACACACACACACACACACACACACACACATACGGTATATACAGCATGTGTATACATTTTCTCACATTATCACAGTTTATTCACTGTAGTTTAGAAAATGGTAATAAAATATGACAAGAACTCAGAGTTAAACTGTGTCAGAATAAATTCATCTTGATAGTGTCAGATAACTGATAGAAAGGTATGTAATGGATTACAATTAACCAATCAGCTGTTCAATTTAAGTACACAATTAGATAATACCAATTTAGGTCAACCAAAGACCAAGCAATGCTTCATTTAGTTCAGTCTGCGGTGTAAAAGGTTGCATTAGCAATTAAATAAAAAACACTCCAGCAAAACATGGTCATGTCAAAGCGTCTGAATAATTTTGGTCCTAAATATGTATCAATTTTACTGGCAGTCCACTGTATGAAGAATTTGTGGGTATGATATGTCACGGTTTACTTTATTTTGCTATCCTCACTTTCATAAACGAACTATAGTGTCTTGCACCCACTGTTAAAAAAAAGTATCTAGTGTCTGAATATACAGTTTATTTAATTTAATTGGTATATAATATATTTAATTTAATATGTATTTTCTGAAATACTTTAATTTAAATGGTAACATTATTTTTGTGTAATGACCACTAAACCATAATCAACCATTGTTGATTGTTGTTAGTTTTGCATCTGTCTTTTCATATGCTCTCTTTCTTCTTTACAGTCAATTATAATAATATTACGAAAGCATTTCTATATTTTTTTAACTGTTGATCTTCTATCTACAGTGTGATTTGTAGACAATTTGCTCCTTTTCTTTTCTGTACAGGCTCTGCCTGTGGTTTTCAGATTCAGCACAGATCTTTGCATGCTGCAGAATACAGGAGCTGTCACTCGTCACTGCCAAAACCACAGCACATCATTAGACTCAGCCACCGCGACACGACTAACCCTCCGCTCCAGTCTGCTTTTCCTGAGCTCTGCACGCTCGTTTATCCTGATACATTTACTGAAATCCCTTCGACAGACGCAACTTCCTAGAAAGTGTGCTGTTATGATTAACTCAACAGGCAGCATGAAATACAAATTCCGGTGGCAAATAAAGCCAGTCGAGATGGTTCAATCTCTTCTCAAATAGCCCTGTGATTTTTAAGAAGCCCGTATTGTTCCCGTTAACAGTGTCCGGTAGTGTTTTTTCCACGGCTGTCTTCACGTGAGCCGCACAAGTCATTACATTCCCCTCGGATCTTCCTATCCCCCCACCCACCGCCCAGCACAACCTCTGCACCATTTACTGAATTAGAGATTTTATTTTCCAGGATTCACTTTGGGTGCCATTTTTGTCTTATCTGGTTTCTTAAGACATGTCGATAACATTTATCTATTCATTTTATACATGAATGACTAGACTTGTGCTCTACCTTAAATGGCAAGACATTCATTCTGATTCTCTCTATGCATGAGCTGCTTCACTGCAGCATAACTGAGCTCCCACATGCATGTTGTGCACTGTAAGCTTGTCTAAAGCAGCCATTGATTCACAGAGCATCCGCTCAGACCAGACAGGCTTTTGTCACGAGATGCAAACAGAGAAAAAGCAATGGTTTCCTGTGCTTTTGTAGCCAATAACAATGTTGGCGCTCGGTTTGCACAGCCCACGCGAGACAGCCGCAGTTCGTACGGCGGGTTTAGCCGAGGGGAGTCGTGTTGGCTGCTATCACAGAGCAGATATCAGGGAGGTTCTCGCTGTTCTTTCTCAGGGGGCGAGTCATGTGCACCAGGCACGCCGAGGATGTTGTGTCCATGGAGAGGCGTTGCCCATGGACACGTCTCCTGCGGTTTGCTCTCTCGGAGTGACTCCAGCCTAGAGGATGGGAGAGAACCTCAGGGAATGGATAAAACAGAACAGCTAATTATGAGCAGGGCAGTGGTCACGAGGGATATGGGATGATGTTTGCATGTGTTTTTAGCGAATAAATAAATAAAATAAAATTATAGAATAAAGTAGAAAATAGCCCAGAAAACATTTTCAGGATTCTCAGGATTCGTAAACTGTTTATGCATTAAAATGTGTTCTTTAGTACATAAGTTCCTATTTTCCAATAGATTGCAAATTATCAATAAATAAAATACATTTTAGTGTATATGAATCTCTAAATGTTTAATAGATTCTGGCTATTAGAATTCATAAGAATATATCTATAAATGTATATTTATGTTTTGCTATGTATTATCAATAACAATTTATAGTTCTATATAAATTACATTTAATAAAAATTAATGTAATTTAATAATAGTTAATAAAATAAAAATAAAATAAATATTTTATAGTATAAAATAGTCCAGGAAATATTTCAAGATTCTCTGTAATTTGGGAAGATTTGGGCTAGTTTGCATGTTTAGAATAGAATAGAATTACATTTTTAAACATAATAAAGTAGAAAATAGTCCAGGAAACATTTGCAGGATTCTTAGGGACGATATTTGCATGTGTAGAATAGAATAGAATAATATAGAATAGAACATTATTTTATATAATAAAGTAGAAAATAGTCCAGGAAACATTTCAGGATTCTTAGGATTTGGGACGATGCTTGCATGTGTTTAGAATAGAATAGAAATGTTTTATTCTATTCTGTTCTAAAGTAGAGAACAGTCCAGGAAACATTCCAGGGTTCTCAGCAATTTGGGACAATGTTTGCATTTGCTTAGAATACAATACAATAGACTAATATGAAATGAAAATTTTTAAACATAATGATTCTACTAGAAAATAGTCCTGGAAACATTTCAGGATTTTTAGGGATTTGGGACAATGCTTGCTTGTTTAGAATAGAATCAAATTTTTTAAATGATATCCTATTCTAAAGTAGAAAACAGTCCAGGAAATATTATTTCAGGATTCAGCGATTTGGGACAATGTTTGCATTGTTTAGAATAGAGTATACATTTTTAAACATAATAAAGTAGAAAATAGTCGAACAAACATTTCAGGATTATCAGGGATTTGGGACGATGTTTGCATGTGTAGAATAGAATAGTACAGAATAGAACATTATTATATATTAAAAAGTAGAAAATAGTTCAGGAAACATTTCAGGATTCTCAGGGATTTGGGACGATGCTTGCATGTTTAGAAAAGAATAGAATTGAAAAATTCTATTCTATTCTAAAGTAAAAAAACAGTCCAGGAAATATTAATTCAGGATTCAGTGATTTGGGACAATGTTTGCATGTGTTTAGAATAGAATATACATTTTTAAACATAATAAAGTAGAAAATATCTCAGGCAAACATTTGCAGGGTTCATGGATTTAGGATGATGTTTACATGTGTAAATTAGAATAGAATAGAATAGAATAATTTTTTATATTATAAAGTAGAAAATAGTTTAGGAAACATTTCAGGATTCTCAGGGATTTGGGACGATGTTTGCATGTTTAGAAAAGAATAGAATAGAATAGAATAGAATAGAATAAATAGAATAGAATAGAATAGAATAGAATAGAATAGAACATTATTTTATATAATAAAGTAGAAAACAGTCCAGGAAACATTTGCAGGATTCCCAGGGATTTAGGACGATGTTTGCATATGTAGAATAGAATAGAATAGAATATAATAGAATATTTTTTTTATATAATAGAACATTATTTTATATAATAAAGTAGAAAATAGTCCAGGAAACATTTGCAGGATTCTTAGGGACGATATTTGCATGTGTAGAATAGAATAGAATAGTATAGAATAGAACATTATTTTATATAATAAAGTAGAAAATAGTCCAGGAAACATTTCAGAATTCTTAGGATTTGGGACGATGTTTGCATGTGTTTAGAGAATAGAATAGAAATGTTTAATTCTACTCTGTTCTAATAGTAGAAAACAGTCCAGGAAACATTCCAGGTTCTCCAATTTAGGACAATGTTTGCATTTGCTTAGAATACAATACAATAGAATAATATGAAATGAAAATTTTTAAACATAATGATTCTACTAGAAAATAGTCCTGGAAACATTTCAGGATTTTTAGGATTTGGGACAATGCTTGCTTATTTAGAATAGAATATTTTTTTAAATGATATCCTATTCTAAAGTAGAAAACAGTCCAGGAAATATTATTTCAGGATTCAGCGATTTGGGACAATGTTTGCATTGTTTAGAATAGAGTATAATTTTTTAACATAATAAAGTAGAAAATAGTCCAGCAAACATTTCAGGATTATCGGGATTTGGGAAGATGTTTGCATGTGTAGAATAGTACAGAATTGAACATTATTATATATAATAAAGTAGAAAATAGTTCAGGAAACATTTTAGGATTCTCAGGATTTGGGAAGATGCTTGCATGTTTAGAAGAGAATCGAATTTTTTAATTATATCTTATTCTAAAGTAAAAACAGTCCAGGAAATATTATTTCAGGATTCAGCGATTTGGGACAATGTTTGCATTGTTTAGAATAGAGTATACATTTTTAAACATAATAAAGTAGAAAATAGTCGAACAAACATTTCAGGATTATCAGGGATTTGGGACGATGTTTGCATGTGTAGAATAGAATAGTACAGAATAGAACATTATTATATATTAAAAAGTAGAAAATAGTTCAGGAAACATTTCAGGATTCTCAGGGATTTGGGACGATGCTTGCATGTTTAGAAAAGAATAGAATTGAAAAATTCTATTCTATTCTAAAGTAGAAAACAATCCAGTAATTATTCCAGGATTCTCAGGGATTTAGGACGATTCTTGCATGTGTTTAGAATAGAATAGAATAGAATTTTTTAAACATAAAAAAGTAGAAAATATCTCAGGAAACATTTGCAGGGTTCCCAGGGATTTAGGATGATGTTTGCATGTGTAAATTAGAATAGAATAGAATAGAATAGAATTTTTTTATATAATAAAGTAGAAAATAGTCCAGGAAACATTTCAAGATTCTCAGAGATTTGGGACGATGTTTGCATGTGTAGAACAGAATAGAATAGAATAGAATAGAACATTATTTTATATAATAAAGTAGAAAATAGTCCAGGAAACATTTGCAGGATTCTTAGGGACGATATTTGCATGTGTAGAATAGAATAGAATAGTAAAGAACATTATTTTATATAATAAAGTAGAAAATAGTCCAGGAAACATTTGCAGGATTCCCAGGGATTTAGGACGATGTTTGCATATGTAGAATAGAATAGAATATAATAGAATAGAACATTATTTTATATAATAAAGTAGAAAATAGTCCAGGAAACATTTGCAGGATTCTTAGGGACGATATTTGCATGTGTAGAATAGAATAGAATAGTATAGAATAGAATATAATGTTTTAAACATCATAAAGTAGAAAATAGTCCAGGAAATGTTTCAGGATTCTCAGGGATTTAGGACGATGCTTGCATGTGTTTAGAATAGAATAGAATAGAATGTTTTAAACATCATAAAGTAGAAAATAGTCCAGGAAACATTTGCAGGATTCCCAGGGATTCAGGACGATGTTTGCATGTGTAGAATAGAATAGAATAGAATAGAATAGAATAGAATAGAATAGAATAGAATAGAACATTATTTTATATAATAAAGTAGAAAATAGTCCAGGAAACATTTCAGGATTCTCTGAGATTTGGGACGATGCTTGCATGTGTTTAGAATAGAATAGAATATAATGTTTTAAACATCATAAAGTAGAAAATATTCCAGGAAACATTTCAGGATTCTCAGGGATTTAGGACAATGCTTGCATGTGTTTAGAATAGAATAGAATATTATTTTAAACATCATAAAGTAGAAAATAGTCCAGGAAACATTTGCAGGATTCCCAGGGATTTAGGACGATGTTTGCATGTGTAGAATAGAATAGAATAGAATAGAATAGAATAGAATAGAATAGAATAGAATAGAATAGAATAGAATAGAACATTATTTTATATAATAAAGTAGAAAATAGTCCAGGAAACATTTCAGGATTCTCTGAGATTTGGGACGATGCTTGCATGTGTTTAGAATAGAATAGAATATAATGTTTTAAACATCATAAAGTAGAAAATATTCCAGGAAACATTTCAGGATTCTCAGGGATTTAGGACAATGCTTGCATGTGTTTAGAATAGAATAGAATATAATGTTTTAAACATCATAAAGTAGAAAATAGTCCAGGAAACATTTGCAGGATTCCCAGGGATTTAGGACGATGTTTGCATGTGTAGAATAGAATAGAATATAACATTATTTTATATGATAAAGTAGAAAATAGTCCAGGAAACATTTCAGGATTCTCGGGGATTTAGGACGATGCTTGCATGTGTTTAGAATAGAATAGAATAGAATAGAATAGAATAGAATAGAATAGAATAGAATAGAACATTATTTTAGATAATACATTTGAAAATAGTCCAGGAAACATTTCAGGATTCTCTGAGATTTGGGACGATGCTTGCATGTGTTTAGAATAGAATTGAATATAATGTTTTAAACATCATAAAGTAGAAAATAGTCCAGGAAACATTTCAGGATTCTCAGGGATTTAGGACGATGTTTGCATGTGTAGAATAGAATAGAATAGAATAGAATAGAACATTATTTTGAATAGAATAGAATAGAATAGAATAGAATAGAATAGAATAGAATAGAACATTTTTATATATCCTAAAGTAGAAAATAGTCCAGCAAACATTTCAGGATTCTCAAGGATTTGGGACGATGCTTGCATGCGTTTAGACTAGTACAGAATATTTTTTTTTAAACACAATAAAGTAGAAAATAGTCCAGGAAACATTTGCAGTATTCTCAGGGAATCGAGGACGATGTTTGCATGTGTAGAATAGAATAGAATAGAATAGAATAGAATAGAATAGAATAGAATAAAGAAGAAAATATTTCAGGAAACATTTCAGGATTCACAGGGATTTGGGATAATGCTTGCATGTTTTTATAATAGAATAGTATAGAATAGAATATATATTTTTTAATTCTAATCTTTACCAAAGTAGAAAACAGTCCAGGAAACATTTGCAGGGTTCTCATGGATTTGGGACGATGTTTGCATGTGTAGAACAGAACAGAACAGAACAGAACAGAACAGAACAGAACAGAACAGAACAGAATAGAATAGAATAGAATAGAATAGAACAGAACAGAACAGAATAGAATAGAATAGAATAGAATAGAACAGAACATTATTTTATATAACAAAGTAGAAAACAGTCCAGGAAACATTTGAAGGATTGTTAGGTATTTGGGATAATAATTGAATATAATAATAACAAATAAAAATATTATATAATAAAGTAGAAAACAGTCCAGGAAACATTCAAGGGTTCTTAGCAATTCAGGACGAAGTTTGCATTTGTTTAGAATGTGACAGAATATTTTTTATATAGTAAAGCAATAAAATAGTCCAGGAAACATTTCAGGGTTCTCAAGAATTTGGGACAATGCTTGCATGTGTAGAATAGAATAGAATGGAATGGAATGGAATGGAATGGAACGGAACGGAATAGAATAGAATAGAATAGAATAGAATAGAATAGAATAGAATAGAATAGAATAGAATAGAATATATATTTTTTTCTTCTATATAGAAAACAGTACAGGAAACATTACGAGATTCTCAGGGATTTTGGACGAGGCTTGCATGTGTTTAGAATAGAATCGAATTTTTAAATGTTTGCATGCGTTTTATGCCTTAAAAACATGCTCTTTAGCAGTTGCTATTTTAAGCTTGTTCTGGAGTAAGAATGATAAACCTCCCGACGTGATCCTATTTGTATGCAACGGTTCAGAATTATGCTTTTGGACAGCATTCTTTTAGTTTTGATACAATAAGTGTTTCCCATAAATATGTATTTTCAGCACATCTCTGGCTCTCTTTCACTGGGATTTTTTTTTTTTTTTTTTGTCGACGTGGTTGATACCCATTACAGTTATGAATAGTCACCGTGTCTGGATGGTCCCTGGAGCTCTGGCTATATTCTGCCCTAACAAGCATTTCTGTGCGGGAGCATCAGCACCGGAGCTGCCGCTCTTGCAGCTGTTGGGCTGGAGAATCCCTTACAAAAGCACACATGCCTGCAGCTCTCCCTGGACTCTTCTCACATGCTGCTTTATTTCATCTAGAATGTGTCTTACAATAAATGACAAAATCCTACCGGATGTCCGGATGTTCCTCTGCATGTGGAATGGATGTTATCTGTGACAATAGAGAAAGAAAGAACAAAAGGAGTTAGAATCCAATCCAACCACTAAAGTAAAAAATTCTTATAGCTGGAAAATTGAAAATTTATAAAAACATCCATATAGTCACACTATACAAATTTAAAAAAATATATAAGAAATTTAATTTTGATACTACAGATAAAGAACAATGTTATTTAATCTAATTATCACATATTCTTCCTATAATGTACTCTAAAATTATAATTAAATGCATAACATTTTAGTCAATATGGATCTCTTAAAAGTTTAAATATTTCCTGATTGTCAGAAATCATGCGGTAATATTTTATAATATTTTACAATATATTATCAATAGTATTCTAAAGTTTTACATAAATTAAATTGAACAAAATTATTAAATGTTTTATTAAATAATTTATAAAATTGTTTATTATTTATAATATAGATCAGGAAACATTTCAGGATTCTCAGTTACACCTTTTTCCAATGTGGTGGAATATTTACTATATATTATCAATAATATTCTATAGTTCTATATTAATAAAAAATAATTACAAATTAATTAAATTAAGGATTTTATTTTATTTTTTTAAATAAAGCAGAAAATACTCAAACATTTGAGGGTTTTCAGTTACACTTTTAGGGAATATTTCAGTTTCATAGACATTGAATTAATGAGATTACATGTCTTCTGAATAAAGAACTGTAGACATCATGCTCAGATGACTGTAAATGGTGGCTACAGTCTGTACGTTTGTATGTTATGTGCTATTAACCAATATGATCTGTGTCAGCAGCTTTCAGACACCAGAATATGATCAAACGAAGAATATACAAAATGATTTCTCTTTCACTTTGTCTAAAATGCTTAAGATGTGAGGCGTGTTAGACTTCATTAATACCAGCAGCCGGGTGCTCGTGTGAATGAGCTCGTTTTTCAGGAGAGGACCTGCCTAATAAGGTAACTCCCATGAATCACTGGAAGCTAAATGAAACGGCGGATTTCTCCCACACAGGAGAATAAGTGCTTGATTGGGCTGAACAGTCTTAATGACCTGCTGTTGGGAATCCATGTATTGATCATATATATTGAATGCTCAGAGTCTAACGGCTCAATGCAGCAGCGTCTTCATTCAGATCTCATCCTCTCAAGCAGCACGTCCATTGCAGCCCCGAATAAAACCACTTTCATCTGTAAAACGCATCTTCTTTGATCTCTGTTCAAAGGAAAAGGTACAAAGGTCTGTCATTTTGCCCGTTTATAATTATTTTTATGATTATTTGGAGTGTGTTTTCTGTGTATTAATAAAGAACTGCTGACCCTTTCCTTTATTCTGATTATGACACAGTAACCCCACCCTGCCTCATTGGCCACTGACCGCCACCCGCCTGCCGGCCTGCTATTGGCTCTTCACACCGATCCACACCCAGCAGGACTCTTCAGGCGCAATGCAATAAAACAGGAGAGAGAGAGAGAGAGAGAGAGAGAGAGAGAGAGAGAGAGAGAGAGAGAGAGAGAGAGAGAGAGAGAGAGAGAGAGAGAGAGAGAGAGAGAGAGAGAGAGAATGAAAGAAGCCATTGAATGAAAGAGGCATTAAAAAGCATCATAATAGTACCTTTGATACGTCATTGCAGCTACAATTTCATTTTGTGCCATGGCTCCATGTTTCCAATGCTGTTTCAAATGCAAAACATTAAGCAAATAGAAACAATTAATTATATAATAAAATAATTATTAATAAGAGAGCACTCAGGTAAAGGTAGTAAACAACCTGAATTTCTTAATTTGTGAATTCATATTATGATGCTGAGGTTGATTTGTATTTTTATTTGATTGATTTCCAGATTTATATTTAACAGATTTCCATTATTTTTTTTACTTGAAAATCACAATAAATTAATTCATTTAAAGATTTAATTGTTTTACACTTGTACAAGACTATGTAAAAAAAGAAAGAAAATAGATCACACAAATTTTACTTTACTACTATTATAATCTAAACAATGAGTGCAAATCATTTCAATATTTATTTGAGAAAATAACATTTGCTTTATATATACATACCGTTTGTAACGTTGGTGTACTTGGAAAGTGCATACTTGAAATGAAATTCATGTTATGACAAGGTAAAGAAAACGACAAGGTAAAGATTAATGCACAATATATGAAAAACTAATAAATATTTGTATTGAGGATACAAAAAACCTCAACACAGCAAAGAAATTTTGTTCACTTTATTTTAAGGTGTCTTTGTTATTGCGTAACTATACATTTATTAACAACGTGTACTTACTATATAATTAGTTGCATGTAATTATGCATAATGTATACAGTGAGTACATGTAACATATGTAACAAGGACACTGTAAAATTAAGTGTTACCAAAATTTCTGCCTGAGAATACTATTACACACAAAACATAATAGGGTGGAAATTCCATTCATTAGACTGGTTTCAGAAAAAAATGACCAAAAAAGACAGAATTCTGTTGTGATGTCCACTATCCCTTAATAATTTGTGAGGTTCTACTGAATTTTTGAGCAGTAGACAGATTCAGACAGGACTGAGCTCATAGGCAGCTGCTGTCGGGCTTGATGCTGCACAGTAATCAAAGCCTGATTGTTACTCTCACAGCCGTACAACACATCTGAGTCAACTTCTGACAAAACCCTCACACAGGCTTGCAGTGTTGCTTAGTAACAAAAGCACATGGCTGACCTTACATGTGTGGTCATAAAAATGTATGAAGTTCTTTTATCTATTTATTTATTTCTCTATTTTGTTTCATTTTCTCCAGCTGTGTATCACCAGAGGCAGAATCACTGTGTGCACATCATTATTGATTGTAAATATACATATAGATTCCTTGATATTATTATTGCATTTCTTTACCTCTAATTTTTACTCACATTTTTATATATTTTTTATATTATATAATTATTTGCCAATCTTTTAAAATAATTAACTAATCAATTGCTGTAATTAAATCGCAACAAACATTAAAGTTTAAAAAAATATATATATTGTAACAATTTCATGGGTAATCTCCAAATTATTGTAAAAACAACATTAAGAGAGCATATGAATATTTGATCTTTTGAACAGGTAGGAAATATACAGACATTGAATTAAGTTATCAAACATTTTGCAATCTTCACAGTAAAAATTATAATGTAAATATACACTCACCTAAAGGATTATTAGGAACACCTGTTCAATTTCTCATTAATGCAATTATCTAATCAACCAATCACATGGCAGTTGCTTCAATGCATTTAGAGGTGTGGTCCTGGTCAAGACAATCTCCTGAACTCCATCTGAATGTCAGAATGGGAAAGAAAGGTGATTTAAGCAATTTTGAGCGTGGCATGGTTGTTGGTGCCAGACGGGCCGGTCTGAGTATTTCACAATCTGCTCAGTTACTGGGATTTTCACGCACAACCATTTCTAGGGTTTACAAAGAATGGTGTGAAAAGGGAAAAACATCCAGTATGTGGCAGTCCTGTGGCCGAAAATGCCTTGTTGATGCTAGAGGTCAGAGGAGAATGGGCCGACTGATTCAAGCTGATAGAAGAGCAACTTTGACTAAAATAACCACTCGTTACAACCGAGGCATGCAGCAAAGCATTTGTGAAGCCACAACACACACAACCTTGAGACGGATGGGCTACAACAGCAGAAGACCCCACAAGGTACCACTCATCTCCACTAAAAATAGGAAAAAGAGGCTACAATTTGCACGAGCTCACCAAAATTGGACAGTTGAAGACTGGAAAAATGTTGCCTGGTCTGATGAGTCTCGATTTCTGTTGAGACAGAATGAGAACATGGATCCATTATGCCTTGTTTCCACTGTTCAGGCTGGTGATGGTGGTGTAATGGTGTGGGAGATGTTTTCTTGGCACACTTTAGGCCCCTTAGTGCCATTTGGGCATCGTTTAAATGCCACGGCCTACCTAAGCATTGTTTCTGACCATGTCCATCCCTTTATGACCACCATGTACCCATCCTCTGATGGCTACTTCCAGCAGGATAATGCACCATGTCACAAAGCTCAAATAATTTCAAATTGGTTTCTTGAACATGACAATGAGTTCATTGTACTAAAATGGCCCCCACAGTCACCAGATCTCAATCCAATAGAGCATCTTTGGGATGTGGTGGAACGGGAGCTTCGTGCCCTGGATGTGCATCCCACAAATCTCCATCAACTGCAAGATGCTATCCTATCAATATGGGCTAACATTTCTAAAGAATGCTTTCAGCACGTTGTTGAATCAATGCCACGTAGAATTAAGGAAGTTCTGAAGGCGAAAGGGGGTCAAACACAGTATTAGTATGGTGTTCCTAATAATCCTTTAGGTGAGTGTAGATAAATCCTTATTAAAGCTACAAAAGTTATTCAATCAAGAGCAGTGAGTGGTTTTCTCTTTGTCTTTTGTTCTTTGAGGGTATATAGAGCGAATGCATTGACGTCAATTTCACGCCGGAACGCCCCCCCTTCAGCCACACTGAGTGGCAGAAGAGCTGCTGTATGACTGGATTTAATTTAGGAAACTGCAAAACGAGAGTAAAACAAACTTTGTCAGTTTAAACTAAAGTTTGGACTCCATATAGTGTTCCTTACAACTTACCAAAGATCCAGTGATCCATGTATATTGACATGCAGCCAGGAATCGTGTTTCCTGACATTTATATGAGCCTGATTTCAACGCCAGGGAAATACAAAGCAAATTAGCCTGTGAACGCTCCATATAAATACAATATAGGTCTAAATCCGGTCGATTGCTTATATCAATGTTATATGTATCATAATTTTGTCCAGCCGTAAAACTTGTATAGTTTTTTGTCTGTGGTTATTGAAAAACACCCAATTATGCAGAATATAAGACAGTAAATATTTAATTGATGAATGGTCAATACAATATATAGGGTATGATTTTAGCCCAAAATTCAACATATTGACAACATATTGATTTCTTGTCAAATCTACACTATATTGCCAAAAGTATTGGGACACCCCTCCAAATTATTGAATTCAGGTCTTCCAATCACTTCTATGGCCACAGATATATAAAAATCAAGCACCCAGGCATGCAGACGCTTCTACAAACATTTGTGAAAGAATGGGTCACTCTCAGGAGCTCAGTGAATTCAAACATGGTACCGTGATAGGTTGCCACCTGTGCAATAAGTCCATTCGTGGAATTTGCACACTACTAGATACAACAGCAACACAGCCACAAAGTAGTAGACCACATCAAATCTCAAAGCGGGGTCAGCGCATGCACAGAAGTCTCCAACTTCCAGAGTCAATAGCAACAGACCTCTAAACGTTGTGTGGCCTTCAGATTAGCTCAAGAACAGTGTGTAGAGAGCTTCATGGAATGGGTTTCCATAGCCGAGCAGCTGCATCCAAGCCTTACATCACCAAGTGCAATGCAAAGCATTAGATGCAGTGGAGTAAAGCACACCGCCACTGGACTTGGCTGACTGCATTGTGCAAAGTGTAAAGTTTGGTGGAGGGGGGATTATGGAATGGGGTTGTTTTTCAGGGGTTTGGCTTGGCCCCTTAGCTCCAGTGAAAGGAACTCTTAATGCTTCAGACTAGACATTTTGGACAATTTCATGCTTCCAACTTTGTGGGAACAGTTTGGGGATGGCCCCTTTCTTTTCCAACATGACTGCGCACCAGTGCACAAAGCAAGGCCCATAAAGACATGGATGTTTGATGTGGAGGAACTTGACTGGTCTGCACAGAGTCCTGACCTCAACCCGATAGAACAGCTTTGGGATGAATTAAAGCAGAGACTGCGAACCAGGCATTCTTGTCCAACATCAGTGCCTGACCTCACAAATACGCTTCTAGAAGAATGGTAAAAAATTTCCATAAACACACTCCTAAACCTTGTGGAAAGCCTTCCCAGAAAATTTGAAGTTGTTAAAGCTTCAAAGGGTGGGCCAACTTCATATTAAACCCTACAGATTAAGAATGGAATGTCATTAAAGTTCATGTGCATGTAAAGGCAGGCATCCCAAAACTTTTGCCAATATAGTGTATTTGTACAGTCAATCTCAAAGCTTTCCCCCGTTTTGTGTGTTTTTCACTGCATTCACGCTGAAAACCAATGCTGCAGCTCAGTCTGTTTGCCACTCACTGGGCATTACCGCAGTCATTCCGGACACCTCTAATATTAAAGGGGCAAAATGGGCTTTCAATAAAACTTGGCTGCCTACAGTAGAAAAAAAAAAAAATCAGTGCCACCAGACCAAAGGCTGTTGTCTTCCCTTTTGCCAAATGGTAGGAAAACTTCAAAACCCATAATGAACTGGGCATGTTGCTGTCCATGGCCACTCCCACCAGTATGCCATGGATGCGCTTACCAGAGTCAAATACCACATTGCTTTAGTAGGAAATACTGCTTAGCAAACTTTTAGTAACAATGGTGTTGACTTGTATTGTTCCAGGGTGGAAGAATTCAAAAAGGAAACCTTTAACGGGACAGTTACTTTTGGTTTCAGTGAAGGATCCAAAGTGCAAGGCTGCAAAATATCTACGGAGAGAACGCTGCGGAGTCAACATTTCACACTGGATGACCACAGTGTTGTGTGCCAAACGAAGGGGGGAAACTGAAAGAAACTGCCATTGCATTAGTTCCGCCCATCCCCCCGTAGCAAAATGCTGTCATGTACAGTTAAGAAAGATGTTGCCATAGTGTTCCATTTTTACCATAATGCCTGATTTGATCATAATACTGACCATAATACATTTTCTGTTAAAGGGAACATCGGATGAACTTGCGCTTTTTTTGCTTTTTTTGCATTTGTGTTAAGTTTCTGGCTTGAAAACACGCAGCCAGTTTGTTATGGGCTGTCTGAGTGTGAAACTGAGCAGTTTCAATTTTCAGCCGGTTTCTACGTAGGTAGCTGGTTATTTGAAGTAAACCGCCCATGACTGCTGACGGACCGTATTAGTATAGACCCCGCCCTGAGTGAGTTGTACACTGTCCACCATTTTCTCCAGGCCGGAGCAGCTGTAGCGAGTAGCGACAAGAACGTCTCTTAAGTACGTTTTATTGTTGGATGTAAGAATGAACATAACAGTCTTCATGTACTCCTAACACCTTAGAGCCGCTGAAGACAAAAGTGGATTAGTTTTATTTTTGAAGAGGATGAGCCCCCATAGGCTCCATATACCTAAATTAGTTAATGTCTGCGTGAATCATTTTACACCAGACTTCTTTGTGAACGAGGGTCAATACAAAGGGACAATGCAAAACACAGGTTTTACCAAAAAAAGCTTTTACTCAGTGGATTAGTACCAACTGTTCATGATCCAGCTTATAGTCACCGGAGCGATAATGATATACTTATTACAGTATTACGGACATAAAGTTTACCAGATTATTAAACACCGCCAAAAAGACATAAGGTTTGTATATATTTGTTTAGTTACGTTCGTTGTAACGAGTGTTTTTGTGTAATTCACTGTGTATGTTGATGATAATGCAAGGGGGGGGGGGGTTATGAATAAGACTTTAATGCGCACTTCTTGTACTGTGTATTCAGCTCTAACAGTGATTTTATGGAGCATATATTGTGGTACTGAGAGAGCGAGAGATTGTTCTTTTGTTGCCGGAGCATGACAGAGATTGTAGTGGCTTTGAGCATGAGCTCTTGAAGCTCCGCCCTCTCATTTGCATTTAAAGACACACAAAAACGTTTTTTTTTTGCTCACCCCTTAAAATATGGCAATTTTAACATGCTATAAAATAAATTATGTGGGGTATTTTGAGCTAAAACTTCACATACACACATCTTGTAAAAGGGGCATCCGATGTCCCCTTTAATAACCCTCTGTCGATCTGACTGTCCGTGGTCGGGGATACAAAAATGCAGAATTATAATCTAGTTTTCATGAAATCCCTTAAGCTGTTAAAAATGTCATCCGGCAGACTTTTTGTGACAAATAAACATGAATTTCTTGGTCCATGTAACATGGAGAACATGGAGTTAATGTCTAATTACATATATTACCGGCATTGTAACAATACAAAAAGGGTTGACAATATGCAAAGTTACACTTAAATTCTTCATTTTTATGCTTTTCACTTGTAAAACCATACAACAAATAAAAACAATTTTCCAAAAATATTTCTATTCTGGACAGATGACAGACAGACGGCATATTAACTATATATTAAAGGTGCTTTATGTAAGCTTTTGACTGTACTAAAGCATATAAATACCATAATATGTATGCAGATATTTAGGAAACATGCTGAGTTTACATACTCGTTTCTCTGAAAAACAATGCTAAAGCCAGTTTTTTTTTTTTTTTTTCAAATGTGCGTTCCGTTTTGGACGGTTTTTGTTTTGGTCTTGTGATAACGCACGTTGCCAGTTTACCCAATAGTATTTCGACAACACGGGTTTCCAGTTGGCGGAAAACACAGCGTATTGCTGCCATGGATGGCAGCAAAAAAATTGGGTCAGAGATCGCAGATTCTACCCGACCTAAAAAGCCTCAGCACCAATTTTAAAATCTCTATGAACGGAAACACATTAAAACGCAGATAAATCAACTCATCAACTCACAGTGTGAAAGTCTCCTCGCCTTCCATTGTCAACTGCGCTCGTTCCTGTTGCGTGTCCTCAAACTGGCAACCCACGTGAGCATCGAGTCTGAGGAGGAGGGGCAAACTATATTTTGAATACAGACTGCAGTACCCATTTCAACCACTAGCTCTCATTCCTACATATAGCACCTATAAAATGAATGAATGAATGAGGCATTTATATAGCGCTTTCATATGTACTACTGTACACCCAAAGCGCTTCACACACTCTCCTCAACCACCACCAGTGTGCAGCATCCACTTGGATTATGCGACGGCAGCCACAGTACAACGGCGCCAGTGCGCTCAACACACACCAGCTATAGGTGGAGAGGAGAGAGGGTGATAGAGACAATTTAGTGGATGGGGATTATTAGGAGGCCATGATTGGTAAGGCCAATGGAGGGAATATGGCCAGGACATCGGGGTTACACCACTACTCTTTATGAGAAGTGCCATGGGATTTTTATGACCACAGAGAGCCAGGACTTCGGTTTAACGTCTCATCCGAAGGACGGTGCTTGTTGCAGTATAGTGTCCCCATCACTATACTGGGGTGTTAGGACCCACACAGACCACAGGATGAGCACCCCCTGCTGGCCTCACTAACACCTCTTCCAGCAGCAACCTGGTTTTCCCAGTTGGTCTCCCATCCAGGTACTGACCAGTCTCAGCCCTGCTTAGCCTTAGTGGGAAACCAGTCTTGGGCTACAGGGTGATATGGCTGCGGGCCATATCACCCTGAAATAGAAAACATTTTTAAATCGAAATAATAATATAAGCAATAACTAATAATTTTTCATATTGTAGAATTTTGCAAGGTTGGGAATAGTTCAGTAACAAACGCTAAACACAGTGTGCCTTTCTGTTCTCCACTTACATAGCAAAACCTGTCTTGTCCGCAGAACTGCCGGCCCATGGCTGTGTTTAAGGCTGGCAGCAGCTGAGTAGATCAGCGGGACATTCCCCCTCGTCTTTCCCACAGGACACACAGATGTTGGGCTGGCTGTCTGCACAGCTGTAGGCCCGCCACGCATGGCGGAACCTGCAACTGTCTGACGGAGAGACGGCAGGTTGGCACAGATGGCAAGGAGGTGTACGGGGGGGCTGGAGGGAGTGAGCTGGCAATGGAAATGGGAGGGCAGGTACCAACATAGCCTCCATCTGGACTCATCACTGGAGAACAGACACGGGACGTTAACATCGCTGCCGCTGAAGACCTGTCAACATGACAGACAGATGAATGTACAGGGCTGCGTTTGGTATGTGCAGATGCTGCTGAGTGTAGACGGTCTCAGCTGTGAACTTGAGCAGAAGAAATAATGCTCCAATTATCCTCATGAACATCATAATGTGCTGCACAATTAGTGATTTTTTTAGTTTGATTGCATACAAGCTCTAATTTTAACTTGACTACAAAAAAAATCTATTGAGAAATTTGAAGTGTTTAAATAGCTTGTCTATAAAAAATTTTTAAGCAAAAAAAAAAACACTCTAGATCAGTCAAATAAAATAAATGAGATGAATGATGCAAAGCAGTTGTAGCAAACGCTACAGCAAAAGCTAATTTGTTCGAATTTGAATTCATATTACAATTTCTGATTTATTATTATTATATAAAAAAATAATATAATATTAAATAAAAAATACGAATTAAGAATAGTAAAGTAATAATGCAAAGCAGTTGCACAATCAATTTGTTCTTTAAAGAGTTTGAATTCATATAGCAATTTCTGATTGATTATTTTTATTATTATATAAATAAAATACTATAAAATAAAGGTATAAGACACCTAGATCAGTAAAATTAAAAAATAAATGAGACAAATGATGCAAAGCAGCTGCACAACTAAATTGTTCTTGAAAGTGTTTGAATTCAAATTCCAATTTCTAATTTATTATTATTATTATTATTATTATTATTATTATTATTATTATATAAATAAGTTAAATAATATAATTTAAAAGATAAAATACAAATTAAAAAATAGTAACATAAAATAAATGAGACAAATGAGGCAAAGCAGTTGCACAACTCATTTGTTCTTTAAAGTTTGAATTCATATTGCAATTTCTGATTTAGTTTTATTATTATTATCATCATCAACATTATAAATATAATAAAATAAAATACATAAGACAAATGATGCAAAGCAGTTGCAAAACTAACTTGTTCTTTAAAGAGTTTGAAATCATATTGCAATGTCTGATGATTGTTGTATTTTGGAAAATCTGTCCACTGTGTGAGACATTAATAAGACATTTTCCGGTACTCTAGGTGAGACAAAAAAATTATATGATCTATTTCTCAGGAGCAACAGCTGAGAAGACGAAAGTCTCACGTTCTCTTCATTTAATCTCTTTGCTGTCTAAGTCAAGAGACACAAAGAGACAAGTTCTCTTTCTCACAGAAACACTGAGAGAGCGAGATTGACATGCAACGCCACAGCTTTTACTCTGATCCTGACCAGATTCGTCTTCCCTTTCATCTTAAAGCAACACAGACGGACTTCAGATCAACACTAAAAGGCAATTCAAATCCAAGCTAGTCTCTCTAAAGACAGGAAATGACATTTTGCAACAGAAAGTCTATTGTTCTATAGACCTAAAAGACTTTCAGATGTTTGTAGCTGAATATGCATGACGATCTTAACAGATGCCAAAATTCTAAGACTGGTATTATAGGCTTAATGACACCCTGTTTAATCTATTTTGGGATTATAGTTGATAAGGATGGTGTAAATTGAAAGGCAGATGAATAAGAATTCTGGTTAAGTCAGCTCCAATCTAGATTTAAAGGTAATTTACAGGTTGTAGCTCAGTGTAAATATGCAATGCAAGATATTCTTGTTTTTATTTATTTACCTACCTTTCAATTTAATTCACAATCCATGCTGTTCGGTTCAGTAGGCCATAAAATGAGGTGTTGTTTCATTAATGGGAAATAAAAGATGATTGCATCCTAGAGAAAAAAATAAATAAATGAAATACTAATTGTGTTATTCTACAACTGTCTCAATGTATTTGCCTCAACTACAATGCATCACATAAAACATTAAATTAAAAACAAGAGACGAGGACCAACCGTCAGTGTGCAGCGCTGGTTTATTATTGTGGCTGAAGCCCAGAGAAGCTGGAGACTTCATTCGCCATCAGAGAAGGTGTCAATCACTCCTGTAGAGGACATGCTTTACTGCTGCCCGAGGGCTCCTGTGTGACCTAAATACAAAACTGTCAACAGAAAGACTGACCAACACAGAACAAGTTGAAGAGAATCGCAGAGAATGTTCTGTCTTTAGACACTCACGTAGATGGATTAACCAAAACACATCTCGATTTACATTGCATACAGGAGATGTCAAATGCAATCACTGCTACAGTAGGTTCCAATGTGTGTTGTTTCATCAATTTACATATATAATAATATAGGTCTTTTGAAAATTACACATATTCATCAAGTTTGAAACCTAAATAAATCAAATGTCAACTTACATGTATTCAGAAGGTACAGGAAATCTTTCTTGATGGTTCATTAAATTTAAGAATGTTGTCCGAAATGGTATGATTACTAAGATTACAAGAATTTGCACATAGGTTATGAATGTTAGCAATATTAGCTACCATTATATAGCCTACACACAAAGACAAAAGTTGTCAAAATTGTACCTTTAAGGGCACAACAGTTTGTCACTGGGGCAGTACCCTTAAAATGACATCTTTGTACCTTTTTACCACAAAAAGGTTCATGGTAGTACCTTAAGGTACATATTTGTACTCTATGGTTATATTATGCACGCTTTAGGAGTAAAAAAGGTACAAAGATGTCCTTTGAAGGGTAATGCATGCCCCAGTGACAAGCTGTTGTACCCCCCAAAGGTACAATTTTGCTAACAGTAGTAGCTAATCTTGTCGAAAACACTTGGTTATAATTACTCAAATTTCTTAAGTTGCTTGTATTATCATATTTAATCTTGTGAAGCTTTCAAAATGTTTACCTTAAAGAGAGAACGCAGGGAAACCCCACAACTACGTTCTGAGGTGGTTTATTGTCAGTGGTTATTTATGCTGACAGTGACGCCCCCTTCTGTTTGTAAGGAAAACTACATAAACACACTGGCGCATGATAGACTTTTCGCTTTTATTATTCCGTTTTAGCATCTAAAAACGATCCGATTGTTAATATCTATAGTTTTATATTAAAATCAGACTAACTTTAGATTTTTAAAAAGTAGTCTCTGATTAAAATATTTGATTTTAGCTGACCTGAAGGCGTTTTCAATACACAAGTAGCCTATTTAAGATTCAGCAGACGTTAAGGCAAAGATGCTGGTGCGGAGTAAAAAAGAAAAGACAAGAAAGCAATAAAAATATGAATATATCATTTGACATTGCCTATATACAGAAATAATCTGAAGTCAGCAGGTATGTTCCTCTAATAAGCCTAATATTGCTCGTGCTGCTGAGGTGAGCTGATAGTTGATGCTATTAGCTGATCTTAAAAGCAGCACAGACTGCTGATGTTCAGGAGAATCGCACACAGCAGCACAGGGAATCTATGAACGCTGATGTATGACATCGACCTCAAGAGGAGAGAGAGAGAGAGAGAGAGAGAGAGAGAGAGAGAGAGAGAGAGAGAGAGAGAGAGAGAGAGAGAGAGAGAGAGAGAGAGAGAGACTAAACCCATAACTGCCCAGTAACAAGCTCTCCCCCCTCATTGGCTGCAGAGGCAAGTGTATTTGATCAGGCCCTCAGACTAAATGACACACTCTGTTTGATCTGCAGACACTAAACCTCATGTGAGGGCGAACGGTAGACCTCAGCATCTGTACTTTCTGGAGAATCTGTGCCTTGCTCACCCCTGGTTGACTCCTTGGCTGGTCCCCTTATTATTTTTATTTAATTTTTTACAATCCTGTCACTCACGCACTGTCCAAACCAGTGTTTGGGGTAATGCATTACAAGTAACTTGAGTTACATAATCAGATTACTTTTTTCATGTAACTGGTAAAATAAGTTACTTTGTTTTTACATTTACAGTTTTCCTGTCCCTATGTTGAGAGAAATCCAGAATGGCAGTTCAGATGAAAGTTTTTTTTCTTCCTCTATTGTACAGGCGTGAATTTGCATTTGTATCTTTGCTTTAATCTTCACAGATATACCATTAATGCTATTGTTCATACAACGGAAGGGAGTACGATCAAACTTTTTTCAAGTCTTCTGAAGACATAATATGATTGAAAATTAATAATCAAGTTTAATTTGCAGACATTTAAACATGCCATGATAATACTTTAGGCTTCACATCAGTCTATCATATTGGTTCTCTGGTAGCTTCTATCTGAAACTGATATCAAACCTGCAGTTTTTTTAATTTTTTTATCAGGACCAGTTTTTATAGTATGGTCCTTATATCATTATTAGCTGATTATTCACTTGTATGGAAGTAATCGGCTGGTATTTATCTTAAGTTTGTTTTCCACAGAAGGTATAAAAGTAGAAAATAATTTAAATATTTGGCCTTTATAGGGCAGGGGTTTTCAATCCTGGATGTTAAAATTCATACACTGGAAAATTATTATAAATCTAGAATTAGTTTATATTAGTTTTTATTTTTATTTTTAGATTAATATTATAAATTTGTTGTACTCACTATAGTAATGTACTGCTAAATATATTATTTGTTTATTAATTTTATTTTAATCTATTTTTTATGTATTTACATAAATCAAAATTGTATTTATTTTAAATCTATTGAACAGATTAAGTAATACTTTTAATCTTATTTTTAATCATTTATTTATTCGAATTTAATTTATTTATTCACTAATTTATTTACTTATCATTGTTCGAGGAAAAATTAATAAAATAAAAAATACAATACAAAAAATAAAATTAAATCCCACCGACACGAATTAGTCAGTGGTTTGGATTAGTTACTGTACTCAAAACCTCTTTTACACAAAAACAAAAATAATAAAATATCACTGTATAATTTATTTACTTATGTTCTAGAAGACAAATAAAATAATAAAATAAAATAAAAAAATGAATGAATTCTCGTAATTAAGCTCTTCTGCAGCCCAAGTCAGGCCAGGGGGGACTACATCAGCCTAACACTTTTAAGTTTATGGACCACTCAGCATATTTTCCCCGGTGGAAAAAAAAAAAATCACGGGAAGCAGGTTTGTTTGTCAACACACCGTGGGTTCCCTGCCAACACTTCCCTCTTACAGAGACCGAGAATAAAGCTGAAGATGAAATGGGTTCCCATGCTGCCGTGTAATTGCACAGCCCTTATGTTGAACCCCTTGAGCATTCATTCAAATGAGGCCGTAATTGCCACATCTGTTAACCCTCTGAAGAGCCGTCAGCCGAGTGTCACGCATCTGCTAATTGGTACAAACAGGTAGCAGACGCTGATCTCCTCCACTGAGCATCTGCCGATTAGAGTCACAAATTCAATGAGCGGTGATTAAAGGTCCTGCTAAAATGGCAAAGGAGAGGTTTAAATACTGCTACTGAATATGCTATAACACTTCATAAGGGTGATTAACTGAGAGCCAGGAACCGTGAGGGCTACGTGGGTTGGTGTGAATTCATTTTTTTAGGCGTGAAGAAAAACTGGGTCATAGGAGTTATACTCTTGTGGTTTGGTCAGCTGATTGTGAACCTTAATGCTTAGAATAGAATAGAATAGAATAGAATTTACTTTATTGTCCCATTCCTGGGAAATTTGTCTTAGACATCATGACACGGCCAGTACAATACAACACAATACAAACATACATAAAAAGCCCACATTGTAAATATGAAATACAGCATATATCTCAGACATAAGATTCTCTATTTAAGATTTTGACCGCAGTTGGCACAAAATAATTTTTATAACGATTTGATATACACTTCAAAACCCTAAATCGCCTCCCTGATGGTAACAAATTAAAATTCATATGTAAAATGTAATATGTCATAAAGCCGTAACAGATATGTGTACATCCAATCCAGAATTATCTGGAATTATTCAAATAGTCCATTTGTATACAATAAATAATATAATAATATACACAGTATATATAATTTATATTGTCCTCAAACTACATTAATATTCAAGTTTTAGTATTCAATGTTTACCCATATATATATATATATATATATATATATATATATATATATATATATATATATATATATATATATATATATATACTATAATTAGAGTATCATCAAAAAGTTGATTTATTTCTAATTCCATTCAAAAAGTGAAACTTGTATTCATTCATTACACACAGACTGATATATTTAATTAAATTAGATATATTGACCAATACAAAGAAAGGATTTTTAGAAATCTTGGCCAACTGAAAAGTATGAACATGAAAAGTATGAGCATGTGCAGCACTCAATACTTAGTTGGGACTCCTTTTGCCTGAATTACTGCAGCAATGCGGCGTGGCATGGAGTCGATCAGTCCATGGCACTGCTCTGAGAGCCCAGGTTGCTCTGATAGTGGCCTTCAGCTCTTCTGCATTGTTGGGTCTGGCATATCTTCCTCTTCACAATACTCCATAGATTTTCTATGGGGTTAAGTTCAGGCGAGTTTGCTGGCCAATTAAGAACAGGGATACCATGGTCCTTAAACCAGGTACTGGTTGCTTTGGCACTGTGTGCAGGTGCCAAGTCCTTTTGGAAAATGAAATCTGCATCTCCATAAAGTTGATCAGCAGCAGGAAACATGAAGTGCTCTAAAACTTCCCTGTATACGGCTGCGTTGACCTTGGACCTCAGAAAACACAGTGGACCAACACCAGCAGATGACATGGCACCCCAAACCATCACTGACTGTGGAAACTTTACACTGGACCTCAAGCAACGTGGATTGTGTGCCTCTCCTCTTTTCCTCCAGACTCTGGGACCCTGATTTCCAAAGGAAATGCAAAATTTACTTTCATCAGAGAACAGAACTTTGGACCACTCAGCAGCAGTCCAGTCCATTTTGTCTTTAGCCCAGGCGAGACGATCTGACGCTGTCTGTTGTTCAAGAGTGGCTTGACACAAGGAATGCGACAGCTGAAACCCATGTCTTGCATACGTCTGTGCGTAGTGGTTCTTGAAGCACTGACTCCAGCTGCAGTCCACTCTTTGTGAATCTCCCCCACATTTTTGAATGGGTTTTGTTTCACAATCCTCTCCAGGGTGCAGTTATCCCTATTGCGTGTACACTTTTTTCTACCCTCCGCCTCTCTATTAATTTGCTTGGACACAGAGCTCTGTGAACAGCTAGCCTCTTTTGCAATGACCTTTTGTGTCTTGCCCTCCTTGTGCAAGGTGTCAATGGTCGTGTTTTGGACAACTGTCAAGTCAGCAGTCTTCCCCATGATTGTGTAGCCTACAGAACTAGACTGAGTGTCCATTTCAAGGCCTTTGCAGGTGTTTTGAGTTAATTAGCCGATTAGAGTGTGGCACCAGGTGTCTTAAATTTTAAAACCTTTACACAATATTCTAATTTTCTGAGATACTTTTTTTGCATTTGGGATTTTCCTTAGTTGTCGGTTATAATCATCAAAATTAAAAATAAAATAAACATTTGAAATATATCAGTCTGTGTCTATTGAATGAATATAATATACAAGTTTCACTTTTTGAATGGAATTAGTGAAATAAATCAACTTTTTGATGATATTCTAATTATATGACCAGCACCATATATATATATATATATATATATATATATATATATATATATATATATATATATATATATATATATATATATATATATATATATATATATATATATATATATATATATATATATATATATATGTGACTGATATTATTATATTTTGAGGAATACAAAATATATCAAAGTTCATAAATATGTATATATATATACACATTTTTTTAAAGTAAGTTTATACATGGGGTGTAGAAATGTTTTTTATTTTTTTAATTGATGTCCTAAGCAAGGACAAGTTATTACTTTAAAAAATAATTTTGCTTTTATAATTATTATACATGCAGCTTTTATGACCTCATTGTAATTTAGAGAAAACTTGAAACATGTATATTCATAAATAAAGGCAAAAAAGATTAAAATGGGTATCCAGTCAGAGGACCTACTTTCCCTTACATTTATATACTAAATGTTAACTTAAAAAATATTTGTGTAGTTAAAAACAAGTACAACTAGTCATAAAGCGTTATAATATAAGCATTAATTTGCAATACAGTCTATCCACAATGCTGATGGAAACAGTTATATTGCCTGTCACACCCTGTCATTTTGTCAAATACAGTAATAATGTAAATATGAACTGTTGCAATAACAAAGAAACCCAGACGACAGAAATTTGCCAGTGGCGCAGGACACCATCATCAGATATGGATTTTTATGAAGTCATTTGTACATTTGTGTTCTTTATACAAAATATACATAAAAAATTGTTTAGAAAAGTGCATATTGCAGCATACGGTGGAATTCATTGGCAATAGTGAAAATAAATATATGTTTCTTTTAGATTTATCTGAAAACATTCATATGAAAACAAAGTAAAATAATCAAAAACAAGAACAGAAAAAAGTCTCCTGGACACACGGTCACAGTATGGATCACTTGCTCTTCTCAAAACTTTATATACACACATGTATATATATATATATATATATATATATATATATATATATATATATATATATATATATATATATATATATATATATATATATATATATATATATATATATATATATATATATATATATATATATAAGCTAATATTTCTGAAAAAGAATACAAAAGAGCTGTTTTAATAATAATAGATATTATAAATTAATTGCATATTTTATAAAATAATAATACATATTATTATTAATACATTAATATTAATAGTACATTTTCTGTGATACAGTATGGATTTTTATTTTAATTCTTACCCGCATTTGCTCATATATCCAGTCAAGGAAGTAGGTCGCATTTCCGTAGACTCCGGGCTTGTTTTTGGAAGCACATCCATCACCCCAGCTAGTGTCCCCAACCAGCCACCATAGAGAATTCTCCATTGTGACCAGAGGACCCCCACTGTCACCCTGTGTGGAACAGCACTTATTTAATTTTAGCACATATATTACATTTACAGTTCTCTAATTTACTCTTTCAAATGATCGAGCAGCATCTAACTGTGTTTATACAGAGTGTTTCTGACCTGACAGGAGTCCACCCCACCCTCCAGCTTGCCAGCACAGACCATAGTGTCTGTGATTTGTCCATTATACACTTGTCGGCTGTTACAGGTCGTTCTGTTGATTAGCCAAATTTTGGCTTCTTGTAGAGTTTCCGAGGCATATCCTATAAGAAAACAAACAATTTTCTTGTAAAGCTTTTCAATTTCTGAGATTTCAGAGAGCTGACATAACTTAATTTCTGTTCGATGTAATTCACTGCACATGCATTTGGATCTGTATGTGTTTGAGTACAGTTCTGTTGTGTTGCTCTTCAAAAAAATAAAAAATAATTCAAACCTCCACTAAACAGTGCCCCCCATCCTGTGACGTAAGTTTCCCGCGGAGCAAAGAAGTACATGCCTTTATTGGGCAAACACACTGGCCTGACGTTGGCTGAAACAAGATACATACAAAACAAAAAAATACATTTGTAAAATACATTTAAAAGTACTCAGAGATGGCAGTATCTCTAATTTAACTATATTTTGCATATCATTCCAAGCCCAAGGAGCATAAAATGAAAAAGCTTGTTTTCCAAATTCAGAGTATACCTTTGGAACGTTTAATCGAATGTAAGACTGAGATCTAGTACAGTAACTATTTGTATAAGACATTAGAAGGTTTGAGATATAAAAAGGCAATTTACCTCGGAGTGTTACACAGTACTAACACAGTTACAGTAATAGTGCTATGACATCCTCTAAATTAATATAAATATTAATAAATAATAATTTATAAATGTATAAATACATTTTAATTCATGAAATATTATAAGCTTACATTGAAGCACTAAAATGACTTAATTACTAAAACTAAAATGGAAAAATGAAACATATATATAAATATTAATAAATAATAAATTATAATTGTTATTAAATTATATATATATATATATATATATATATATATATATATATATATATATATATAGACCTAACAGAATTACTAAAGTTAAACTAAAATAAAAAATATAGACATAAATACAGACATAAAACCTAATTCAAAACAGTAATTAACACTATAATAGTAATACATAAATAAAACTAAAATAACACTGCATGAAAAAAATTATTTGATTTCATTTATTGTCAGTATTATTAAATTATAATTACACTTTTGTTTACACTTTATTTTAAGGTGTCATTGTTACAGTGTAATTATATATTTAAGTACTAAGCAATATAATTTAACTTCACGTACTTACTATAGGGTTAGGGTAGGATTAGGGTTTGGTTGAGGGTTAGTTGCATGTAATTATGCATATTTTACTGTTATTACTATGGTAAGTAAATGTAAGGACATGAAATGTTCTTATTGGCCAGGAAATAAATGTGAAAATTCAGTCTTACTTGTAATGACGAGTGGATTATTTAGCTTCATCAGTGCAATATCATTTTCGCTGGTTCTCGGGTTAAAGTCGTGCTTGACAATTCGACCTACAGAATTGCCGTTGACGGACTGCATCTCCCTACGAGTCAGATATCCAGCATACACTGTCCAATCCCTTGCATTTGAAATCCTACACAAGTTTGTCATTTATTAGAGTTCACCATAGCTTGTTAAATGAGATGGACTAAATGAAAGCACTTACTCTTGAACACAGTGAGCTGCAGTGACGATCCAGTATGGGGTAATGATGGACCCGCCACACAAATGCCTTCCGTTAGCTTGCAGGCTGACCTGCCATGGCCACACCCCCTTCGAGTTCACCGTGCTTCCGCCCACGATTCGGGTCCTGCTGCTCCGCCCACATTCTACAACAGAATTCAGAAAATGGGATCAGTATATGTTAAAATATAATTTTCCTAGCTTCAAACCATACTCATATAGTTCACCCAAAAATGAAAATTCAGTGTTATTTTAATACAATTTAAATACTCATAGTATTATAGTATATTTCATATTTTGAATTAGCTTTTTTAAATATATTTTTCATTGTCATTTTAGTTTTAGTTATTGTAATTGGCTCATTTTGGATTTCATGAGAGCTACACATTCCAAAAAAGTTGGGACAGGTAGCAATAAGAGGCCGGAAAAATTAAATGTACATATATAAGGAACAGCTGGAGGACCAATTTGCAACTTATTAGGTCAATTGGCAACATGATTGGGTATAAAAAGAGCCTCTCAGAGTAGCAGTGTCTCTCAGAAGTCAAGATGGGCAGAGGATCACCAATTCCCCAAATGCTGCGGTGAAAAATAGTGGCGCAATATCAGAAAGGAGTTTCTCAGAGAAAAATTGCAATGAGTTTGAAGTTATCATCATCTACAGTGCATAATATCATCCAAAGATTCAGAGAATCTGGAACAATATCTGTGCGTAAAGGTCAAGGTCGGAAAACCATACTGGATGTCCGTGATCTTCGGGCCTTTAGACGGCACTGCATCACATACAGGAATGCTACTGTAATGGAAATCACAACATGGGCTCAGGAATACTTCCAGAAAACATTGTCGGTGAACACAATCCACTGTGCCATTCACTGTTGCTGGCTAAAACTCTATAGGTCAAAAAATAAGTCACATCTAAACATGATCCAGAAGTGCAGATGTTTTCTCTGGGCCAAGCCTCATTTAAAATGGACTGTGGCAAAGTGGAAAACTGTTCTGTGGTCAGACGAATCAAAATTTGAAGTTATTTTTGGAAAACTGGGACACCATATCATCCGGACTAAAGAGGACAAGGACAACCCAAGTTGTTATTAGTGCTCAGTTCAGAAGCCTGCTTCTCTGATGGTATGGGGTTGCATGAGTGCGTGTGGCATGGGCAGCTTACACATCTGGAGAGGCACCATCAATGCTGAAATGTATATCGAAGTTCTAGAACAACATATGCTCCCATCCAGACGTTGTCTCTTTCAGGGAAGAATTTGCATTTTCCAACATGACAATGCCAGACCACACTGCATCAATTACAACATCATGGCTGCGTACAAGAAGGATCCGGGTACTGAAATGGCCAGCCCACAGTCCAGATCTTTCACCCATAGAAGACATTTGGCGCATCATAAAGATGAAGATGCGACAAAGAAGACCTAAGACTATTTTTCCCTTTAAATTATACATTTTCTCAGTTTGAACATTTGATATGTCATCTATGTTGCATTCTGAATAATATATTGAAATTTGAAACTTCCACATCATTGCATTCTGTTTTTATTCACAATTTGTACAGTGTCCCAACTTTTTTGGAATCGGGTTGTAATTTATTACAGATGTCGAAGGTATTTCTAAATTTTGATTGTTGTTTTTTAAAACGTTTTTTTTTTTAGGTTTTATTTTTTTTCTTATATTGTTATTATATCTTTTTCAGCTTAATTTCAGTTACATAAAACTATTTTAAATAGTTTTAGTTATAGTTAACAATAACAATAAGAACTGGGATGAATTATTGATTATAAGTAATTTAACCACAGTCAAACTAACCTAACCAACCAAAGTAGTTTGTTGCTACACTACAAACTATTATCAAAAATCCCTACAAGGAGCTTCAATGTAGTTTTATTTCATTTTAATTGTATTAAATAGCATGCAGACAATATGAAGCAACACCACCAGACAAAAATTAAGACAACACCTTAATATTTAATTACAAAAAAACAACTAAAATAAATAAAGTAATGGGAAACTATTATCTTACCAATACATTTGAGTGCCACGGCTTTGTAAGATGGACAGTCTGAACTGAATTGTAATAAGAGAAATATAAAAAGATTTTTAAACAAGCTGATTATATATATATATATATATATATATATATATATATATATATATATATATATATATATATATATACACATTATTAATCAAAAATGAATGTAAAAGAACCAACAGTGTAACACTTAAAAATGTGAAGAACATATCTGTATAAAAATTCGGTAACACTTTACAATAAAGTCTCATTTATTAACATTAGTAAATGCATTAACTAACAATGAACTATATCATTTTACAGTCTTTGATAACGTTAGTTAATAATAATGTTCATGTTAGTTCACAGCATTAACTAATGTTAACATGCAACCATTGATCTTAAAAACATATTAGTAAATGCTGAGAATAAGATTAATAAATGCTGTAGAAGTATTGTTCATTGTTCCTAGTTCATGTCAACTCATGTAGCTAATATCATAGGCATAGGAGCCATTATATGTGAGGGGGACATGTCCCCCCCACATTTCAAAATCTAATTTTACTTTGTGAGTTTTAGTTTTGCATTGCCTGCCTGATGTCATGAATATAATTTCATGGGTTTTATTTTTTTTAAACGCCAAATGATCGCGATGCTCACGTTTACAAGCCAGCATCATTATAGTAGTCTAGTCTATTGTTTACCGTTTTACAGAATCTATATGATACGTCAATTCAATGTTTGAGTGGTAGGTAATAACCATATATCGTCAATATTATAATATCAAGCTACCATAGATGAATCTGCAAATTTGAAAAAATCTATTTGCATTATAGTTTGAGGCAAGACAAATAAACAAATATCACAGACATGTTAGTTATCCTAAAATATGATTTTGTCCGCATGACAGCCAAGTCAGCATCGGTCGGACACCCCTCCTCCTCCTTCAGCTCACGCCAACGAGCAAACGCTGGCCCAATGTTGATCCTCGTCCTGCCTTTAATACGATCACTCTCTCGTTTCCTCTTTTTGCTTTCCTCCGACAAAGCCTTTGCTTTCTTATTTTTCTGTGCTGCTTCGGCCATGACTATAACATCCGGCAAACAAACGATAGTTGGGCTCGCACGTCCGCACGTTTAAAGTTACCTAGTGCTGCTTTAACAGAAAACTGAAAACACAAACTGACGCGTGTGCACGTGCTTCCTAGCAACTGCAGCGCGCAGCAGTGCACACAGAAGTCCAGTGATAATCTTATTTTCACTCAAAACATTATTTTTTTTTTGTACGAAGCAGGGACAGAGAAGCAGAAAAGAGATACAATGAGTTTAAGGGCGGTAAGACGATAAACAATCTACAAATAAAGCCTGTAGTAAACTGGACGATACTTTTACGTTTTGTTCTACAGTGTAGACTGCAGCGCACACATTACTGTCTTATCTAACAGTCAGTTATTAAAAAACACGTTTTCAAGAATGAACACAAATTCGCATTTTAGTGCGTGTAATTAACGTTTTAGAACCTCATTTCATAAAGTTGGCTTGACGTTGGATGTTCGATAGTTTTAGTTCAATAATTTAGGGACCGTCTCTAAAGTTACATTCGACAGAATACACGTTTCTAACTTCAATAGGTGTGTGATGCATTCCCAGCCAAGTTCACCACTGGTTCCCTCGAGATTTTCTGATGAGGTTTTCGATTTATGTGTAAAATAAAGCCTTTGGTAAACATAACTTGTTTATACTTTGACCTTTTTGACTGGTATAAAGTTGGCTTGATGTTGGAGGTTCAATATTGCAAATTTAGGGACCATCTCTAGTTTCACGTTTCTAACTTCAATAGCGTTTGAAGAGAATGACTTAGAGTCATAAAACCAACTGTAAAGTGTTAATCTAAGGTGTCAGATATGATGCACACCTTTTACATTTTCGATATTTATTCAAATTAATAATTTTATTAATTATAATTATTTATTAGGCCTATACTGTCAAAATAAATGCTCGACTGCAGTTTACATCAAAATAAAAGCTCAAGCATTTGTTTACACTGCATTTGTTTTACAATGTATTGCTATAGCTGTCATAGGATTGATATCATAATATTATATGAATAATATTATTATTATTAATATTATGGAGTGTAAGAGTCCCCCCTTAAAGTCAAGGTTCAAGTCAATCCAAAAGACAGTTGACTGTAGTCAAAAGTCAATTTGCACACTGAATATGGTGTGAGCTCTTAATTTTGAACTCTCAAAGTGCACCAGATTCATGAATTTAACAAATTCAATGCACAAAACTTTCCTACGGGGGGCATGCCCCCGAACACCCCTAGAGGGACAGAGGTCCACCCACAGTTTCACTAAATCTTATATGTAGAACATACATATATAATATTTTCATAAATAGGCCTGTTGATATCTCTACACGTTTACTGGCTTCCCCAGTACTTGTTGCAGTGTAGGAATAGTGGGTTAAGCAAAAGAAAATGTATATAGTGAATTGTGTGGCAGACTTCTTACACGCGGCAGGCTTTCAAGAAAAAAAAGTAAAGAGGGGTCTGTGCCCCAGTAGAGCTTTATGCCTCGCAACGCCCCTGCGGTCCCCCCCAGGTTCAAAATTGCTCCTACGCCCCTGGCTAATATTAACAAATGAAACCTTATTGTAAAGTGTTACCAAAAATCCAGTATAAACGGAACTCTGTGACGCACCTTTTACTGAGAAAACTTTGTATGGACTTATTCAGACTGGAGGAGCTGAGAGAATCTGTCTTCACCAGCATGTAGTCCAGTGATGCTCCAGAGTAAATCTCCTTGTAACCCACATACGTGTTCCTGAGAGACAAACCACAAACACACAGCACATATTACAATTCATTCAAAACACATTCTGTAAATGTATTAAATATGTCACTGTATGGATACACCACTGTTCAAAAGCTAGGGGTCGGTATGCTAACATTACAAGTTTCTTTACTGGAACTTTTACCCTCTGGTTTCACAGACAAGGCTTAAGATAGTCGCAATGCATGTTTGAGCTGTTTTAACTGAAAGCAACTTGCAATGACATATCTTCAAATATGTCAGTGCCATTGTTTTGTATCAGGATGCACACTAGTAATGTTTTTTTTCTAATGCATGTTTATAAAAAGTTACTTAAATGTTCTTATTGAACTGAGGCCTAATCCTGGCTTAATCTAAGCCCTGTCTGTGAAACTGGGCCTTAATCATTTTAATGCATCCTTTCTTAAAGCAGCACTAGGTAAATTTTGCTCTCAGGCTCCCTACAGTTGGGAAACAGTATTGTCGTCTACTACGTGCATTTGTCGACATGACAAACATGATAGCCCTGAACACTGCAGGAGGAGTTCACATGCAGGTGTTCTGCTTGTGTCGCGTGAAATGTCTTCATCCCAGGTACATTGGCATATGTTTCAGCATGTCATATGAATATAATTTCATGTTTTTTTTCAAATGCCAAATAATCGCGATGCTCACGCTTTACAAGCCAGCATCATTATAGTAGTCTAGTCTATTGTTTACCGCTTTACAGAATCTATATGATACTTCAATTCAATGTTTGAGTGGTAGGTAATAACCATACATCGTCAATATTATAACATCAAGCTACCATAAATTAATCTGCAAATTTGAAAAATCTATTTGCATTATAGCTTGAGGCAAGACAAATAAACAAATATCACAGACATGTTAAATATCACAGACAGGTATCCTAAAATATGATCTTGACGAGCAAACGCTGGCCCAATGTTGATCCTCGTCCTGCCTTTAATACAATCACTTTCTGCTTCTCTTTTTGCATTCCTCCGACAAAACCTTAGCTTTCTTCTTTTTTTGTGCTGTTCGCCATTTCTATAGCATTCGAAAACAAAGGATAGCTGGGCTCGCACGTCCGATTTTAAGGAAGTGGGGTGGTGGTGGAAGTGACGATATGCCGTAAAGCAGTCGAATTTTGTAGTTCTTTTTTCTCGGTTACTACCCAAAACCAAGTTTAAAAGCACGATACAGACCCCGCCAGGCTATGGCAGACGTGTCATTCAACCTATTGTAAGTCGATGTATCATCACAAGAGTCTTGAAAATATATTATGAAGGTTAAAAAGTTACCTAGAGCTGCTTTAATAAAAGTATTAATTTCTTTGGGGAAAATGCTATGTCACACTCTTTTTATTGTAGTACTTCCACTGAGATGAGTGACACTCAACTTACCTCTCGTATCCGATCTCCTCACATGCTTGCTTTGCGAGCTTGTCATTCCATCCTTTTGAACACACATACTCCCATTTTTGGTTCACATTTGAGTACATCTGAAGGAGGAAATTAGATCCATACAGACGAACTGCAAAAACAACAACAAAGAAAGATCAGTAAAGTCACAGCAGGCACATTTATAGCTGTATGCTGGGTTTACTAGAGAGGGCATATGCATAAGGAATTCTTACAGCAATAAGCTTCATCTTCTCCTGAGGGACAGTCCAGCTTACCGTCACACCACTGCGAAGAGCCGATGCATTTGTTATCTGCTTTACAGAGCCGCCCTTGCAAGCACTCAAACACACCTGCTGGGGCAGACTTAGGACATCAGAACAAGAAACAACTGGGTGGATGGTATTGTATGAAAGCCAATGAGAGTTTCTTACCATAAACCCAAAGCACCGCTACTACGATTGCAGCGATAACCAGTAGGGTGACGACTGTGCCAATGATCCATGGCCATTTTTTTGTTCTCCTGGAAGCTGTCAGAGAATCAAAGTTCATAAAAAAAGCAAAACATTAAATAAATTAAAGGCCATTTAAAATGAACTAGATAAAAAAGTTTGTCAAGACAAACTTTAAGTTGGCTTGAAAAAGTCGATCAGAAAGTTTTAAAAGCTTAAATTTTGAAGATTTTCAGTTTAAAGTAGTTTGAAGTTTAAAGTTTGACGTGTTTGAAGTCAATACAGTCTATCAGAAAACAGATAGATAGATAGATAGATAGATAGATAGATAGATAGATAGATAGATAGATAGATAGATAGATAGATAGATAGATAGATAGATAGATAGATAGATAGATAGATAGATAGATAGATAGATAGATAGATAGATGAGTACTGAGGGGACTGGCTAGGTGGTTGCTATGCGTTTGCTAGAGTACTTGGGTGGTTGCTAGGGTACTCAGGGTGTTGCTATGCGGTTGCTAGGGTACTCAGGTGGTTGCCATGCAGTTGCTAGGGTACTCTGGGTGGTTGCTAATGTCTTGCTATGCGGTTGCTAGGGTACTCAGGTGGTTGCTAGATAGATATGGTCAGATGATAGATAGATAGATAGATAGATAGATAGATAGATAGATAGATAGATAGATAGATAGATAGATAGATAGATAGATAGATAGATAGATAGATAGATAGATAGATTTGATAAGAAACAAACTCTCAGTTTCTGTCAATCACAGCTAAATTCAAACAATAAATACCCCTTTGGCCAGGCCTGGCTCCAGCTTTGAGATGCAAGTTGGACCAAGTGATATTCCAGATGGGCCAGAGGTGTTCAGTTAACTAAATGCATTTTTTCCCCCAACATTTTTTTTAATATTATTTTTTACTGATAATAAATGTTGTATTATTTTTGTAATTTCAGATTTTATAACAGAAGTGGAAAGTTTTGATTATTAATAACACTGTGTTATTAATAATCAAAACTTGCCAATTTTAAAACAGTTAACTTAAAAAAAAAAATTGATTTAGTTATAGTCATAGTCTTTTGACTAAAATGCCATTTAGTTTTTGTCATATTTTAGTCACCTGCATTGTTTTTAGTTTTAGTCGACTAAATATAATATTTTAGTTGACTAAATCTACAGTAGTTTAGTCAACTAAAATCTAATGAGTTTATTTAAATTGTAATTTACTGAGCATTTGAGCATTACCTAACCGACTTAATTGAATACATGTCAAAACTGACATTGAAATAATTGTTTTTGACCGTTGAAGCGCCAAAATAGTTTTTGCTTTGTGATTCATGAGCTGCAGCTGCTTCTTTCAAGTTCCGAGGAGGGAGATAGATAAAACATGCGTTACTACCTAAAGTCTTACATATTACTATATAAACATCGTAAAGTAAACATTGTCATTATTCCTCAGCATTAGTTCATAAACAATTACCTGGCATAAACGTGTGCTATTCATTGCTTGAACCGTTCTGAAGCGCTGTTTAGTGAGACTGTAGAACGCAAAACAGCGCCTCGTTTTGCCTCGTTTTTTAGATCAGCACGTTACAATTCAAATGTGCATCAAGACATAAGTTCTGACTGGATCTCTTCCCTCGCCCCGCTCTAACATTTTCGTCTCGTTTTTATTCGGTGACGAAAATTACAGTATATTTTCGACAGTTTTTTGTCATCCAAAACTGTTTTTTATTTAGTTATCGCCTCGTTTTCGTCAGTGAAAAAAAGGTTGTTGACGAAAATTATGATGAAACGAAAATGATTCGTCAACGAAATTAACACATAATTTACTTGTATTATGCTTTTGTTTAAGCTTCCTGCTTATTTGATAAAATGCTGTCACAAATTCAATGAATTGTTTCTATAATGCTTCAAAATTATTACTTCTATTATTAACATTATACATTTATGATTGTATAATGTTAAATAATTATCTTATGTTATTTTATATCTGTTTGTGGCAGGAATTAAAGCGGTAAAAAATAAAAAAAAATAATGTCAATATTTATTTCTTACTAGAGAGTGCAAAATGTTATTTTTACAAGCTGTAAAATGGTCAATAACAACCCCCATATACTACTTAATTACAGTTTTCAAATCATTAATACTTTTGTTATATTTATTAAAAATAAATGAACTTTTCTACTTAGTAGTTTTTCTCTTTCACTTCTACCAGGAGTTGATTTGTGTAGTGCATACTGCAATATTTATCGTGATTCAATAGAATGGTGAAATCCTTGATTGAAAAAAGATAAATGCACTGATGTTCATTTACTGAAGCGGTGTCCAGGAAGTGTTCATCTGTAATTCTTGTTTGGCAATGTACTGTGTCGTCTGTTTGTTTGATTATTTTTTTACATTATTATTTTACTGTACAGTGGGTGTGGTGTATTACTGTAAATTACTGAACAAATTACTGTAAAGAAAAAAAATAAGGTTATTTATTTGGTTATATAATATACACTATACTGCCTGTGCAATAAATCCACACTACTAAACATTCTACAGTCAACTGTTATTATATTATAACAAAGTATTGGTATTATAACAAAGTGGAAGCAAATGGGAACAACAGCAACTCAGTCACGAAGTGGTAGGCCACGTGATATTACAGAGCGGGGTCAGTGCATGCTGAGGCGCGCACAGTGCCCAGAAGTTGCCAACTCTCTGCAGAGTCAATAGCTACAGACCTCCAAACTTTGTGTGGCCTTCAGATTAGCTCAAGAACAGTGCGTAGAGAGCTTCATGGAATGGGTTTCCATGGCCGAGCAACTACATCAAAGCCTTACATCACCAAGTGCAATGCAAAGCGTCAGATGCAGTGGTGTAAAGCACACCGTCACTGGACTCTAGAACAGTGGACACGTGTTCTCTGGAGTGACGAATAGGGTTGGGAATCGTGAGAAATTTTCCGGTTCCGGTTCTGGTTCCGATTCCGCCTAATGATTCCGGTTCCGATTCCGGTTCCATTAAAATGATTAAACAAATAGTGGTAAAGGAAAAAGGCATAATACGCAACTCAAACAATCCTTTTTGTGTTTATTACATGATCTCTGATTCATTTACAGGTTGGCAATGTCAAAAAAGTCCTGTACTGTACATATATTACAGTATTAAAAGCATTCTTGCAAAAATATTATATATATATTAGTTATATTTATTAGTTAGTTGTATATTCATTTAATAGAAATTCAGTTTTTCAGTGAACTTGTAAATAATAAATGGTAATTCGGCATTACAAATGTAATTGTGCCTAAACCATGATGACTTAACAGTGGAAAAGGGATGTAAGCCTTTCACTATAAATCTGGTAACAGCCCTGTGGCACTCATCTATTCTCTCTGTCGTCATTTTCCCTTTACTCGATAAATTAACGGATTACCCGTCTCCGAAGTTCCATTAAGGGGTGTGGGCGTGGCACATTGTTTAACATCTGAAAAAACTTAAATAATATTTTTATATATATTGATAGTCTATAGTTTATTACTACTGAAATAACATATTTACCCATGTATAAATTCCTAGTCAACAAGAAAATATCTGACGCAAAACCGTATGTAGCGCGAGGGCTTTCACAGTGCTGAAGTGCGTTAATTGTAGGGGTGGGCATAGATTCATTTTTTAAATCTAGATTAATCTCACTGTGATTTGAAATTAATCTAGATTAAAATGGCTCATTTGAATTCTGCCGAAGGCATTCAGAATATGTGTGCTACCCAAATAATGACTGGTGCTTTCACACTTGGTTCGATTGCCTGGACCGAACCCGAGCTCGATTGCTCCCTGGACCGTGTTATTATATTTTCGGGTCCGAAACCGAGGTGCGTTTACGTCATCACAGCAGCAGCTGTTTACCCGTTACTTGGTAACGACGTCGAGCGAGGAGGTGGCAGAATGAATAGCGTTGTTCACCTAACTTTTATATTTTTGTTTTTGAACCGTTGGTTTTGTTACCAAAGCTTCAGTAGGTAAAGGCACTTGCGTCTATCTGCCGCGGATGTACTGCAAATACTCTGAAGAACGCTGACGAGCAGAAATGATATGTAGCCTACAGCTCTCTGCTTACAGTATGGCAGTCGCTCATCAGGATTCGAGAACGGTTCGCGGGTGCGCGCCCGAGTTTGGAAGACAGCGTTCACGCTTGATGTGGTAATCTCACAGCATACACGCAGGTTCGAAGACTCGTTCTCGCTCCCTTCAGTGCAATTCAGATAGGTAGCTATACATCCGCGCTAAAATATCACTGTGAAAGTCATCATAGCTTGCGTAATATAGACCCAGCTCCCAACCCAACTTTGAGAATAGATTAACGGCGATATTTTTTTTATCACCCGATAAGAGTCTCACGTTAACGCAGCACGTTAATGCCGATAACGGCCACTAGTTAATTGTTTGCACTTCTGGAAGCGGCAGGCAACGTAATTAATATTCATGATGAGGTTAGCTGTCGCCCGCTATTAAAGGATACGCTCCCAGCGCCGCACACATTGCACCAGAACCGTTTTGGAACGAAACTCAGGAATTTGCGCGATTCTGGTATTTTTCAAAAATAAGTATCGGTTCTGCATAAGAACCGGTTCTCGGTTCCCAACCCTAGTGACGAATCACACTTTGTCTGTAGTCTGGGTTTGACGGTTGCAAGGAGAACGGTACTTGCCTGACTGCAGTGTGTCAAGTGTAAAGTTGGTGGAGGGGGGATTATGGTGTGGGGTTGTTTTGCAGGGGTTGGGGTTGGGCTTGGCCCCTTAGTTCCAGTGAAAGGAACTCAATGCTTCAGCATACGACGATATTTTAGACAATTTTATGCTCCCAACTTTCTGAGAACAGTTTGGGGATGGTCCCTTCCTGATCCAATATGACTGCACAGCAGTGCACAAAGCAAGGTCCATAAAGACATGGATGAGTGAGTTTGGTGTGGATGAACTTGACTGGCCTGCACAGAGTCCAGCCCTCAACCCAAAAGAACACCTTTGAGATAAATTAGAGCAGAGACTGCAAGCCAGGCCTTTCGTCCAACATCAGTGCCTGACCTCACAAATGCGCTTCTAGAAGAAAGGTAAACAATTCCCATAGAATTCCCTTAACCTTGCGGAAAGCAGGATTAAGAATAGGATGTCATTAAAGTTCACGATCATGTAAAGGCCACAAGAAGTAATTAGGTGTTTTTTTTGTTGTTGTGTTTTTATCACTTTATGCTAGCTGGCAACATCGGATTCCATTCATTATGCTAAGCTAAGCTAGCGGCGACCCTGCCAAACTAAAACAATGCATGCAATGAGACAAAAATGCATTTGCCCACATATCTAAATGTAGGAAAGGTGTTGAATAAGCCCTATTTCTAAAAACGTTGGAGTGTTCCTTTAATACAATTTAATTATAATTCGAAGTGAATCATTCTGAATTTGTACAACAACAAAAAAGCAACTTTTTTTTTTGCCTATGAATCATAAATCAAATCAAGTATGACCAACCAACACTACAATAATACTGCCCCACCAAGTTTTTGAAATGCCCCCCAAGTTAGGCAATCCTAAAAGTGGCCTGATGTGGGGAAACATTGCATTTCCCTCACACATACACACACACAAAAAAAAAAACAGTTCAGTGCCTTAAAAAGCTTTAAATACCTTTGTGAACTAGCCTAGCGTCACGGTGGAGCCCAGGTGTGTTTGTATGGTAGGTATTAACAGGTGCTGTTTGAGGCGCATACTGCTGCAGGCTCTGGGCAGGTGAGTATCTCTCTGAAGGGTATAGCGGAGAGGGTTTTGGGTATAGAAACTGTGGGTTTTGGGAACCAGGGTACTGAGGTAAAGCGGGGTATATTCCAGAAGACGGTGCAAATGGAGGGGGCCGCTGCTCCTCATGTTGGAAACCATGGTTCACGTGAGAAACATTGACGTAGATCTGAAAGATATCAGAGTTTTGTCAGTTTCTCAGGCTCAAAAGGCATTTGAAAACCATTTTGCTTCTATATTGTGATGTAATTCAGCGTGAAAAGGCTATTTAAGGAAATGCCTCATGATAAATTTTACACAATAGTGTCAATGTTAATTAATTGTGACTAACAACAAAAACATACCTGTTCCAGGAAATTATTATATATTAAATGGACGTTCATTATTTGAATCATGATACTTGCTACTTACTGAAAAGACGAACTGAGGTATTTAATAGAAATGTAATTCATCTGATAAGGATGTTAGTTCAATATTTTACATGCAGTAGACATGTCCAAATGTCAAGTATAGTCTATTGAATATTATATACTGTAGTCCCTCCAGAGGAATACAAAAAAACAAAACATAATTTGTATTATGTCCTATTATCATTAATACTTATATACATATAAAAAGGGTCAGGAACTAAATAATATTCAATGTAAATATAAAATTAACTGTTAATTGCTGAACATCAAATGCCATGATAACAATTAAACTACATTTAATAATAAATGTTATTATTATATTAGATATTTAGCAATTAACTTTTTTCATTTACAAAGTTTTTCATCTCAGTACTGAATGAGTTAAATAGTCTAATTTATTTTATTTACAATTTCACTCAGGCAAAATAAGTAGTTCCCTGTTGTCTATTCAGAAAAACACTTCCCTATTAAAATTACTTCCATAGACAAATCAGAACTTCACATGGCCAAACACTTAAACTATTGTGTTGCTAATGCATTTTAATGTTATCTTTACAGTGTTTTTCATGCATTAAAATAGCTTCCTTTCCTTATTTAAAAGATTATATGACCTTCATGATGAATCATTATAGGTTCTTTGGTCAGGATAGTTAATGCTTTACAAATCTATCTCATGTTTTGACTGACAGTATCTTACAAAGAAGCTTTATGAAATCAACGACAATCAAATTACATTTTGTGACTGAAAGAAGAGGAATTATACCATTACCGTATCATTATTCTTCATCTTTCGCCTGTAAAAACCAATCCAAAAAACTCTCGAACTTCAAGCTCAAACTAAGATCTGCTGACTGAACATACAGCAAAACAAACATTACTGGAAACAGCAACATTGAAAATGAAATGAGTACCACAGATTCTCTCTAAATGATACACATTAGAATATATTATAAATTATAATTATATATGCTAAAACTTACCTGACAGAACGTTCTCCTATAGTGTTTGAGCTTTAGCGGACTCTGCGTCTGCTGTCTGTATTTGTAATGAGCAACCAATGCCACACCTTTCCTTGGTAAACCAGCTGAAACACTAGTCAGGTGTATGCAAATAAAAAATATCACTGGATGACCTGAACTCAAAGTGTTAACTCAGAGCATTGCAACGTCTTACATTACAATTATAAAATGTCTAAATAATACAGAACATATAGATGACACAGCTTTGCATTTCAATGACACCATTCCTGGAACCATTTTTTGTTTTGTGGCAGGGCTGAAAGAGGCCACAGCCACCAGGGAATAGTTTTTTCTATGAAAGGGTGTACATGGTCTGCAACAATGCTTAGGTAGGAGGTACGTTACAAAGTAACATCCACATGGATGGCAGGACCCAAGGTTTCCCAGCAGAACATTGCCCAAAGCATCACACTACCTCCGCCAACTTGCCTTCTTCCCATAGTGCTTCCTGGTGCCATGTGTTCCCCATGGATGCAACGCACACGCACCCGGCCATCCACGTGATGTAAAAAAAATACGTGATTCATCACACCAGGCCACCTTCTTCCATTGCTCCATGTTCCAGTTATGATGCTCACATGCCCACTGTTGCTGCTTTTATCAGTGGACAGCATGGGCACCCTGACTGGTCTGCAGCTACGCGGCCACATACGCAACTAACTGCGATGCACTGTGTATTCTGACACCTTTCTATCAGAACCAGCATTAACTTCTTGAGCAATTTTGAGCTACAGTAGCTTGTCTGTTTAATCGGACCACACGGGCCAGCCTTCGCTCTCCACGTGCATCAATGAGCCTTGGCCGCCCATGACCCTGTCGCCAGTTCACCACTGTTCCTTCTTTGGACCATCACATGCAGACCAGGAACACCCCACAAAAGCTGCAGTTTTGGAGATGCTCTGACCCAGTCATCTAGCCATCACAATTTGGCCCTTGTCAAACTCTTGCCCATTTTTCCTGCTTCTAACATCAACTTTGAGGATAAAATGTTCACTTTCTGCCGAATATATCCCAGCCTCTGCCATGATGAAGAGATAATCAGTATGATTCACTTTACATGTCAGTATTTTTTATTTACCTGTTATTCACTTTACCTATATTGTTACATCTTACTCCTTTAACAGTTCATCAGGCTCTTAACGATTTGGGCTATGTCATCTCCTGGAATATCTAAAGGCCAGTGCTGTGTACCCTCATTCACTATTCCCTACATTACTCCACTAATAAAGTCCACTTGAAGGAGTGAATGAAAATAAGTAAGTGAATTTGAACACTGCCGCTTTTGCATAGTTTCTGCTCGCCGTTTAATAATGATTTGAAACGTGGAAAACTGGCAGCTCCAGTAGTAGTCAAACGATTTATCTTGAACTCTGCCATGGAAACTAGCATGTATAAACTGTAAACAATTTAATAATCAATTTATTAAATTTATAACTACATTGACCAGCGCAGTTTGGAAAATGGATGGATGATTAATTCAGCTGCGGGCGTAATCTCCCTCCGCATTTTCTGCGTGCAACTTCTCACAGTGCATTATGGGTACTTTTTAGCTGCTGAGCGTACATCAGTTGCGAACTCGTTATTGCGGTGCATTGTGGGATTGAATGAGTGCACTCAATAACGTCTAATATGGTTTTGGACACCACTATGGCTGTCCTCTCAAATAGTGGGGTATAGGGGGCGATTTCAGACACAGCCCAGGTTTTTCCTAATATCAGCCATCATTAAAACGGAACACATTTTACATATGTCGAAAACTACGGAGCCCCTAAGAGGAAATGGTGGTTAAAAACAAATATGAGATGGAAGGAAAAATAATAAGTCAATGGCTGAATCTGAAATCGCCCCCTATACCTCAAATAGGGCTTTATTGGAGGGGTCAGCCATTTGTAGTGGTGTCCAAAACCATAGTGGACGTTATCGAGTGCACTCATTTTATCCCACATTGCACCGCAATAACGAGTGTAGAGCCAATGTCCACTCAACTGCTATTCAAATTCACTCAATCATTTTCATTCATTCCTACAAGTGAACTGTATTAGTGGACTAACAGGGAATAGGGATTGAGGGTTTAGGGGGCGATTACGGATTCAGCCCTTTTGCATTTACTTTCCTGAGAAAGTTTGTGTTTACTCGCAAAACCTTTGCATTCCTTTGCAAAAACTTTAGTGTTCTTTGAGTAAAAGTTTCGGACCCACTTTATATTAGGTGTCCTTAACTACTATGTACTAACATTTTAATTAATAATTTGATACATTGCACTTATTGTGTACATACATGTTTTTACATTGTACTTACATTTTAAAAAATACCTGCATGTAATTACATCTGTAATTAATTTCTGTAGTTACATTTATAATTACACTATTGACCCTTTCCTTACACCTAACCCTACCCTTAAACTTACCCATCCCACCACACCTGTCCCTAACCCTACCCGTATCCCACCTCAATATCAGCAAAGGTGTTTTGCAACACAATATGAACACAGTAAGTACATTGTGCTTATTTTTTTATGTAAGTACATAGTAGTTAAGGCCACCTAATATAAAGTGGGGCCAAAGTTTCTTGCATTGACAAATATATATTTTTTATTATAATACCAACCTACACATTTAGAAACTATAGCTGCAACATGCCACATTTGTAATATAAATCTATAAATAGCCTATATTTTATCAACAGATTATCATCTAGACAAAATTTACCACAATAAATACAATAAAACATGATAAATTCTTGTATGGGTGGTCATATGTAGTTCACTTTCTAATTTATGTTGTTTCAAGATGATTTTTTCTGCTCTTTTCATCAGTCTTTTTAGTTTATGTGGCTGTTTTAGACTTTATAAGTTGCCAGTTGTAGTTATTGGGGGGTTAACTCCCTCCATTAGGAAATATTAATTAATATCAATAAGAGCAGCTAAAAGTAAGCATCATAAAATCACCAAGCTTGAGCACAATAAAATCTTTTCGTGAATTTTCCAGGAATCACCTGAATAATAGAAAGCTATAAAACCATTGCAAGGCTTACTGTATGTGATGAATGTTTAGTCTGTTACAAGACGTAATTAAACTTCCTGTTCAATTTCCAGAGAGATGTTCACACCGAGAAATCACTGCATTAAAAAACAAGCTGTAAAGATAATCTGTGGGCTATGATAAAAAGCGATCACACGGTCAAATGTGGCCCTGCTGTTATTCAGTAACTGGGTCAATGGCCCGATACTCTGACATCCATGATTTTGCAAGTGCTCTCACAACATCCTATTAATATTTAACTCGATCATCTATCGCTTAGATTGAAGCACAATGACTTTTCAAAAACAAATAGAAGAAACTGAAAAATAGAGGCTGATAAACAGTCTCTGTGTACTTAGCAAAACTAACAGAGTTATGTGACGTGACAAGTGTGGCATCTGAAGGTGGAGCCAGAGTTATTTCCTCAAGGTTAAGTTTTTGCTGCTGGTAATTTATACGGACCCAGAAATGAACCTGCTTAGTCAGGTTCTCTGGAAGAACTAAATGTTCTCACCCAACAGAGAAATCCAGGTTTCATCCCAGAGAATATGGGGAAAAACAGTTAACAGGTTCCTGAGGTAAAAGTAACTTAAAAACATACCACACTACTTCTACATTGTATACAATGTATACAGTGCACAGCATGCAAATTTTCCATTTCCAGTCAGGGCCGTTTTTAGGCATATAGGCAAACTAGGCGGTCGCCTAGGGCACCATCGAGGGTGGGGGGATGCCAATAGGCACATATCTGACACTAGATTCCTATATGCCATTCGTACAGGCAATTACTGTCAAAAAAGTTTGCGTTTGGTGTGCTCAACAACACCATTAGATAAAAGTGCTCGGTCAATGCTTTGGCACTTTTTTTAACCACACAATAAATCTAAATTTAAAGATTCAAACAAATAAAAAAATAGGTACAGTAAAAAGTGCACAAATCTGTGTTTTGTTAGAGCAGTATTTGTGGCTGTCGAGAAATCACGCTGTGAAATGGCCATATAGCATTGCTCTGTGTGTATGTTAGAGGCAAATATAACTGCACACTCACTTCAGCATTTCACGATTTTGACTCTTTGAAAGCTTTCTTCTCTTACTTGCACTCAAGAAGTGTTTTTGCGACAATGCTTTGTTAAAAGAATCAGTGTTTTGTAATTGTCCCATTTAAAACTTTCACTACCTATTTAATATTTATAATAGATTTTATTTATAGCGCATCTCTATTTAAAAATGGTATAATAAAATGTGCTAATTCACAACATTAATAAATCTTTTATTAAATCTGTCGAATTTAACACATTTTTACGGATGATGTTTAATGCCGAATCGATTCATTCAGTTCTAATAGTGCTTGATGCAAGCAGTGTCGTACACACAGAGGGCATAGCATCACGTTATTTAAAAGGGAAGTAACTCATCAATGAGTAACAAAAACCGCACTCATTCAGTATATATTCTTATTACTTTCATGTGAAATGTACTAATAACACATAATAATGTTATGTCTGAAAACAATTTCTTAGCAACTAGGGATTGCATACAGGTCCTTCTCAAAAAATTAGCATATTGTGATAAAAGTTCATTATTTTCCATAATGTAATGATAAAAATTAAACTTTCATATATTTTAGATTCATTACACACGAACTGAAATATTTCAGGTATTTTATTGTTTTAATACTGATGATTTTGGCATACAGCTCATGAAAACCCAAAATTCATGGCAATCTAAAAAAATTAGCATATTTCATCCGACCAATAAAAGAAAAGTGTTTTTAATACAAAAAAAGTAAACCGTCAAATAATTATGTTCAGTTATGTACTCAATACTTGGTCGGGAATCCTTTTGCAGAAATGACTGCTTCAATGCGGCGTGGCATGGAGGCAATCAGCCTGTGGCACTGCTGAGGTGTTATGGAGACCCAGGATGCTTCAATAGCCTTAAGCTCATCCAGAGTGTTGGGTCTTGCGTCTCTAAACTTTCTCTTCACAATATCCCACAGATTCTCTATGGGGTTCAGGTCAGGAGAGTTGGCAGGCCAATTGAGCACAGTAATACCATGGTCAGTAAACCATTTACCAGTGGTTTTGGCACTGTGAGCAGGTGCCAGGTCGTGCTGAAAAACGAAATCATCTCCATAAAGCTTTTCAGCAGATGGAAGCATGAAGTGCTCCAAAATCTCCTGATAGTTAGCTGCATTCACCCTGCCCTTGATAAAACACAGTGGACCAACACCAGCAGCTGACATGGCACCCCAGACCATCACTGACTGTGGGTACTTGACACTGGACTTCCGGCATTTTGGCATTTCCTTCTCCCCAGTCTTCCTCCAGACTCTGGCACCTTGATTTCCAAATGATATGCAAAATTTGAGCGACAGTCCAGTGCTGCTTCTCTGTAGCCCAGGTCAGGCGCTTCTGCCGCTGTCTCTGGTTCAAAAGTGGCTTGACCTGGGGAATGCGGCACCTGTAGACCATTTCCTGCACACGCCTGTGCACGGTGGCTCTGGATGTTTCTACTCCAGACTCAGTCCACTGCTTCCGCAGGTCCCCCAAGGTCTGGAATCTGTGCTTCTCCACAATCTTCCTCAGGGTCCGGTCACCTCTTCTCGTTGTGCAGAGTTTTTGCCACACTTTTTCCTTCCCACAGACTTCCCACTGAGGTGCCTTGATACAGCACTCTGGGAACAGCCTATTCGTTCAGAAATTTCTTTTTGTGTCTTACCTTCTCGCTTGAGGGTGTCAATGATGGCCTTCTGGACAGCAGTCAGGTCGGCAGTCTTACCCATGATTGTGGTTTTGAGTAACGAACCAGGCTGGGAGTTTTTAAAAGCCTCAGGAATCTTTTGCAGGTGTTTAGAGTTAATTTGTTGATTCAGATGATTAGGTTAATAGCTCGTTTAGAGAACCTTTTCGTAATTTTTTGAGATAGGAATTTTGGGTTTTCATGAGCTGTATGACAAAATCATCAGTATTAAAACAATAAAAGACCTGAAATATTTCAGTTGGTTTGCAATGAATCTAAAATATATGAAAGTTAAATTTTTATCATTACATTATGGAAAATACGAACTTTTATCACAATATGCTAATTTTTTGAGAAGGACCTGTATATATACACTCACCTATACTAATACTGTGTTTGACCCCCTTTCGCCTTCAGAACTGCCTTAATTCTACATGGCATTGATTCAACAAGGTGCTGAAAGCATTCTTTAGAAATGTTAGCCCATATTGATAGGATAGCATCTTGCAGTTGATGGAGATTTGTGGGATGCACATCCAGGGCATGAAGCTCCCATTCCACCACATCCCAAAGATGCTCTATTGGGTTGAGATCTGGTGACTGTGGGGGCCATTTTAGTACAGTGAACTCATTGTCATGTTCAAGAAACCAATTTGAAATGATTCGAGCTTTGTGACATGGTGCATTATCCTGCTGGAAGTAGCCATCAGAGGATGGGTACATGGTGGTCATAAAGGGATGGACATGGTCAGAAACAATGCTCAGGTAGGCCGTGGCATTTAAAGTGCCCAATTGGCATGAAGGGGCCTAAAGTGTGCCAAGAATACATTCCCCACACCATTATACCACCACCACCAGCCTGCACAGTGGTAACAAGGCATGATGGATCCATGTTCTCATTTTGTTTACGCCAAATTCTGACTCTAATATCTCAACAGAAATCGAGACTCATCAGACCAGGCAACATTTTTCCAGTCTTCAACTGTCCAATTTTGGTGAGCTTGTGCAAATTGTAGCCTCTTTTTCCTATTTGTAGTAAAGATGAGAGGTACCCGGTGGGGTCTTCTGCTGTTGTAGCCCATCCGTCTCAAGGTTGTGAGTGTTGTGGCTTCATAAATGCTTTGCTGCATACCTCGTTTGTAACAAGTGGTTATTTTAGTCAAAGTTGCTCTTCTATCAGCTTGAATCAGTCGGCCCATTCTCCTCTGACCTCTAGCATCAACAAGGCATTTTCGGCCACAGGAATGCTGCATACTGGACCTTTCTTTGTAAACCCTAAAAATGGTTGTGCGTGAAAATCCCAGTAACTGAACAGATTGTGAAATACTCTGACCGGCCCCGTCTGGCACCAACAACCATGCCACGCTCAAAATTGCTTAAATCACCTTTCTTTCCCATTCTGACATTCAGTTTGGAGTTCAGGAGATTGTCTTGACCAGGACTTGAATGCATTGAAGCAACTGCCATGTGATTGGTTGATTAGATAATTGCATTAATGAGAAATTGAACAGGTGTTCCTTATAATCCTTTAGGTGAGTGTATATTTTATATAAGCCCAGGCATCTGGCTAAACAATGGTATTACTGCCATTAAATGTATTAATCCTTATTAACAAATATATACAAATATAATTTGGACTGTATGTAATACCAATGTTGCTTTTTTATTTTTATTTGACTGGGGGCACCAATAAGGATTTCGCCTAGGGCGTCAGAATGGCTAGAAACAGCCCTGTTTCCAGCAACAGCAAGTCATTTCAATTTTTCAAAGCTCCTTCTTGACTCATATAGTAGCATTCTATTCTGAAACTAAATGTGACATGTAAAAAAAAAACAGTTCATTTAGAGGGATAGTTTACCCAAAAATAAAAATTATGTTATGTGTCATCTTTAATCTGTTCATCATAAAAAGCGATCGAGTCTCTTAAGAATTTTTTTTGCTGCTGGTGGATGATTTGTAGGTACACAGAAATGAACCTGCTCAGTCAGGTCCTCTGGAAGAACTAAATGTTCCCTTTCAACACAAAAATCCTGGTTTCATCCCATATATAACTGATTAACATGGGACAAAACAGTTAACAGGTGTCTGTGGTAAAAGTGGTTTAAAAACAATGTTGTTTAGAACAACATACCACCACACTACTCATACAATTTCTGCAATATAGTATGTATACAGTGCACAGAATGCAAATTTTCCATTTTCAGTCAGGGCTGTTTTGTAGGAATAGGCAAATTAGGCGGTTGCCTAGGGCGCCATAAGTGTGTGTGTGTGTGTGGGGGGGGGGGTTGCCAATAAGCATATATATCTGGCACTAGATTTTTGTGTTTAAAGGGTGTCAAGGCCCCCCTAAAATGTTATAGCCACCCCTACTAGTTCCCCAACACTATTGAATCAGAGAACTGTCAATCTGACAATTCCTATATGCCACTGGATCAGAGTACAGTTGATTACTGTCAAAAAAAGTTTATGCTGAGAGTGCTCAACAACACCATTAGATCAAAGAGTCAATGCTTTGGCAAGGCAACACTTTATTTAACCATACAATAAATCTAAATTCAAACTAAAGTCCAATTAAAACAAATATATACACTCACCTAAAAGATTATTAGGAACACCATACTAATACTGTGTTTGACCCCCTTTCACCTTCAGAACTGCCTTAATTCTACTTGGCATTGATTCAACAAGGTGCTGAAAGCATTCTTTAGAAATGTTGGCCCATATTGATAGGAAAATGATGATCTGGAGGAAATGATCTGAGCTTTGTGACATGGTGCATTATCCTGCTGGGAGTAGCCATCAGAGGATGGGTACATGGTGGTCATAAAGGGATGGACATGGTCAGAAACAATGCTCAGGTAGGCCGTGGCATTTAAACGATGCCCAAATGGCACTAAGGGGCCTAAAGTGTGCCAAGAAAACATCCCCCACACCATTACACCACCACCACCAGCCTGCACAGTGGTAACAAGGCATGATGGATCCATGTTCTCATTCTGTTTACGCCAAATTCTGACTCTACCATCTGAATGTCTAAACAGAAATCGAGACTCATCAGAACAGGCAACATTTTTCCAGTCTTCAACTGTCCAATTTTAGTGAGCTTGTGCAAACTGTAGCCTCTTTTTCCTATTTGTAGTGGAGATGAGTGGTACCCGGTGGGGTCTTCTGCTGTTGTAGCCCATCCGCCTCAAGTCCATTTTAAGGAATAGTTCACCCAAAAATTTAAATTCTTTGATTTTATATGTATATGTATTAGTTTTACAATCTATTTATGAACTTTTTGAAATGTCAAAGTTTTGAAGTGTCAGTTGTGAAGCTGTCAATCAAGGGGTTTCATCAAAAAGATGTTCATTTGTGTTCCAAAGAACACAAGTCTTAAGGGATTGGAGCGACGTGAGATTGAGTAATTAATGACAGAATTTTTATTTTTGGGTGAACGAACCCTTTAAAAAGACACAGATGGGGTACTACAGGTGAATAGGCCACATTTAAAATACTGTATGCCAATTAGGCATTACATCAATAACTATAGATTTCACAGAAACTGTCAACTTTTACAGGGATACTCCATGATCATTTACTCAACATCATACCGTTCCAAACCTGTGATTTTCTTCTGTGGAACAAAAGAAGAAATGTCTCTGTGTTTGTTTGTTTTTATTCATACAATGGAAGTAAATGGGCTCAGTGTAGTTTGGGACCCAACAATATCTTCTTTTGTGTTATGCAGAAGAAAACAATTCACACAAGTTGGGAACAACATGAGGGTGAGTACATTATTTATATTTTCTGTTTAATGGGACCAACATCTAATTTTGTTTTCAAATTGACAGACCATATGTCAAGACATTATTTAACAAAATATATAATGAAACAGGAACATTTATAAATCAAGTACATTAATAAACATACAGCAGTGGCCAAATGTGAGAGGGGGGTTTGTGTTTAATTAGCCTACAAGTTTGATTAAATCATCAAAATATGAGGAAAATACTTAATATTTTTATGAGGGAAGAACAAAACACTAAACTTAAGGTTGAGGTATTTATCAGACAAAATTGTTTGGCATAAAAAGGAGGTAAACTTAAGGCTATAGGTTTTATTTTACTATGCAAAAAAAAAATGCATAGAAAAATTAAAAGTTCACAAGAAACAGCATACATTGCCTCCAACATATTTGGTTAATAATATTTAATTGAATAGTTTTGCATGTTCATAATTTCTTTGTATGACAAAGTATTACATTTTTTTCAATACCCAACCAAAATCCTCAATTATGCGTTGTCCATATTACCACTCATGCCTATAGTAACAATCGAGTAACTTTTTGTTCAAATTACAACTTACTTATGGTTTCAGGTCACTGCTAGTCAGGTCGTTCAAAACTGCCTCAATAGACCCTTTTCACATTTCCAGGGTTCTCAGAAACTGAACTCATCTTATGTAAACTTCTATACTCAACAATGTTAATAATTGCAGAAATGCATCATCACAGTCTGTGAAAAGGCTCCATCAGCAAGCAGAGCTCAAAGTACGTTCGCCATCTGGTGTTCATTCAGGAGAATTGCATTATGTCTAGCATAATCACATTCAGCATCAACAACAACAATCAGTAGTCTCTTTTATTGCAGTTACAGATTTAATAATTCTAAACCCTCTCATTACAACATTATTATCATTATTTTTAGAATGACAACACGCAACGATATATGCAATGAGTGCACAGAATAAATATTACCATTCGACTACCAATTGAGAACTTTGTATTGTATGAGCATCAATCATTTTTGTCCCCTATTTTATACAAAAAAAAAACAAGACTGACCTTTTCTGGAAGAAGAACAACAGAGCACACTCAAATTAAGGATGTAGGCATGAAGAATCTGGTCAAAAGTTCAAATCAAACCATTTTTTGTCATGATTTGAAGTGCAATCTCAAATCCTAATATTTCTGGATTAGAATGGCAGAAGCAGCGCCTCCTCCATTACAGATTCCGGCCAGTCCATACTGTCCCGATTTCAGATTGTGCACCATGTGTCCTACGATTCTCGCCCCTGACATTCTAGAAATCGCAAAGCCAGCACATTAATTATCACGCAAATCTAATTCTAGTATGTCAATGTGCTGAACAGTGATGCATGAGAAGGATGTTGCTTATATTACCCAATTGGGTGTCCGAGGGAAACTGCTCCTCCGTTGATATTGACTTTGCTGGGGTCGATGTCTAACATCTTGATGTTGGCCAGCACCACAACACTGAAGGCTTCATTGATCTCCCACATGGCAATGTCTTCTTTCTTCAAACCGGCCGCCTTCAGGATCTGAACAACATAATAGATGTTACTACACTGAATGACTTCAAAAACACTTCT